>VWZX01008461.1:474425-681925 GCA_013399015.1 Galbula dea | reverse complement strand
AGCCCAGCAGCAGTGCTATTAGGAAATACGGTTTGTGTTGAGTTTGTCATGGCTGAGTGAGCCCAAGCTAGGAATTAGATGTCATTTGTAATTGCCATTTGTCTGTATGATTTGGGAATTGATAGCAGCAAGAAAACCAGAAGAGAACTTAATAAGTACGCCTACATCTCTTACTACTCTTGATAAAATTTGAGTCATAACTGGACCTCTGATAAAATATTAAACAGGAAGGTTGAACTAAAAAATGCAGGGTTTTTTCCCCTGAGTTCTTCTTCTGAGATGCCATAATTAGGATGCACAATTAAATAACTCACTGGCTCTGAGGACATTTACTGCTGCAGTGGGCATCTCTAAGAGATTCAGAAGCTTGAAAAGTAGGGTGGACATCTTGTGGACAGTTCCAACAATTTATATTTAAAGCTCTGCTAATGCAACTGAGAGGCAAAGCTGCCTTCTTGGCATCTGCTGTTTAGTGTACTGTACATTAGGTATACAAGAGATGGGGCCAGGGGGAGTTTCAAATTCAACAGCCAGCAGCCTGGGTATCAATTAAAGTTGGGTTATTTTCATATGTCACCATTATGACCCTTTAAACAGTGCAGCTATAGTGGAATCAGGATGTCTCTCTGACCCTATACTATGCAAATGCACCAAGGCCAGAAGGACTAGAAAACCTACTGAATTTTAATGTGAGAAGTGTGTGATGCCCCTACCTCATTGACATTCTGTGTGGGTTTTTTTCACTAATCCTCACACTCAGTAGGCATAACTTTCTTGATCTTGGTTCTTCAGCGGGTGCACAGGTCAAAAAGGCAGCTGGGATGGGCTGGAAAGAAGTCAGGCACTAAAGCATTGGGTGACATATTTGGTTGCAATTAGAAATGGGCCTGAGCTGTGAAGTTCAGGTAAAAACTCTCCTGAATTTGGAGTGAGGGGTGAGCCACGGGTTTGGGTCAGTCCTGTGAAGGTACTGACCAGTCAGTACATCTGCAGCCAGAATTTCCCAAAGTCCCTTCCTGGGCTTATGTGTTGAGGGATGTTTTTGAGCTTATCTGTAGTCAGGAAAAAAAGGGTGAGGTTTTAGTGTAGGGTTGTCTTGAGGCAAACTTTATGGTTCCTCTGCTTGAACCTCTCTCTGTAACTGGCATGGAGAAGCAGCTCTGACATGAAGAAGATAAAATCAGAGATGTAAGAACAACAAGTTATTTTCCTGTAGTGACTTTTTCAGCTGTATGATGTTCCCCTTCAAACAGTGTTGATAGTCTCCTGGCAGCAGGAGGTGTGGAGACCAAATGATGATTAGTGGTCCCCAGAGCCTCTCTGGCCAGTGCACATCCAGTAATACAAAAGATGACAGGCTGTGTCTTCCTTGTCAGTTTCTGCTTCAGTGGCTTCTTGTAGCCACTAAGGAGCTTCCCGTAGCCATGAGGCAGTAAGTGGAAGCCATGGTTAGGGGGGAAGGAATAAGCCTTTCACATTTCTTGCATGATATTTGTTGCTCCCATTGAAGATCTGTCCCATTGCAGAGCTGCCCAGTTGCACTGCATCATCTACCACCTCCGTGCATGGATACAGCCTTGCTGTTTTCCTGTTTGACTCTGCCCTTGGTGTTTACTAGAGGTTGATGAATGGACTCAGGAGGACCTGGAAGCTCACAGCCACATTATGGATCCTGAGCTTCCACTTCACTGAGGAGGAGGAGGTGTAACACAGAAACGTGCTTGCTTCTTGCTGCTGTCAAGAAGACAGAGCCTCCAGCGAGATAAGAAGGATCACTGCATTTTGCATACACATATGTTCATATTTAGGGGGATAATGCTAAATGTGGTGATCTGGTATGAATTCAGCTTGCTATAGCATGTGATGTACACAGTAATGGTTTTATGCTGTGTGCTATACACAATGGTGGTTTTAAGCTGTGGTGTACTGGAGGGCAGTGTTCTGGGTTAGAACATTATAGAGTAAGGAAAGTTGGGTGCAACTGCAGAGATGGTTTTCATTCACTTGGCAGTTTGGTTTGTGGGGTTTTTTTCAGTTGGCTCTGGCTTGTTTTGCTTTCTTTGCTCTTTTATTCCCACCAGCTTTATAAAATCTTAAATGTTTATAAATTAGGGCCACATAGTATTTAAATTTCCAAACAGAGAACCATTCTTCTCTATAACAACCTTCTGACTTTCTAAGGTTGTCAGACGTGTTACTCTTTTTTTTAAAGGGAGTATTGTATGTGGAACCTCAATTATTTCCCAATAAAGTGATTTTAAAATTACTCCCCTGTGAGTTTTAGGAAAGTGTGTCTAGACTTTTTTCTTTTTCTGCTTTATCCCAGTCTCCCCTTCCAGCCTGCCCCTATCATTTTGTAGGTTATGAATAGCTGAGGATTTGTTGTACTGCAATTTAATGCTGAGTGTGTGCTGTGACCTTTGTTGGGGGGAGTCTGTTGGCAGTATCATTACAAATAAAGTACTAACAGATTTCAGGAGTTTATGGATTCCAAACTGGATGCTGAAGCCTGCAGTCATTTATAAACTTACCTCCACAGATTTTCAGATTTGACACAGCCCCTGCTCAAATGCCAGCTGATTGCTTTTCTGAACCCCCCCTTCCTAAGCCAGGCAACCTCCCTTTTGGTGCCTCTGCAATTTGACTTGTGTAGCAACTGCAGCTGCAGAAGATAAAGCCCTGGAAGGTCCAGGCAGACATGCACTATCACGTGCACCATGCCAGGGTGCAGCTATTTGTTATTTCAGGTGGACATGACCAACTACAAAGACTTTGCAAAACCCGGACCCTATTAGGAAGGCTGCTCTGGAATGGAGACAAACACTCAGACTCCAGCATGATGAAGGGGCCAAGCCATTATGCTGGAGTTTGGGGGTAATTTCTGCAAACCCAGTCAAGGCAGGTGGTGGTTGAAGTCAGGGGTTTTACCTGGGCCATGTAGTGGAGTACAGCATCCTCATGCTTTTCTACTGCAGGTCACGTGGTGAGGGGATCTGCACAGGTCCAGGTGAGTGGCCACAGGGTGTGGGTGTAAAAAATAAACAAACAAGCCAACTAATTTCCTCTTTACTTCGCACTGTGAGACCCCATCAGGAGTACTGTGTTCAGCTGTGGGGCCTCCAGCATAAGAAAGACAAGGACCTGTTTGAGCTGATCCAAAGGAGAGCTACAAGAAAAGATCAGAAGTCTGGAACACCTCCCCTGGAGTACTTCAAGGGGGTCTATAGGAAAGCTAGGAAGGAACTCTTTGTCAAGGAGTGTAGAGATAGGGTGAGGGGTAATGGTTTAAACTGAAAGAGGCTGGGGTTAGATTAGATGGTAAGAAGAAATTATTTATGGAGAGAGTGGTGAGACACTGGAACAGGTTGCCCAGAGAAGTTGTGGATGCCTCATCTCTGGCAGTGTTCAAAACTAGGTTGGATGAGGCCTTGAGGAACCTGATCTAGCGGAAGGGGTCCCTGCCCATGGTAGGTGGGTTGGAACTAGATGATCTTTAGGGTCCCTTCCAATCCAAACCATTCTGTGATTCTATGCTCACTCTGGGTGAGTCAACCACCCTGCAGAGAACAGGCTTGCCACAGGCCGAAGCTAAAACTGGAGACAGGGTAAGTCGAGTAAGCGAGATGCCTGTAACCTCTGGCCTCTCTCAGCAGGGCAGATGTGCTTGCATGAAGAGCACACACTCAACCCATACAGATGGCTGGGCCCCACTTTGCCTGCTGCTGGGGCTCTGGGAAGGGGCCGCTCCACTGAGAGGAGCTGTGGTGGGAGGGAAGGATTTGCATGGCAGGATGCTAAGACAGCCAGAGCTGTGGTTGTCTTTTTTGCAGGAAGTGGATTAGTCAAATCCCTGAAACAGTGTAGAAATCCATTTTTCCAGGTGCTGAGGCTGAAGGAACCATATAATTAATAGTATCCCAATTTTTAGGCAGTTAAGTCTTAGAGGAGGTATCCTGGAGTTTATATTTTTAGCAGCCACTTTGAGAGCTAGTGGGGGAGGATAAGTGTGCACGGGGGGAGAGATTAATTTAAAATTGATAACCGCATGGCAGCACCACAGTTTTAACAAGCTCAAGGCCTGCCTGGCGAAGCCTGCTGCACTCAGGGGACTGGAGTTCAATTCTCCGTGCTGCCAGTTGAAATCAGAAATCACAACTGCAGTGATTAGCAGTGAATTTCCTGATCTTGGTGCCGCAGGCAAAGGAAGGAGGGGACTGGGTTTTTTTCGTCTATCGATGGCGTGGTTAACCCCTAGCAGGGGAGATGAAGGGAGGGAAAGGGAATCTAGGGGAGTTTACACCATTTAAACTTGTACATGCTGTTTAAAAAATAATTTAAAAAGAAGTAATCAATGGCCATTAACAGCCAGGCCTGACTGTGGAGAAGTGCCCAGCAGCATCTTAATTAATCTCACCGCTAACAGAGGAGCATCACTTCCAAATGCTTGTCCTACCCCTCTCATTCCAGCGATGTAGGTCAGATCCACAGAGGCAGTGTATGGATGGCAAAATACAGCCTGCTCTTAGGGATTCGATTGTCATTCCAGAGTAATCCTAAACACTAGTTTTACAACAGTGTAGCTGGGGTCAGATTTGACTTTGTTCACATCAGCATCGAGTAGCACCCTACCTTGGTTTCCTTCAGCCTGCTCGTAAGTGATGCGATGGAGAAGAAACAAATAAAATCCTGTTCTGCATTGTTGCATTCTGGATTTGTATTCTTGTTGGTCTGTTTAATACTGCTCCACCTGATGAACAGAGAGCAGCACTTGTCATGCCTGTGTGATCAGTATGGCTGCACAAAATCTGCCAGACTGTTGTCTTGCTTGGTCCCTTTCTGAGGGCTGTGGCTGCTTCAGCTCCCTTGTAATATAAGATGAGGAAATTTTGACTAACATGCAAACAATATCAAATTGAAATTCGTAAAAATATTGCAAGGTAGCAGTGTCAGACAAGGGTGAGCTTGTTTATCAACTGTCTTTGGCCTGAAAAACATCAGTGTTGTGATACCTAGAGCAGGAAAAGACATTGCTTCATGGGTTGATAGATAATTGGTCCAGAAATGACCTTCTGATCCAGACCTTTGCCTGATGGAGAGGGATGGAAGTGATTTTGCTTGCTTGCCTGTTTGTTCCTTCCTGACCCTTCTGTGGGTCAAAACACAGTATTTTTTCACCTAACCATCACTGAATTGCTGAAGCCTGTGATGTGCAGAGGCACTGCACTGAATTAAAGGGTATACCTGGGGAGTTGTGGTGTGCATGGCGGGGGGGGTGCCAGAGGCTCTGCACCTCTAACCATCTCCTCTTCAGTAAACAAATGAGAAAGGTTTTTGTCATGGGGGACTGGAAAGTGCCTCTCCTCTGAGGGCAGCTACTGAAAGTTCTCCACCTGCAGGGTTGCTCAGTAGCTCTGGAAGATGCCGATGGCATGTGGACTTCCTTCTTCCTCCAGACTGGGAGCAGGGCTGGGCTGCCCTGGGCAGCCTCTCACCAGGAGAGTTTTGTCTTTGGCCTCACTAACGCTGGCCATCAGCAAGCTTTTCAAGTTGAGTCTGGCAGTTGTTGAAGCTTCTTTTGGGAGAGTTGAAATCAAATTTCACAGGAAGATCTGATGAAAGGTTTATGATAAGTCATGATCCAGCTGATCTTGTGTCCAGTCTCTGTCCCCTTGCATTGCCTGGTTTTTCATGTGACTTTTGATTTCACTGTGAAGAGTTTGGTATAAATTTAACTTCTTAGGTCAACAGAAGAAAACTGGGCTGTGTTATCTCCTCACCTGGAGCTTTATCAGCTAAAAGTCAGCAGGGGTAAACTGCAGCCAGTCAACTACATGGCAGCAGAATCAGTCCCTTTGCTTGTTTTAAGGGAGGATAGTTTTTTGGAAATTTTTATCATGAAGATCACATATACATAAATGTCCATATATGTCATACTGCTTGAACTATGGAAACTAATGTGTCTGTAGTAAAAATCAATGTAGAGATGCTGGTATCTTGGAGACTTCCATGGATGAACAACAACCTTTTACTGCTTTAATGCCGTTCATTTTCAAGCCAGTAGAGTGGCACAGGAATAAAAGCTGATTCTGGGCAAGGTGGCAAATTGGAGAGCACTCCCTCAAAGACCCATTTGCTTACAGCAAAATGTCCATGTGTTTCTTCATTGTACCTGGTGAGTGCCTTAAACATGAGCTTATTAATAATAAGCATTTTTCACTGCCAGTTTTTGTGGGTTTTGTTGCTTTTTGCTGTCTACTGAATAAATCCTGATGTGCCTTTTGAATTTCAAAGAGCACTCTTAAGAACTGGATGTTTGCAAAATAGATCAAGATGAAAACCAAAGAAAAGCACCCAAAACAGTCATTAATCCCCAATAACTCTTGCCTCAAGCACGTAAGAATCTCCCGACAGCAATCTTTTTTAAACCTGGTCAAATGACAGTTTCACAGTACAGCAGTCACAGCACAAGTCTCCTGTCTTAGTGTGGCTTGAGAAAAGCACAAAGCAACTTCTTTGAAGGTAAGAAGAACCTAGTTTTAAACTGATGTAATTTGAGCGCAGGATTTGGCCCATGGGCTCTGGTTCCAGCTCCCCTGGCACTTGTAAGCTTTTTATTACTAATTAAAGTTGGTAAGTAGTGCCCCTCAGGGTGTTTTGGCTCATAAATGAAGGCCAACAAAATATCTAATTTTGCTAAATAGAGTAATTTTTTATATGCCAATAGAGGGCTTTTGGTTAGGTTTTGTTTTCTCTCTCCCCACTGTTATTTAGAAGCAAGAGCTCCAATGTTTCCTAACAATGTCAAGAAGCAAAAGCAGCTCTTGTTCTTGTTTCTCTGCCTCATCCTGTCCCTTAAGGCCACACTCCTCCTGTTCCCCCAGCAAGGTCCCATGCCCACAGAGGTCCAACCCTGGTTCTTGGCACTGGCTTCCAGTGCTGAGACCCCCCCGGGAGTCTTTCCTGGAAAAGGTGTTCTTCAGCACACCCAGGAACAGCGAAATCCAGTTATGTGGCATTTGCAACCCTAAAATATTAAAAAGTCATTAGCAGTTGTGTAATTGTACATACCTTGTTTCTTTTCAGAATGCTGTTTTCCCCTTAGGCAGTTAAAACATAGGTTTGTTTCCCTTCTTAAAACCAAACCTGTTCCAGTATGATGAATGAAGCAGCAGAAATCAAAGTGTTTTAATAGCATGAACAGTTACAAACCCTTCATTGACAGGGATTATTATGATGATAATCATTCAGCGGAGTTGGAATTCGTAGGAACCATTTTGACCAGGCAGCAATATGAAATGTTTGGAGGTGAATTTCATCTCTGTAAAGACCAAAAGCCATTTAAAAAGCAGACTGGAGCCTTTTGATTTACATTTCTGATATTAAACAGAGAGCTGCTCTCGGCTTTTTTTGCTACAGGGCATCGCTTCATTGCTAAGAAATAGGGCGATGGCAAGAATCCAATTTCTTAATGAACCAGCCTATCTGGAGCAAAACAGCTTTTCACACCATAATAAACAATGAACACCTTTTAGATAACAAATTCAATGGCAAAAATACTGCATTGTACATGTCATAGCCCCATAATTTAATGGAGGCACTTGCTGCATTAGTGGTTTACATTAATTTTTAAAATTAATTTTGTTTGGCCTGCAGGGGAAATATTTTCTTTTTTTGTTTCTGATATCCTGCAGCTCATTAACACTTTTTCACTGCTGCTCTACAATACTGTCTGTAATTGTCCAATTTGTAGCTGGAGGCTCATTTTTTAACTTGAGAGAGAGGAAAAAAAGAAAATGGAGCTTTTACTGAAATCATAAATGAAGCTTCAACCGCACTGGAAAATCAGCATCTCTAACAACAGCTGGAGTACCATGGCTTTCTGAGAATGTATTAATTAAACCCTGGATGAGTTGTTAGCCTGCAATTTCTGGGTAGTTCTGTAGCCTGGGACAGGGAAGTTTTCATCCTATTTCTGCCTTGCAGACGTTGGCCAGGGAATCATAGTTCTTCCCTCCACTGTACGAAGAGTTCATGCTTCTGGACACTTAGGGATCTTAGTTGTAGCTCTTCTATGTTGTCATTTTCCTGAGAAGAGTCTGGCATGGGTTTCAATTTAGAAAGTGGTTGTGCTTATTCAGAGTTACTGAAGAGCACAAATGCATTTTTCACCTCGGAGCATTGGACACTGCCCTGCTCAGAAAAACAAGACAGCAAAAATCAAAGTTAAACAATTTCAGTATCAGCCCAATTCTCTGCACTGTTCACAGTTGTTAATTTAACAGTGAACTGATTCTGTCTCCCTCAGTAAAGTGCCACAAGGGTAGCTGCTGCAGGATCCCAGCCTCTGCTGCACACTCCATTAAGTCTCTGTGGCTGCACCAGGGCTCAGAGCATACCATCTCTGTGGATAACCCAAAGCAACAAAGCCCATGTCGAGCAGGACTTTTTCCCAGGGCCCCATCTCACCATGCTGGGTATCCTCAGCTGCTGCAGCTCAAGAGGTCTTAGCTGGTCCTCAGTTGTTTAAAGAAACAGTCCTTGAAGGTGCTCATATGGGAGGTAACAAGGTACTCTGCAACACCTAATGTTTAGCTAATGCTTGTGGTGAAGACTTAAGGTCATTTTCAGAAGTGGCATATGGTGTGACAGAGACTCCTGTGCATGTCCTGGCAAGACATTGGCTTTGTCACTACAGGTGCTCACATGGATTCAACCTGCATGACAGAACAGAGGATGATTCTTGTGGTGTCCTGTATAGGTTAAGGAGCTGGAGTCGATGACCCTGGTGGGTCCCTTCCAGCTCAGTAGATGGTGCGATACTGGAATCATCATTACAGGTTGCACAAGGTGACAGGATGATTTCTCTGTCTTGCTCTCTGTCTGTCCCCCATCACTGAAGTACCCCAGTGCCTGTCAGGGCTTGATTTTTTCCACATTCTCAATATAATTTCACAGCTTTTTCAACACCACTACCCAAATGTCAGTTGTGCAGCACAATGTAGAATTACAGAGCAATGGAAAATGTAGGTGTTGAACAGCATCTGTATTGCTTGACCTCCACTCTGCTTTCATTTAATGAAAACAATAGCTGTGATTTTGCTGTAGTTAAGCTGAACTTTATATTTAATGTAAAGGGCTATGTTGCCATGAATATAAAGGTGTATTTCATTGAAACTGATTAGTTTGTATTCCTGTGCCATTAAGGCTGGGTTCTCACAGCGTGCAAGAGGAATGTAAGGAGTAACTGGGGTCTCGCTATACTCTGTTAGAGGACAGTATTTGTAGATAGGAAATTATATGTAATTACAGTGGGTGAGATCATCAGTTTACATAAATCAGGATGACTTTGCTGATGTCAGTGAAATGATGCCAGTTTACACCAGCTGAATGAGACAAACACATGCACAGATGTCCTGAGTCTCCCCAGTTTACAGTGATGGGAGTCCTGACTGACTGCAGCTGTGGGTGGTAGGATGACTCCTCTGTGATAAACCAGTTGATAGTGGCAGAAGTTGAGGGGAGTAGATTTACACCCTTCCTCAATGTACCTTAGCATGCAGCTTGCCTTTGGTGATGAAGTGTGCAACAGAATTCTGTGTAGCAAAGGTGTCCTCAGCCTGAATCTCCTCTGGTGAACGAAAGACCAATGTGTGGGGCTGGTCAGGAAAGGCTGGGATGAAAATCAGACTCTTGCCTGTACTGGAAATCCCTGCCTCGGATCTGCAATTCTCCTGTTAGATCAGTGTGCTGCATATAGAGCTGCTCCAGTTGAATTTCTGTCACTATTCCAAGTTGAGGGAAAGGGATCATAACCAAGATTGTTTCTTGGGCCTTATGTTTTCAGCAGAGAGGAGGCAGCAGGGAAGCTGCTGAACACGAATGCAAGTTATTAGAACAATGGTGGACAGTAGCAGGGCTGTGGTATTGAATAAACCACAGGGGCTATTGTAGTCTTTCAGAAAGACTATCTATTTTTTTTTTCATGGAACTTGTAGCCATTTTTAAGCTTTCATTTTTCATAATGTCACTGATAATCTTTTATCTATTATCCAGTAGTGCTATTCTGACAGACATTTGCATCAAATGGGAACGTGCAGGCTGGAACTCTCTCTAGTGGGGAAACCAGCTTGATTTGAAAGGTTATTCAGTCTCGCTGCGTCTCAGGGCTTTGTTCTTGATTCAGACACATTTCCCCCCCATCTAAATGCAGGCATTTCTAGAGCTTTTTCTTTAGAAAAACCTTCAATCCTGAGATCTGAGCTTATTCAAGCATCTTCCTATATATCAGTCAAAAACTTGTATTCACTGCAAATGATGAATCTGCTTTGAAACATTTGCTGAAGACTCTGTACGCCTCCAGAATCCTTTCAGAACCTTTCTTCCAGAGACACATCTTATTTCTTTTAAGAGGGAAGAGTGAGGAACTTAAACAGCCATGAGCCTTTTTGCAGTTGCATCTCTATCCACCAAAAAAAAAAAACCCCACCAAAAACCCCTGTGGGAACAATGACCTTTAAAGATGTGGGTAGAGTGTGAGCTGAGTGTCTAAAAGTTAGTAAAGCAGAAACACTGAGTGTGGCTGGAAATAGGAAAATGAGATTCAGTATTACCTTGATTTGATAATTCCTCACTTATGAGGTTATTAAATGACAATATAAAAAGTTGAATAAACCTCCATTTCACAAGGAGAATTTCACTGATTGATGAAGTAGCCTTATTCTCCATCTAATAAACCCAAATAGATCTCCTTTAGAGTGCCTTTTTGTGTTCTTGGGTTAGTTGAAGGTCCTTCTCACAAGAGTGACTAAGCAGGTGGATTCACTGCCCATCACATGTTCTCTATTCCCCTTGCAACTCATCAGCACTTTCAACAGTGCATAACTCCCAAAAATACCAGGCTTGTGGAGTCAGCACTGGGTGTGACCTGGAAGGTGTGCTTGGTAGCTACAGCTTTGCAAGTAGCTATTGATGCCTTAAGACATGACCGAGGTCCTGTGGCAGCGGATGAGGGGTTTTACCCTTTGGATCCAAAAGGATGTAGCATGGCATCCACATGCCTTTCCAGCAAAAATTATTCCAGCCCATAGCTGATGATTCCACAGCATTTGCTTCTCTCAGGCAAGCCCACAAGGGCTCTGACTGCTCTGTGCTTCCCAAGACAAGACTCAGAGGCGTATAGGAAGCACTGGGTTTGGAGTGCCAGACCACCATGGGAATTTTCTCCTTTTTATGTTAAAATGTCTACCCCGAGCTGGGAAGCAGCACACATCCATTCCTGCTATTAAAAGTGAAACATCACAAGTTTGCCACATAAATATGCATCCCTGATCAGCGTGGGGGTTTTATTGCACAGATACCTCATTAATGTGCTTGTTGTCATTTTGAAGTCCTGGATTAATAGGAATGAGCAGCATTTCCTCTAGTGGAGGCTAGATATAAAACTTCTGGAATACCAAAGCAATAATGTTGAGTTTATTGTGAACCTTTTAAAGGGGCAAGGAATGAAACATTTTCCTTTCTCCCATCCCCAAGCTTTTCCTTCTTTCTAAATGTCCTCTGAAAGGAGCAAATTTTGAATTGCAGCATTGAAATTGTGTAGGAATCCTTGTTATTAACCCTGCAGCCGTGGGATAGAGTAGAGGAAACCATCAGTGCTCCAACTTAGGATCCAGGAGGGCTGGAAATGTGTTTCTGAGGGTTTCTAGGTGTGTCTTTCTAGGTGCTGTGTTGTTTATGGGAACAAAAGTCAGCTGTTTCAGGTGTGAAAAAGACCAGAGGAGATCTGATCTGGCCACAGATGAAACAGAATTTGGTTACCAGCGGTTTGTGCTGGTAGTACTTGTGTCATTCAACAGTCATTAAAAGAAGGTTTCACATTAGGTTTTGTGGGTTTGGGGATGGGCTGTGATTAAGGAATGTGGAGTCACATTTTCTCTTGCTGTGGTTTAAATCTGAATTAACTCTGTCATAGCAGTGAAGCTGACAGCACTACTGCTCTCCATGTGCAGGGAAAAGTCACCAGCTAGCCACCCTGGGTCCTCCACTGCCAGGCAAGGTTGCAGCTACCTCCTCCCACTTTCTTCTGGATTTGCAAATATTTCCTTATAACTACAAGGAGGATTTTTGTTATAGGAATTTGCTTTCTTTCAGAGAAAACCGAATGTCTCACATAGTCAGCAGAGGCAGAGACCTTGAGGGAAATGCTAACTCCATGGAGACTTGGGGTGGGATTCCAGGAACCAGCTGTGCACTCTTACTCCAATTTACACTGATGGTAGCAACTGTATCTTTTAGCCCAGCCAAAAGTGTCATCAGGTGTTGCCTGGAGTAATTTGGAGGGGTGGGGAGTGTTTGCTGAGTGACAGCCACTTCAGTGGAGTGACCTTTTGGGAGTGGTGGGTATTGGTGTTTAGAGCAGAGACAGCTTTTACTGGAATTGAGTGAGTGGCAGCAGGAGCACACTCTGCTCCTGGGGTCCAGCAGCTTCAAGCTCTGAGAGAAGCAGGTTTCCAGCACCCACCTGTGCTTTGTGCAGTGATTTGTGTTGACAATCAGGATTGCTGCTGAGGTAAGTGCGGGACCTGGCCTGTGGAAGAACCCAGACTGGTGCCCTTCCAGGATGAGGGATGAGCAGCTCTCAACCACTGCTGGATCATCACACTTCAAAGTTAGTAGGTACAGAAGCATAACTTCATGGCAATATCTATTTTAAGCATATCTTCTAATAGCATATTAGTAATTAGTAACTGGGAAAGTGATTAGCAATGAGGAGCTCAGTAATATGTGGAGGTCTGTCATCCTGATTGAATGGCATTACTGCTGGTAAGAGAAAAATTAAGAGGTGTGTTAAATTCTTTAGTTTAATTAACAATTTGTGTAATTATTGTGCTCTTTTGCTGTGTTTTATCTGGAGAGGACAAGGGAACTGGAGTGAGGTCCAGAACACTGAGAAAGTGAATGTTTTTGTGAAGTTATTCCAAGTGATGTGGAGTCCCAGCTGAAAGGGGGGAAATGGTGGAATGTGATGAGGAACTGAATGCACAGCTTATACCTATGGCTTGGAGATTTAGAGTCTCAAATGGGTTTGATTTCTGATGGCATAATCTGAAAAGGGGTCATTAAAAACATTATTTCCTAAAGAGACTTAGCCTTCCCTTACCTCTTTCTTTTTTTTAAATCCATAGCTAGTGTAACTTTTTGACTCTGTAACTTCACAGGGGTGTGTGGGGTGGATACCATCTTCTCCCCCACAAACACACACTCTTTTGTTTGTCCAAGATGACAAATGTTTTACTCTGCAGTGTGATGTTAGGGACAAATCCTCCCTGGAGCAGTGAGGCTGCACATAGTGTGCATTGAGATGGGTGAGCTCAGAGAAATGTCAGGAAGTGGGTCACAAACCAAAAATCGGTTGGAAGGTTTGTTTTCTTCGCCTGTTATGTCCTGAAGAAGAAGTTGGAGCTGTGGGTGCTTGGGAACAGTCTGGACTCCTTCATCAAAAACTGTTTCTCTTACAAAACTCACCTGCAGCTAAGATGTGTGTGCTTAATTCTGTCTGTGTTGTGTGTAAGCTCATATAGTTTAACTAGCAGTGCCAAAAATAGTAGCCAAGGGTAACTGCAGTATTAGTAACCTCAAATTACAATGACTTACTTATATACCTATATTTAATAGTATTTTACCAGTCATATTGAAAGCTGTAGAGTGTGTACCACTCACTGATAAATACTTCATAAGCTCCTGTGGCTCTCTGCTGCTGTTGTGCTGCTGTTGGCATCATGCTGTAGATGCCTTTGTTTTACTGGGTGAGTACTACCTGTGATAAAGTGAGGATGGGAACCATATGGGACGTGGATGTTTCTGAACTATAAATCATTATTGCTAATGATGATGCAAAAGTGCATCCCTAATAATGTGTTGTGGAATCTTTTCAGTCCTATTAAGTGGAAAGTCTTGGCCTCTTGGGTCCAGCATCTTGGAACAAAGTTTTAAATAACCAGCTGATGACGCAGTGTCTCAAAATAAAAAGTAAATCTCTGCTCTTAAGCTGCAGCTCTTGTCTGTTGAGTTTGGTTCTTTCAGAACTGGAGCAGTGACATTTAGTAAAGCATGTGACACCTGCATAATGAACAAGTGGACTCTGAGAAATAAGTGCAGGTTAAACTGATTTTAATAAGGCATAGCAACAGCAGAGCCTAGGACACGATGTACAGAGGAGAACAAAATTAAAAGGGCTTTCTGATCTTGAATATATGGGATTGAAAACCTATCTAGAGAGAACACTTCAGTGCTAAGAAAGCAGGAAGTGTTGGATTTAAGGACTCATTATCCTTGACTGTAGAAACTGTAGTGCAGAAACTGCTGATTGATAAATAATATTATTATTCTTTCTCAAAGGAGGTGTGGGGTTTAAACCCCTTTTTTGACTTAGAAGTGAGAGATGTAGGAGATTCTCATGATTAAACTGACCTTTTTTTGATCCTGTATGAGCTTTGAAAATGTATTTGGCTGCATTATATTGTTGATATTTGAAAGCTGTTACTGAATGACAAGTGTATGATGTTGGAGGTTTAGAAGTTGTATCTGAGTTACCACTCTGTAAACTCTCCTGGTGACAAGGAAGCATAATCCAGACAAACACCAAGAAGATGTTTTCATGGCAGCATAAGTGAGGATCATAATGGTCTTAGGAACTGTTGATTTGTGTTACTCCTGGAAAGATGATGTACACTGGTAGACCTGAAGATGATGTTACTCAGTATTTTTAATATTTTATTAAAGTTCTTTCTTATTATGGAAAAAACGTGGGTGCCCTAAGTGTGTAAGGGAGCCCAAAGGATCAATTGCAAAACATATGAAGCATGGAAAATTCACAGGGCAGCAGGGTTGGAAACAAAGCTTAGAGGAGTAGGAGGGGAAAGCAGGTACATTTGCAGTAGGTTCCTTTCAGCTGTCCCTTTGGAATTGGTACTGATGTTTTCTGCTGCACTAGGGATTATCATGGAAGGTTTGGTTCTTGGTCTGGAGTTGCCCTCTCGTGTGGCTGTGTGTCTCAGGACAGTGATGTTTTTCACAGCAACAGGAGTTTGCTTGCTGCAATATGTTCCACTGATGTCATCTGCTGGAGTCCACCCGAATTCAGGAGGTTAGCGACAGCTGATACGTTGGGTGATATTTCACCACCTCGCTTAAATATTTAGTGATGATTTGTTACCTGCCTTTTCATTTCAGTGGTGGGCACTTGAAGGCAGGCACTGCAATAAAAGTTTCCCTGGAGCAGGTGCATAAAGCTTAAGGAAAGGCCTAGGATGGTGAAGCTGTGACTGGGTAGTGTGTTTTCCCTATATTAACATCACTCTGCAGCCTGCACTATAGCTAGAGTGGGTGCGTAGCTTCTTCGAGTCATCCTTTAATTGAATGCCACAAAGGTCTGCTTAAACCACAGGAGCTTTGGAAATGTATTGTTATATATTTTTTTAAATGTACAAAATTGATACAAATTACTGCTAGCCTCTTATCCCCTGGTTGTTTTAAAACTTAATCTGTGTGGCCAACAGCAGGAGCTGGAAGCCCAGAGCAACTGCAGCTATTGTAACCAGCCGTTTGAGTTCTGTTATCCAAAGAGGAAAGGTGACTCTTGCAGGAAGTCCAGAAGGTCTGGTAAACCCAGGGAAAGTAAGAGCAAAAGGTGCCCCTGGTAAAGACCAGTGCCACCTGAGCCACACTTTTTTATTATGATGTCTCCTCTAAAGAGTTAACCAAAGTAACCTGCACTCCATTTGCAGCCACAGCTCAAAATCTCACTGTTCCCATTACTGCTCTGGGATCTTCCTGCTTTACTCCCTCTTAGGCCCAGGCAGTGTTCCTTGGGTAACAGTACCTTTGGGCACTTCAGATGTTCCAGTTGCCAGTGCTCACACAGTAGATCTGTCACATTAGACTGAGTGTTAGTAGTGCACAAGGTTTAACTTGTGTCCCTTGATGAGAGAATTAAAGAGCGTGTCTGGGCTCTGAGTTAAGGGCTCCTGTGTGTTGATAGGACTTGAGTTAAGCTAACTTTGCAGTGAGACAACCCCCAAGGGACTGTCAGCTCCAGAACACCCACTAACCACAAGTTGTCATGTTACGACAGAGAGAGAGAAATGAGCTTTTGAGTAATTAGTGCCCAAAGCACTCACTGCTTTGTAGGTCAAACCCAAAACCTTTATTTTCCCAGAAAACAAATGGGAAGCCAACACTGATTTCAGAGCAAGGCTGTAATAAGCTTTCCTTGTGACACATCCCTTAAAAAGCAGAGAGCAGCCTTTTCCTCTAGCTCAAATTGCCAACTGAGCCACTGATGGCAAGTCATTGGTAGCCTTAATCCCAAGGTGACAAAGGTAAGGATACCCACCATGGGTCCAGGATCCAAAAAAACCCCAAAGATGGTGCCTTTCCCATGGAATGGAAACGACTCATTCTGGCCTCTAAAGTGTGTAACATGTAACAGGAAGGCTGTGTTCCATTAATACATGCCTGGATGGTCTCCTGGGAAAGATACTTGGGCACAAAACATGTGCAGGGTCTGTAGTGGCTTTTGGCTTATGGTGGGAGTGGGCAGGCAGGAATCCACTTCTTACCCACAATCTTGAGTGCAGGTACAAAGATAATAGTGGAGTTTCCTCCTTCAGGCACTTCCAAGGATCCAGGGTATCTCTTCTGAAAGTGGTTGTATGCTTTTGTACCAAGTTGAATGTTCCTCTCACTATCCCTTTAAAGTTTGAGGATTAATTAAGCCATTTTAATTGTACACTCTCATGTGTGGTTAAAACACAAGGGGAGTGGAAGGAGGGAGTCATGTTTAACCTACCACATGCTGTGTGTACAGGTAAAGATAAGCAGTCATGTTAGACACAACAGTAACATAATAGTGTACATTATAATGCAATTTGTCAGATCCTTATGCCAGTCTCTGTGAAAAATAAACTCCTGCAACCCTTTAACATAATTATTTTTTTATAAGGCAAGAGGAAATGCATTGCTTGAATTGCTTCTTTCATTTTACCAGAATTTCCTGGGGTCTGAAACTTCCCTTTCACATGTTGGGAATGATTCCTGCATTTCTGGTGAGCAGTGAGAAGATGCAAAGAAGTAAAATGATATCAAGATATTTCGTAGGCAATATTTGTCAGCTGAGCTGAGGAGAGAGAATCTTAAAGGAAAGGTGGTGACAAGAGAGAGGTGAGGCAAAATCCTCCATGGAATCCAGAGGTGGGAGGAACCTTTATGTCTGTGTGAACAAACCAGACTCTTTTATTAAAGCAGTTTCTGGCATACCAGGCAAAGAGCCATAACCAGCAATGAAGTTAGCAAGTACAGCAAGTATACTTGTAGGTGTATAATCCACACTGCTTTTCACCTTTACCTGAAGATCTCCAACCACTTTTGAGCCCTCTAATCTGTAAGATCAGAGAGCCAATTCCAGTCATTTTAGAGAGGAGAGGTCTGAAGCACTGTCAGCTAAAATGCCACAGCCAGTGAATGAGATAAAGATGGAATAAGCAACCGATGCAGAGACCTCTTCTCTCAGCATTACATTGCTACTCTCTCCACCTCAAGATGTTCTTCACTTGCTGCAGGATGAGTTCAGAATTGATTCTTGAGTAAAAGACTATCCCTTTCTTCACTTTTTAGACTATTTATTTAGCTTTATAAATAAACCCTAGGAACAGAACTCAGCAACTTGGTTGATTCTGATCTTTGTCTGCTGGTGGCAAGAAGCAAATCTCTGCCTCTATCTCTCTAGCTGTCAGCTAGGAAAGACCATGATGATGATGTCCTTTCTGGAACAGTTTCAGCTATAAGAAATAACAAACAGTAGCAGAACTTCCTACTGATTTCTGTTGTCTCTGTTTGTGCATATGAAATGACTATTCATAAGTGTCTGTGTTTTCAGCATCTTCATTTTGAAACCATCCTTGGTGTATAATTAAGGATCTTTGAAGAGAAACCTCTCAGAGCTGCAAATGAGACAGAACCTTCAACTTTTAATTGCTTTATCCTGTTATAAATCAAGCAGAAATTTTGAAGGTGGACTCACAGCTTGTATTCTGGAGGTTGTGTTTATAGAGCAAGTGTCCTGGCATTCATTACAGGAACTTTTCTCCTGCTCCCTTCACCCTCTTCCCTCCCCCAGTCCTTTGTGCTGACCCCTAATCCCAACAAAATGAAGATCTGGTTGTCATATGGGTTGCAAAGCTTTCCTCTAGCATCACAAACAGTATAGATCAAAAACACCTCATTTAAAAACAGATGTTTCCTGGTAGTGATTAATATAGTCTCTACCCCCTCTTCCTCTTTTATTTATTTTTTTTTGTAGAAGAACTTTTTATTTCATAATCATCTGCTCTCGCATTATCGTAACGGCTGCATCTAGGCACGAAGACGACTGGATGAACTGGTTCATTGGAAACATGAAGCTGATCTGAATTTTCAAGCCAAGCTCAAAATGAAACTGTTTACATTTCCATGCGTGTCCTCACTAGTAGTTTTGGCTTAAAGGAAAAATCCTGTGTAGATAACCATGTTCTCAAATACCTTTTTCAAGCAAGTGCTCCAGTGGAAGCCGTGGGGTGCTGAGCACTTGTGGCCTTTCATGTCACCAGTGTTTGCTGAATTTCAGAGCCTCTCTCTGGGCACTCTTTTTGAAAATCTCAATGCCAGCTCTTTTATTTTACAGTTCTTTCAATGTATGATTTTTCTCCCAGTTTATTTGGCCCAAATGTTCCTTTTTTTTTTTCCCCCCACTCTTCCACTCCTAAGCTGTGCACAGTTGAGCTTTCTCCTGTGTTGGAGTTGGCTGCATTTTACTGAGGCTTCAAATAGAGAGGATTTGAGCCTATAAATCCTTACTCTGTGTGAGTCCTTATTTTCACTAATAGCCCTGCTGAAGTCATCAAGACTGTTTATATGAATAGGATCAGGAGTAATTCTAGTTGGGTCTAATTAGTTACACCGATTTAAGTGCAAGCAGAATCAA
Source organism: Galbula dea (assembly GCA_013399015.1). NCBI lineage: Eukaryota > Metazoa > Chordata > Aves > Piciformes > Galbulidae > Galbula > Galbula dea. The sequence continues at coordinate 662,907 of VWZX01008461.1, read as the reverse complement.
TGCATTGTTTTGCAGAGTGTGTTAGGATGAAATATGCTAACACAGAACATAAAACCACATTATTGTATGTAGCTGCATGGTTAAAGGACATTGTTGTCTGGCATTTTTCACAAAGAGCAATCATTAGTACAAGTTGGAAAAAATACAGGGTTTGGGGCTGCATTTTCCCTGCAATTTAATATTACTTGGTATTGGTTAGAAATAAATTGTTACAGACTCCCTTTGAATTCCTTTAGGGTAAATATTTATCACATGTAACATTTCCTCAATATTCTGAATTTTCAATACAATTAGCTTCACTGTAGGTTATTTACTCCAAGTTAAAATTCAAGAAAAAGCCTCCAAGTGTATTTTGAGCTGAGCTATTCATCAGAAGTCCAACACTGCTTTGTTCAAAGTGAACCAAAAGCTGTGGGAGATTTTTCTAACTGGGGAACTGCTCTTGTGAGATGCATAAAACTAATGGTGTACACAGTCTCTTGTTTCCCTTCCTTTCTGTGGGGGGTGTTTTAATGCTCATTACTTTGTCCAAAATGGGATCTGGGTGGTACAATGGTACGGGGAGGAAAGTGCAGCTCTATGAATTCCCAACAGAAGCCATGCAGAAGTGTGGAGCCATTTAAAGTCTGTTGACCATGCTGTTGGCTATTTGCTCAGTGAACCCTGCATGGGTGTGCGTGGGGATGGCCAGGAGGTACTGGGGAGCACCTGCAGGCTGGAGGTGGCCTGGAGGCAGGTGTTGGTGAGCTGTACTGACTAAGGTCTGGGTGTGCCTTGAGCACCACCATGCTGTTGAGACTGAGAGACTCATTTCACTGGTGAAATAACCCCAAGCTGTAGATGCACAGGTCACTTTGCAGTAGTTGAATGGTTCAGAAATGTGTTCCAAGCATACACTGATTATACTTCAGCAGCCTTAACGTGCCATGGTCTCTTCTGTAGGGCTGGGGAGGTTAACTTCCTAGTGAAGCTGCTTTATTATATAGACTCAATCCTGTTTGGTAAATCCTATTTAATCATAAGCTTTACATGTTCCCAAATCAAAAGAACTGCTGCAATCAGTGACGTTCCCTTGAAATCGGGGTCAGATTTTCTTCTCCAAAGGTGGTGAAGGGTGTATTAGGCTGGATGCAGCTCTATACATACTACAGTCTACTGGTGGTGAGGTCAGTGTAAGAGGTTCTTGCCTTTCCCATGTATAGTTTAGTGACTTTTCGGTGGGTTATACTCTGTACTGACTCAGTGAAGTAAGCTAGGGTAAGCTGAAGGATGAAGAAAACAGAAGGATAACTCAGCTGAACTGATGGAAATCCAGGAGGGAAGGGGTTGGATCCTTGAGTAAGTGTAAGAGACCTTGTGACCAGGATGCCACTTCTTGGTGACATTTTCAAAGGCCGTGTTCTAATCACTGAGATTGATAACTGAATTTTGCATGCCTCTGAAGTCAAGTTGAAGATAATTCATATACTTCAGAGTCCAATCCTGCCTTTGGATCACACTAGTTTCAGTTGGTTTTTTTCATGGTTGCACATGGTTAAAGCCACCACATAGAGCATCTGCAGATATGGTTTGTAATCCACCCCAAGTTCACTTAAGTTGAGCAGTGCAGCAAAGAGGTTAATTTCTACCTCATCCATAATGTGATATCCATAAGGATGAAACCTCCTGTTACTTCCTTTTAGGAGGGACAGGCCAAAACATTTAAAAAAAAAAAAAAAAAAGCTTTTAGAGAGCTTTAAAATATCCTGAATTGTTTGGAGCATTTTAAAGATGTTTCATTATAGTAAACTTCAAAGAGTACATTTGATCTGCTGGTACAGTCAAAACTGTATCCACCAGGAGTTCACTTAAGCCAGGCAGTGAAACAATAATGTATGTTGTACAGCTGAAATGAAAATTAACCTAATGTACAGTATTTGCTGTGTTGCACAGCTGAAATGAACTCCTGGTGGACAGTGAAAAACATGCTGGCAGATCAAATACACCTTTTGAAGTTTATTATAATAAAATGAAATAAAGCCGCTGAGGGAAGCGTTTCAAACAACACAGACTTAGGAGGCCTACAGCTGTTGTATGCTCTCTCTCTTTTTTTCTTTCTATTTTTTTTATTATCATTTTTTTCTTTGTGTTTACCAAGATCCCAATCCAGAGCCTACTGTATCACCATGAGTCTTCTCATTAGTTCTGTTGGACCCTGATGTTGGATTGCTGGGGCCAAGCTAGCCACCTTGTGCTGACAGCCATGTGCTTCACCAGGAGCCTTATTGACTTCATTAGGGTGTTTTCTCTCATGTGGCCTGAATCATCCACCAGAACCTGATACCTTGCTAAAGAGGCAACTTTCTTGGAAGGATTCTTCATCTAGAGAATTGTAGTATCATAATTTTCAGTCAGTCAACGTTTCACTTCCACTAAACAAATCCTTTTCCTCCATCCTTTACTCCTGGTAAATGAAATCATAGTATTCCTGTTTCTAATCAGGAGATTAAAAGTGTCTGGTGACTTTGGCTGGCATTATAAGCACTCTTTGCTGTGCAAGATTAAGCCCTACAGAGGTTAGCCTGTTTCCAAAAGCAAAAATAATTTGTTTTTAACATCAATAGATTAAATAAAATTGCCTGTTTGGAGGCTTCTTCCTTCTCTTTTTCCCTGAAAGGTGATTAGCATGTCCTGAGAATCATAGAATGATTTGGGTTGGAAAGGACCTTAAAGATCATATAATTCCAACCCTGCTGCCATGGGCAGGGGCACCTTGCACTAGATCAGGTTGCTCCATCAAAGCTGGGCTTGAATGCTTCCAGGGTTGGGGCATCTGTAACTTCTCTGGACAACCTGTTCCACTGCCTCACCACCTTTACAGTGGTAAACTTCTTCCTTATATCTCATGTAAATCTTTACTCTTTCAATTTAAAGCCATTATCCCTTGCCTATCACTACATGCCCTTGTTAAAATTCCATCTCTGGCTCTCCTGCAGGCTCCCTTAGGTACTGGAAAGCTTCTATAATGTCTCCCAAGAGCCTTCTCTTCTCCAGGCTGACCAGCCCCAACTCTCTTAGCCTGCCTTCATAGGAGACTCCATCCAGGTGGTCTTTGTGGCCTCCTCTGGACTTGCTCCAACAGGACCATGTCTTTCTCATGTTGGAGGCCTCAGAGCGGAATGCAGTACTGCAGGTGGGGTCCCATGGGAGCAGAGAAGAAGGAGAGAGTCCCCTCTCTCATGATGCAGGACAGGATATGGTTGGCTTTCTGAGCTACAATAACATGTTGCCAGGTCACATTGAGCTTCTCATGCACCCACACGCCCATAAAAGCTGGTTTGGGCAGCAGATGTCACCAGTCCCAATGCACACAAGCAGTCTGCAGATAGCCCCTGGCTCACTCGAGTTAGCTAATATTACCAGGCTGAGAACATTATGCTTGGATTTTCAAAGGAGCCAAAGGCAATTAGGAACCCAGCTCAGCCTGAATTTCCATTGAGGTTTCCTGCGTAGGTCTTGTTGCATGAGCTTCTGGAAATCTCACCCTTTACAATGTACCTAGTGTTGCTGCTGGGCCTCTTAAGACTTCAATCTTGTTTACTTTGGTGCTTTCTAATAGAAGCACCCAGCAGACTTGGCTAATATCAGAGTCTGTGCAGGATACAGTATATATAGTACACATCGTATATAGACTCATATATAGTAATACATATGTATGCACAGAGTTCCCATGTCCAATGCAGCTAAAGTTCTTCATACACTTGGAGCTGAACCTTGGAAAGATGAGGGATCTGTAGGTCTGTTTGCAGAGAGCTGGTTTGGGCATGGGACCTCAGCCTGTGGCTGGGTCAGAGATTGAGCCCGGATCTTCTGTCTCGGTCGGTGTCTAATCAGGGCAGCGTCTTGTGCAGGATCAAGTCTTTTGTTTTAGTGTTACAGAACTGTGCCTTGATCCTATAAACCCTTCCAGGGGGAGTAATCTGTACTTAGGGATTAGTCTCTTTGAAAACACTCCTGTGTAAATAAAGTCTACTCACAGGAGTAAAGCTTTAGCAGTGTTCCAGTTGGTATGTAGAAGAGGCATGATGCTATAGCAAGCAGGACTCTCTGGATTTTGCCCAATGTTTGGTTTTTTTTCCTCTGTCAGCCCCTGATGTTACTGGGTGGCGAAGCAGGAATTATGGGGAACCTAAATTGTATTTGTTTGACAGATCAGGCATTGTCTGTGTATCCCCCTCCCCATCTCCTGGAGCAGTGGGCATTCCCCACAGAAAGTGAAAACTGAATGAACTGATTGCTTAACCTCTCCTGACTCTACCCTGGTGGTAGATCATTAATGGTGTAGAAAACGAGGGCCAGCGCTGGCAGCACAGGGTAGGGGGTGTGTGCATCTTTAAGAGATTTATGTGGAGGTCTGAGATGAGGAGACAGCACTGTGGTACATCATCATGCAGGAGACATCAGAGACGTTCTTCTTCGCTTGGATGCATTATCATAAAAAGTGATTTAGACTAGAGCTGATTGATGCAAATGGTCCTCTGTTCTTTCCTATCATTAGCGGCCTCTTTCAGTGGCCAGAGGCAGTGATTAAAGCTGTCATTTGGAGCTGCTCATTAAAGACAAGCACCCGAGTAGCAGGAGGAAAAAAGGTTGAAGAAGCATGATTCTATTTTTTTTTTCTCCTTCTTTCCTTTAAAAAACTAAAAAAAAAAGAAAAAGCATTATCTTTTTTCCTACTTCTGTCTCTACAGGAGAAGTCTCTATTTGATGCAAGTGAGAACGCAGGTGGTTTAAAAAATAACATCAAAACTACGTTATTGTCACTTAAAATATTAAGGCCAGCACAGCACAGTGTTAAGAAGATCATTATAAAGGTATCACTGGGTGTATTTGTTATGAAATAACATGATGAAATATGAAACAGCATTACTCAGTCAAGCCAGGGATTGCCACGCAGCAATTGTAATGACTGTTCTTTTGGGGGCTGGCTGAGAAGGATGAGAAGAGGCAGATGCAGAGATGCTGGATGGTGATTAGATTTGACATGCTTTATCATAACAGATTTGCCTCTTCAGACTTTTTAAATTCTTCAGGGCAAGGACTTTGTTTCACTGCAGATATGTACAGAGTGTCACACAACAGAGCCGTGATCTTGAGTGGGACTTCTGGACATCATCATACCACAGAGGAGAAGCGAGGGCAAATTGTTGTTAAATACATGTCTTGCAGTTGTATTTTTACCTAACCATGGACCATGCAAGCCATCCATGAAATTGTCTGTGAAGTAGTCATAAAGCTGAGTGGTTATTTAGAGAATCCTGAGGGTCTTTGGTTCATGCCTCCATGCTCCAGGATGGTGGGCAAGTATGCAAGTTGCCATTCCTTGAGGGCAGCTTCTCTACTTTGGGGCTACTGGAAGTGCTCCACTGCTGATGGAGGTTTGATGATTGAAGATGGTGAGGTGGCTGGGTGGAGAGGTGGAGGAGTGCAGGAGAAAGGGACAAAGGGACACGGATTAGAAATAGGAAAGCCTTGTTAGGAGCCAACTAGCCTCTTGCTCTTTGGGAGAGGCGGTGGCAGCCCGCAGGCAGGTTAATTGCGTGCTGTCCACGTCCTCTTCCCCGCGTGCTGGCTGCTGTCAGAATTAACAGGTTCTTAAAGAGGTCACAGCCGGAGAAGCTCGATAAGTGCTTTCAGGCCAGCCTAATAGGAGATGCTGAGGAATGACTGAGGGGAAGTTATGATGATAGTGAAGGAGTAATTTAGCATATTAGGGGAAATATGTCAAACCAAACTGATTGCTATAAATACAGCCTTCTTATTTCAGAATCTGGCTGTGCCCCAAGGATTTTCCTATGAAATTATGGAAGTGCAGCTTGCTTATTACTGGCTGACTTCCACATCATTGTGCCTTCTTTTTCGGTCATGTGCTTAACGCTGTCTAATTGGTACCTTTCCGAACGTGCTCATTTTTCTTTTAGTGATCCCATGTGAGGCAGAAGAGACAATGTTGTGACTCTGGGGAGGGAGTGGTGGCTCCCTTAAAGCTGATGTTATCTTTCAGGAGAACCATTCTGCTTAAAGATTTCCTGGCTGGGACAGGCTGAAGGGTGTTGGAGTGGGGGTTGTAAAGGGACTAAGGGCTTTGGTGCTCAGCCCTAAACGCTTGGGGAAGAAGAAGAGGACGCTCACTGGGCTCAGCATTGAGGGGCAGCTTTGAACAAGAGCAGGTGGAAAAGGCAAGAAGCAGAGCTTGCTGAAGGTAGCTGCTAACAGCCAGTTTGGGATTTACCTGTGATTTTAACAGCTAGCTGTTCCAAACTGGGCCAAATTGCTTCCAACAGAGCCTACTTCTGCTTATCTACTCAAGTGTGATCCTACTCTCATAGCAGTCATTACATTTTATACATTAGGTACATTATATTTTAATGTATATCCTCCTAATACTCAAATAATCCTTAGTGTACTGACAATGGTGATAAACTCCTTGAAATTAGAATGCCAAAGTAAATGAGCATTTCGTGTGTCATGTCATTCAAGTTTGGGTTGTAATTGATCTGAACAACAATCAAGGCTTAAAGACAAGTATTTTGACTTTTGGAAAATGCTCTGCTGCTTGTCTCCTAGAATTCACTTTGGGGCAGCACAGGCATCGAATATGAGGGAGGACAAATGTAATTGTGTCAGTAGAATTAAACATTACTATACTTTTAGACAATTTTCTCCTCCATATAGATCAAACCCAAGTTGCCGGTGATTAAAAAACAGAAACATTTCAAGCAGAACTTCCTTTCTTCATTTCAGTTTAAATTCATGCCAGCTTACAGATTCTCTGCATTTGTCTTTCTTTCCACCTTCTTCCTCTTTCTTGTTGCTGTTGATCATCTCAGTGCATCTACAGCTCTGCTCTGGAGGTGGGACACAGCTTTTCTGGAGGGAGGCCACATGTGTGGTTTGTGGCGTATCTAGTGCTTGCCAAAATGGGAAGTGTTGAGGGTGGTATGGGTGTGACATGCACAACCAGAGCAGCCAGTGTCATGTGCAGCAGAGGTGCTTCACCTGGGGGAGTCTTGAGCAGTGAAAACCTCCATGGACCTCCAGTGTCTTACTGGCAGTGTCTCCTATCATTTTTTGCAATAATAAGCTTAAACTAAATTACTTTCTCTGTATAACTAAGGAATAATATTATTGAGAACAAGTTAAGGATGAACACTTCCATTATCCTCTCTTGCCTGTGTTTTGGAGGGATACAGGTTGCTTAATCCTGATATTTTTGACTCTGGCATTCAGAGTGGGCTGCACAGCAGAGCTCTCAGTAAAACTTTCTGTGATGATGACAGAATTGATTAGTTTGGAAGCTGTACAATGCCATATGTATACCTGACACTTTACAACACGGTTGGTCTCCACCTTGCAAAGCTTACAGTTTCACAGATGCTGTTGTCAGTGTTGCTGTCACCCCACTACTGCAGCTCGCTCCCGGCAGCCAGAGGACAGGAGCTGTGCAGAGGCTTATTGACTTTGAAGTTAGTCCCAAAGAAAACAGCAGTTTGGCCCCGTGCTGGCCTGGATTTAGCTTGGGAGCTTGGAAGAGGCCAGTTCAGGCACAAAGGGCAGAGAGCATGGCTGAACAAACGTGAAGATAATTTAAAATTTCATTTTGTTTCATGTGTTTGTACCAGAGAGCAACTTAACGACTCTCAGGTCAAGAGAGCACTTTGAAACTATTGATTAATATTGTTAATAAAATAGGGTTGCTAAATGAGACTCAGGTTAGGAACAACCTATCGAAGTACACTTGCATCATAAAATGTAGGTATATTATTACAGCTTATGTATGTGTAGCCTGCATGTTCTGTTCTCCTGTCTCAATATCCTTGTGTGTGGAAACACCTGAAAACACCTTCAGAGAAACACTGGGATGGAAAAACTTCTGGATTCTAAACCACAAAGTTATACTCTGTTGCTGTCAAAAAATTAAATATACAATTCACATTTTCTTCTTGATGGAGAAGTTGCAATAGTTGGGGGTTAAATTAAAAATACAATCCAGTCATTTCCTTGTAAAACCTGGAGCTGACATTAGCCTTTAGTTATGACATTGCAATTATCTCCATAGCAACCCCGTGTGATGTGACAGCCACGATGACTGTAGGTTCATGTGCTCTTCAGCTGGAGCTGGGGGAGATGCTTTCTTGCCTGATGTTCTTGATTTTTCTCCTTTCTTAACAGCAGTTCTGTGTTGGTGTGATGTGGCTGCCCTCAACTTAGGTCCAGTACACCCACTCAAAGAGCAGAGAGTAAGATTCTGTGCGTTTATGGGAGCCTTTCAAGCATATTAAGGAGCAATAACTTATATGATCTCTTCCATTAATAAATAATTTTGAGAAGGCTCATACATGAATATGGTACTTTCAGGCCATTACGTGCAGGAATACATTATCACTGGAGATTGTACCTTTGTTAACCGTTAAGCCTGTTCTTTAGTCCAGTGCATTTTGTGTCTCCCTGAAGCCTAGCAGGATACCAGTCTGAGCAAAGCTAAGAAAAAAAGAGGCTTATTGCAGATTGAAACAGCTGAAAAGTCTAAAATGGTACAAGCAAAAATCTGTTACTAGCTTTAGACTGGACTGTGTTTTATTGTCTTAATTCTTTGTTCCACTTTTAGATTCCCCAATTACAGTCTCTCAGTCTTTCTTAGAATTGCCTCTTTCTGGTGTTTTCATTTTCAGTCATCTGTTGAGGTTATGCCTCTTCAAACTGAGGTTGTATTACAGAGATCATGGCAGTGTGACTGAGCTGAACCTACAATCTATTCTAACATCTCCACCTTCAGGGAAAAAGGGTAGCAGAATTCTGTTGCCAAAAGTGGCTGTTATTTGTTAGCTAAACTCTTAAATTATTCTTGCTCCCTTGGTGTAGTCCTGGGTTGAATGGTAATGGAGCCATCCACCCCCAACTTTAATGCTGTTGTACCTAATTTGGACATGGCTTTATGTAGTTATTAGGCCACCAGGTTGGAAAGGCTACCACCTTTTAAGAGAAGACCTTGTTTTAACATAAGACAGCCTCCTGAAGGATTTATGTTCCTCTTGCTCTGTAGGCTATGTGTTTGGTTTTATGTTATCTTGGTGGATGAGCGGTGCTGGAGGTGTTTGAGGGCTTGGGGGCAGCTTTCTTGTTGTTATTGCCTGGCTTTTGCACCTAGTATCCCTGAAATCAGATTTTGTTGGAATCACCTGGCCCATAGGGGTAAGCTGAAAGGAGATACAGTATCATGTTATGCTTGGTGATAGGAAGGAGGGTTGTGATGCAGAGCTTGGGAGCAGGCAGTGGTGTGCAGGCAGTGCTGCCTCTGGGCTACTGGGGGCAGAGATGAGACTGCAGAGAAATCTGCTATCGTGGGCTTCATTTGGGCAGTCACCTGCTCCTACAGCAGCCTTGCTCACCTTTCCTTCTTCCTTTATTCTACCTCTTCCTCATGCCTATTTTGTCCTGGGACTCCTCCACCACATGGACACTCTACAACTCTGGTCTCCCCTCAGGAGGGAGACATGGGGCAGGAGGCAGAATGTGGATGAAGGGAGCTGGTACAGAGGAGCCTCTGAACAGCCCTGGGTCTTTCCTTGCTTCTCATATAGCAGGAAGAGCTGACGTGGGTTCTCCTGGCACACCACAAAGCCTCCTTTGATGTGGAAGAGCAGATAACTCCAGCCCCCCAGTTGTGTGAATCTGCTGAGAGGTCACAGGATCAACTTCTGATGTGTGGAGTGTGGGAATATGTGGAGCAGTGTGACCATGGCCAAATGGCAGGGAGAGATCTGGAGAAACCGTGAAATTATGGAAGATAGTGGCTCAGTGCACCCAGCAGAGCTAGAATTGAGCCATTATGACATTCCATGGGGTTTGATCCCCAAGGAACTCAAAGCTGGACTTCAGCATTGCACTTTAGGGTACTCTACTTTTATCAAATCTCTGAATATCTGTTTTGCTGCCAGTGTTCTTCAAGGCTCTGTTAGCCAGTCTTTATGCATTATTTCTTCTCTTTTTTCTTAGAAGGAAAAAGTGACACCTTCCCCTCCACAAAGCAAAATTGATCCTTCTCAGTACTGACAGTTGCTGTTTGCAAAATATCTCCATTTAAAAGGTTTGACTTTCCACCTGAGACCTCCAGTAAATCTATCTGCTGCAACAACTGGAGCTAAGAAAACTCTGAAAGGGACTAAAATTTCCATGTAAACATGATTGAAGCATCTGTTTTCCAGCATTCTTAGCATTGTTTTTTCTAAGGATGATCCTAGTTAAGGGATGGGAGTTTGGTTTTGTTTCTTCCTACTCCAGCTTGTTTGGAGTTGGATGTGGTACTTAGGGACATCATATAGTGAGTATGGTGTTAATAGGTTGATGGTTGGACTTGATGATCTTAGAAGTCTCTTCCAACCTTAGTGATTCTGTGGTGGATCTGTAGTTTTCAAGATGCTGGCAAAAGGACTGACCCCACTCAACATTGCTGAAGTTTGGGCTTCAAGGGACTATTTAAAGTCCTGTTCCTTGCAGTTACGTAGGCTTCACTCAAAATCTACTGTCATGTCGCTGGAAATCCTCCTGTGCTTTCCATGGGGCCTTGAATTTCTGCAGATCATCCTTCCCAGTGTCTGTTGTACTGCAGAACAGCTCCTCAGCTGTGGAGTTCCGAGCAGTGTGTCCCATGCTCCTTGCACACTCTGTCTGGGTAGAGAGCTCTTTAGGTTGGCTTAAGGTCTGAGTTTCTATATTAATTCTCTCCTGACCCTCATTAGCCAAAATGAAGAACCAATTCTGAAAGGGTTTGATTTCCTAATATTGTATCTTCTGTATCTGCAGTGCCTGTTGTGGCCTGTTAAGAATTAAACTGAGATCACTAAATTCATTTCGTTTATGCCTTGGGCCTCATTCAGACCCTGGTTTCCCAGCAAAGTAAGGCCTGTGGATTAACGTTTCACCTAGCTCAATGGAGTGGTTTTCATCTCTTTTTAATGCCTTTGGCATTAAGGAAAAAAAGAAAGAAGGGTGAGAGAGGTGGGGGGAAAAGAAAAAGGACATTTTTTTTTTTGTACTACACCAGAGCATTTTGTTAGTGCTCTGGCAGTGGGATTATTTTGTACTATGCTGGGCTTTATCCTGCCTCCAGTGGGAGAGGAGGAGTGGAAGAATTGCTTATTGCATCTTTATGTTGTTAAGCAGTTTGTCTGACCACAAAATTATTTTTGTTATTTTATTTTTATTCTTAAAGGGATTTGGGTCTCTCACTTTAAAAGGCAGCCTAGTCTTCCCTGGCCAGGACCAGAAGCATTAGCTGCTGTCAGACAAATTACAGTATGGGTGAAGCTGTGATATCGACATGTGCGACTTGATCTTTTTTAATGGGGGCACCACAGGGGTTTCTGACTGCCCCACTGAGCTTAATGTTCTGTAAGGAAAAACAGACACAGAACTGAAGGACATTCTTAATGGGCTGCCTGCTTAACCCTTTGGTAGCTGCTTGCCCAGCTCCACAGCATCTTCCTTCTTCTTTAGGGCAAGGGCTTAAGGAAGCCCATGGGAGGTGACTTCCACTTATCCTCACTGTACTCCATTATACCTGGGGAAGCACGGTTCTGCAGAGCATGGCTGTCCTTACTCCCCTTTCTCTTCTCCTTAGTTCCTAATTAAACCAAATGGTTGCAAAGTCTCTGGTGAAAGGAGCTCTGTAATTATAACAACAAAATAGCTTGTAAATTGGAGTTGTCTACTTTTTTCATATTAACAACAGCTTTATGTACGAGTGTGGCTATTTATTTTGACCTTTCATCATAATTAGCTTCCTAGGGAAAAAGAATTTGACATCTATGAATTCAGCAATGCAGAACAGCAAAGGTGAAGACCCCTCTGGAGAGTGGGGAATTCTGCAGATTTATTTGGGGTTTATTTTTATGTGCATGTGATCCTGTTGTTTTGTTGTTTGGTGGTTGTTTTTTTTTACTCAGTTAACAACCTCCAAAATCCAAGTATGCAAGCTGCAGGACCCAAGGATTTCAGTAGTTATCTCTTAGAATAGAAAGACAGAATCATTTTGGTTGAGAAAGATCTCTGAGGTCATCAAGTCCAACCATTGACCCAACACCCTCATGCGCACTAAACCATGTCTCTAAGTACCATGTCTATGTGTTTTTGAACCCCTCCAGGGATAGTGACTCTGGGCAGCTTGGGCCAATGCCTAACAACTCTTTCAGTGAAGAAATTTTTCCTAATGTCCAACCTGAACCTTCCCTGCAGCAACTTGTGGCTCTTTCCTCTTGTCCTATTGATAGTCACCTGAGAGAAGAAACTGACTCCCATGTCACTCAAACCTCCTTCTAGGTAATTGTAGAGAGGGATAAAAGTTCTGTCCCTGATCTTCTCCTTGTATACCTCCTTACCACCTCAGGGTGCTGCTCAGAAGGGTCCATAAGGCTCTGGAGTCAGGGCATTAACATCTACTGCTCTGCAGAGATAAAAAGCAAACCTTGCAACAGCCACCAGTTGAAACGTTAGCTTATTTTCTTAGAACCTCAGCCTAAATGTCAGGTATATTTGGGCATCTTGGTTACCCAGTTCAGTTATTTTACTCCCATTGACTGTTATTTGATTGCCTTAATTTTTACTGTGCCTCAGTTTTCACTAAGTCAGTGGGCCTTAAGCACAGGGTGCAGGAGGCGCATTGGATGCCCATGAAGCCTTTCACTGGCTAGATTATTGCAGTATCCATTTATTATTCATTGTCATTAGCACTAAAAAGCCATGAAAGCTCTTAGCATCTTGTTTACTTTGTGCAGCTCATACTGAGGACTTCTCTCCAGGTCATGAGATAGTGGAGTTGTTGTATATAGAGCTTAAAAAGTAATAAAACCTATGATCACTGCTGTACCCTGCTTTCAGAGGCAACTGCTTATCTCCTGCCCTGTGTTGTTGGCAAGGATGGGGCTGGAAGGAGCAATGGCCTTTCCTTCATGAAGTGCATGGGTTATGGTTCTTCTGGTTATACTCTGTACCAAATCCTTACATGTTTGAGGCTGAGGCTGCTGAGGATCCAATGGCCTGCAAAAGGTTATTCTTTGTATGCTGTCTATAAGATCTTTGCCTCTAAATTTCAATTTTAGGATGTGTTTGGTGGTATCTAAGCATGCCAGGGCTGTAGTTGCAGGATGAGTAACCCTGGAGTAGTGCATTCCTGGAATATCCCAGCAATGTTAGTTTGATCTGAGTCAGGTGTATGTATGTGGTTACATTTCTGTCCATTTAGTTGGAGCATGTGATAGAAGTTTACATTGACACTTGAGGTCTCTGCTGGCTTTGTATTAGCTGTGAGATGACAGATGATAGCTCCTCCAGGGTAAAGTCTGCTGGGACAAACTCACCCATCAACTTCTTTCAAAATTTGCCTTGGCAGTGTGGGTTGATATACAAGCAGCTCTTTGAGTGAGAAGGCTGCAGGGCTTTTCATCAGGTATGTGCCACCCAAAAATTGGGTGTATTGTCCAATCAAACCACCATCTTAGTGCCTGTCAGTGCAGAGGAATGTTGTTCTCTACCTTCTTGCACCTATGCAAATACCTTATATCTGCTTGTTTTGGAGCAAAGCCACCCTATGCTTACTACCTCCTGTTTGGCAAGGAATAAAAGTGGTTAATGTTGGTAGCTGACTACTAACAGAAACAGGGAATAGACTGTGTGACCTGGTCTGGGGAATCCTGCTGCGGCAGGGGGGTTGGACTAGATGATCTTTCGAGGTCCCTTCCAACTCCTAATATTCTGTGGTTTAAGGTTTATGAACACCAGAGCAGGGAGGGTTGATAGCGCTGCAAGGCTAAATGGGGTGAAATTCTTCTAAAGGGAAGTAAAGTCTCTTCTCCCAGGTTACCAGTGAAAGGACAAGAGGAAGTGGCCTCAGGTTGCATCAGGGGAGTTTTAGATTGGATATTAAGAAAAATTTCTTCACAGAAAGAGTTAGGCATTGGCCCAGGCTGCCCAGGGCAGTGATGGAGTCACCATCCTTGGAGGGGTTTAAAAAAGATGATCTTTCAAGTTCCCTTCCAGCTCCTAACAGTCTGTGATTCTGTCATGTGGTATTTAGGGACATGGTTTACTGGCGTGGTGGTGATAGGTTGATGGTTGACTTGATGATCTTAGAGGTCTCTTCCAACCTTAATGATTCTGTGATCTAAATACTGATCAACTAAAGGAAAATATCGTCGTGGTAAAGTCTGATTAGAACTGTATAAATTGTCCCAAGGGAGAAGTGCTCCAGCCCTGTGGGTGCAGTGCTCTTACCTTGTCACAGAGCAGTGCTGCATGGCCAAACTAGGTCATCTTCCAGACCTGCACCAAGTGATTCTCACAGCAAGCTTAAAAATGTGACTTCAACAACAGGTATCAAAGCAAACAATACATATGTGTAGATAACTATTTCTGAAGTGTGTGAGTGCTTATTTAGCAGCTCAGGAGAGTGAGGGGGACACAAGCTCTCAATGGTCAAAGTGATTAAGCCCATCTTGTGGTGCTTGCGCTTGCCTGTGCCACTGCTGCTGGCCTTTGCGCTGTATGCAGCAGCGATGGTTTTGGGGGTTAGTGTCTGTTATTTAGATATCCTGAAACATTAGCCCCTGGCAATTAATATAATTACGTCATTAATGTCACACCCCTGATGTTACTGCATGTGGGAGTCAGACAATCGCAGTGTTGTGATTTCTTAGTTATGTAAAAAGCGATTAAGGCAATTAAGTGGGTGATTAAAGCTGCTCAGTCAGAGGTGCTGACTGATGCTATTACCAAGAAGCAGCAATAACAGTGATGTGAAGTACCCCATCAGCAGAGATTGCTTGCAGCCTGGTGGCTGGGGTGCTTCCCAGTTTAGCTGGCCCCCACCCCTGCCAATCCCCCCCCACCTTCCTCGGCCACGGTGATTTACTAACAGGTGTTAATGAGTGATGAGCATATACAGCATCAACTACATGGTTAAATAAAAAGCTTCAATGTTCCCTTTGAAATGAGCATTATTGGCTTTATTTAATTAAATATGGATTTACACTATAAATATTGGAGCTCATAGAGCCCATATTTCAATTAATGGATCATTTATATGTCACGCTTGCTTTGTAATTACTGGAATGTGAAAATACAATGAATTGAAATGATTTTTCCTCCTCTTCAAAGAAATCTGAGCAAGAATCAGATAGAAGCTGTTTTCCTACCCAGAAGTGCGTGGGCAGGTGCCTGCACTCAAGACAAGCCCACACGTACAAGACAGGAGAGGGGATCTCTGGCATGTCATCGTGGGAAGAGCATGCAGGTTTTGCAAGGCGTCTGTCTTAATGCCACCAGTGATTCTGTAGGACTGGAATCTGTGTAAATGAAGTGTTTTACTCCCAGGGTGAGGCTGGCTGTTAAGCTGACAAAATACAATGTCCCATTTGGTGCAAATGATGTAGATTTGTTGTTTTGTTTCTGGTTAAGAGACCAAACAAGCCTCTTTAGAAGCTGTGTTTTGCAGTGCCGTCACAAACTGTTTGATGGTGAGTTGCTGGGGTAGGGACTGGCTTTGGGTTTTGGTGCCCAGCAAGCAAAAAGCACGGAAATGCATTGTCTCTTGTCTTCTGAACGCTGCCCACACACATTTTTATAGTCCCCTCCTTCTATTTGTAAGGATGTGGTATCCATTTTCCAGGGTGTTTTATGCTAAAAAGAAATATAAATAAATATGTCAGGCTTTGCATCAAACAAACCCAGTGGTAATTCAGACTGGCAAGGATCTGATGTCAGGAAATGTGGCCCTATTCTATTTCTGCTCAACAGAAGAACCAGCCCTGGCCTTGGCCATCTCCTCCTCCTCCTCTTTCCTGGCCCCCGGGCACACGTCTCTGTCTCGCCATCGCTGGTGGCAGCCGGCAGCGCTGGACTCTGCCCGGCCACCGTTTCCTGCCTAGCGAAAGGTGGCTGGCAGGGCCTGGCCGTGCTCTGACACGGCATACATAATTCCATCTGAAAATATCCAAGGGTGGAAATCATTGTTCTCCGAACGAGCTGAGCTGGAGCCAGAGCAGAAATACTAAAGTCAGTTGTGCCTTTGAGCTGCCTATAACAGCGCCCTTTGGAGACCCATTTCATACAAAATTTGAAGCCTGTGTTTATTGCCCATTAAAGCAACCTTTATTTTATGGCAAATGTTGCAGTAATTGCCTTTTACGAAGAGCACTTTGTAACACACATGCACTGTTGAAAGAAAACCACTCTGGTATTGTCTATCGGGACTTAATGGCGCAATTAATTTTACTCCATCTGTTCCTGAGACTTTAAAGGAAAATGGATTTTTTTTCTGAGCGCACTTTAATGAAGAAGATAAAGCGGCCCGGCTGGTGTCCCACCGGCTCAGCGCAGTAAGTTCAGATTATTGCTCAGTCTGTCAGAATGGGCTGCTTCCCTCGGCAGCCGCCGCAGCCGGCAGCCCGCCCTGGCCCCTCGCCGCGCCGTTCCTGATGACAAACTGCCAGCCGGCTCCCACAAAAGCGCGATTAAAATGTCAGCACAGGATGACGAAGGGGCCAAGAGGGTCCTCGGAGACAAACTGTGTTCAGTATGAGTTAATACTTCACTGCAGTGTGGGGCTGGGCTGCTGCTTGTTCCAGGGAAGCTCCAGGCAGAGACTTACAATGGGCTGGTGTGAAAAATCCAGATACACCTCGTGCGGTAGCCTCAGCTGGAGCCTGCTGGCACAGCACCGCTGCCTTCGCTTATTTATACCAGCTGAGCGTCTTCCAGTGGAGCCGAGTTGCTGCTTTTTTATGTCCACCACCCCTTATGGCACCAAAAAATAGACATGCAGGTTTTGTTTCCCTTCCCGGGGCCCACGCTGTACGTGGAGGCACTGGAGAAGGATGGGGATGCTGTTGGGGGAGTGGCAGGAGCCAGCCATGCTGCTGCAGGTGCTGGGTGAGGTGTTTTGCAGGTAGACGCTGCAAAGGGTCTAAATATGGGTATTTTGTGGCAGAACCTGGGACCCAGAGGCCCCAGAGCTCATGGGGCTGGGGCTGCTGTGAGAGGAGAAAACCCTCTTCAGGCAGGTGTGGTGCTGCCAAGGTAAGGCTGGTACCCCAAAGAATTTATCTTCAGGGGCATCTTGAAAGAGCTGTGGGTGACTGAAGCTCCTGTTGCCACTGGCCCTGAGCCAGTGCTGGTGCTTCCCCACCCCACTAGTGCAGTTTGGCAGAGCTCCATGAGCTATGTGAGGGTTTTCAGAGATAGATTCGTGCAGGTGGGGCTGAGGGCTTGGAGTCCTGCTCAGGGCAGCTCTGAGAGAACCAGTTGACTTGTGCCCGGGTTGTGTGAGCATGCTAAACCTGTGGCAGTAGGTGCGAGTATCTCCTTTTCCCCCCCCCTTGTCATGTTCACACACATCCCCTTGGCAGGGAGGAAGCTGCAGGACTACCTGTTCTTCTGTGCCAGGCAGCACGGCCTCAGCCCTCGGCTGTGTTTGCTAACTTGTGAGGGGGTAGGACCCAGCTTGTCACTGCAGTTTAATTCCCTGAGAGCCCTCCTGAGTAGTTTCTGGGGGTGTGAGAGTGACAAAAGCCTGTAATGAAAAGGAGAGGAGATTTTCAGCGCTGGCATCCTGCTGGGAGCGATCTGCACTCCTCCTGGGCAGCAGGTGGGAGCTTCGCCATTGTCCCTAATGGTTATTAGCCAGCGATGAGCAGGACAAATGTGGGGTCACCTCTCCTGCTGGCAGGGCAGCAGTTGCAGGATTTAAAGCCCCTAGGAGAGGAAGAAATGACATGGTTAGTACCTACAGCTCAGGATGTGACCTGCTTGGTTTTAAATGATCTGTTATACTTTGGGGGAGGGAGAGCTAAGGACGGCTGGAGCAAGTTGCATTCAAAATATATTGCATACTTGAATTAAATGCAATCAGAGACATTCACTGATATCATAATGGCTCTTGAATAATCAGCACAAGTCATAGCACTGGGCTATTGAGTAGTTAAAGCGAGATCCAGCAAGACAGATTGCAGCGGGCTGCATTTGGTGAGGGGTGGGTTTGGTTTGCAATGCCATGTGCTGATTCTCAATGAAGATTGAAAGCAACGGGTGTAAAACAGGAAGCCTTTAGGTTTCCAATTAAACTTGCTTGCTTCTTACTGTTCCTGTTCAATGAAAAAAAAAAAAGACATGTCTTCCTGGGTTTCCATGCTCCTTATGGATTTGCCTCATCCCACCTCCAATGTGTTCATCTACTGCATCTTGCCCCTCCCTGCTCCCCTCGGTCCTCATTCTCCCTCCTCTCGGAGCGCTCCACAGTTGGGGGTTGATCTTTCTCTTGTGCCTGTTTAACTGGAACAGTTCTTCCTTCTCTCTCCTGAGCCACTTCCTCGCCTCAGGTCGCCCCTTAAAAACTACTGATTTGCTTTTCCCTGCTGCCAGTGCTAAATGCTATGTTATTACACCTTCCCCTGCTACTTTAAATTTCTGGGGTTTTGCCTTGTCATTCACTGGCCTGCATGAATTTGTACCTTATTGCTATTAAATTTCAGGGTTTTCTTCAGACTTGGCTTTGTCCCCTGTGTAGTTTGCTCTGTCTGGGAGTTAGTGACCCGGTCGTGTGCGGTAACATGTACAGGTTGTGCTAATAGATGCATGCTCCCCTTGTCCTGGGAGCTCCAAGCACTTTGCAAAGAGGAGCTGAGGCTCAGGGTCTCCCACGAGGGTAAGTGCATTAGGTTCCAGTTGGATGAGCTGGAGCATGGGCAGTGCAAATGTCTTGGTCAGATGGGGTCGGCGGCAGGAACTGAGATGTGCGGGGCTCCCAGCTGCCTGGTGGCACAGTCAGCAAGGGAGGCTCCTCTTTCTGCTGCTGCAAAGCATGTTGTGGTACTTTCTTCAAAGGATTTGTATCAAACTAAATTGTATTGTATTGGTTAAGTTTACTATTTGCAGTATAGCATACATCTGCTCCCATAGTAATCTCCCCTTGGATAGGATGCACATTTATTCCGAGAGCTGCTTCAACAGGAAAATAAATGTGCCCATATCAGTGTGTTATTGAGGGAGTAAAGGGATGCAGCTGGTCCCAAGCTCATTCAGCAAACCTGCACTGTGACTTACAACTCTGTTCTGCACACACTGTGCCATTGGCTCTTCACAGTGCTGCCTATTAATGTAAGGGTTTATAAGTAGGTTCAGTCAGGGCAAGATTCCTGTCTAACACTTGGTGCTTTCCAAACCCTGTGGTAAATCCCCTTCTGAATGGAGCACTGTGCTGGCTTTTCAAGGCTGGGGAGAAGGGAGGATTGAAAGGTTTGCCTTTGCATTCTGCACAGCTCGCCTGACGCAGACATATAAACCACAGGAGGTTTGAGCTTGTGTTTTCCCAGCTCATTTCCCATAGCCTGAGAAGTGATCCCTGAGTGTCAGGTGGCATGAAGGCCACTTTCCATGTAGAGTAAAGCAAAAGAAACCAGTCTGCTCCTCTGTGTGGCTGGCTCTAATTTATCCTTTTAAGTGTTGCTGACACAGAAATGGAAATGGCTGTCCCCAGCTACAAATTTGGACTCGGATGGCATCTCTCTGACGCCGAGCTTCATTTCAGGAACATTCCACGTTAGGGCTGAGGACCCTTTCAGAGATGCTGGGGTGGCAGGGTCGTTGTTTCCCTCAATGGAGTTTTGAACTATTTCCAAAATGTATCTTTCCCCCTTCACTGGGGAAAAATTAAATGCCAAGATGGTGCTTCTTGGCAGCCCCTGACTTCAAAGAGACGACTTCTGCCTGGTGGATATGCCTGGCCTGGTAGGTCTGGCCAAGAAGCAGTGAGAATCTGTAAGGTGGCTTCTAGGGAATGTTGATGTTGTCAATGTTGACAGCCTTGAGGGGATGAGAAGTCTTGCTTACAATGATGAGGTTTTTGCAGTACTAAAAGTTGGGCTCTTCTTTTTGTTTTGAGGGGACTGAGCCACAAGTGTGGCCAGGCTTTTCCTTGGAATCACAAAGAGCAGAACTTCCCTTTTCTGTGGCTAAATGAAAGCTTAGAGTTCATCCTGGCCTCAGGAGTCTGGAAGCTTTAAGAAAAGGTATCAAAGAAGTTGCTAAGACAGTTGTGCACTGAGCTGTGGTTGTCTGAGGCATACTCATGGCAGGAAGGGAGATTAAAGATGCAGTCATGTTGCAAGGTTTGGCTAACTGGGAGACAAAATGCCTGAGGACTCAGGCCTTAGTGCATTCATGCTTATTTACTGTTTTCCAGAGGTAACCTGTGGTACACAGGACACTGTAAGGAGGCTTGTTTCTTCTCGTTTCTTCCTGAATGTAGTAGTGTTAATCAAAAGTCAATTCACTAAAGACAAGTAAGCTGTGGGGAAACTTGGGCATAACTAGGAATGAACCTGAACCATGGGGTCGTTATGAAGGAATTCAGTTAGATTTGGGTTGAGCTTTAAAATGTGGGATTTTTTTTTTCAATTTGAAAAGAAAAAAATTAACTTAAAATAACAAATCAAGCCCCCATGCTGTGAAGTGCTGAGATGGCTGCAACACCTGTATGCTCCTGAGGAGTCCTGGTAGTCACAGAGTGAATACCGCAGTGAAAAACAGGCTGTGAAGTCAACATCCAGCATTTCAAGAGGTCTACGAAAAAGGAGACCCAATATGCTAAGGAAAATACTAGGAAACATCTTCGTTTCATTGCAATATACTTAAAATACCACTCTGACCCAAGGGAAATGTATAATAGCATTTAAAGGCAGTTCTTTGAGAGCAAACATCGAGTTTGCCCTCGTGTATTAGATCAGCACGGAAACAAAAGCTGTTTCTGTGAAATGGGGGTGGCAGAAGATGGTGTGGAGCTGTCAGTAGCCCTGTGGTGTGTGCAAAGGGGATATGAATCCTCCCTGTCTCCTTGCAGCAACCAGATGGTGCCCTGAAGCCTAAAATTTGTTTGCCCTTCCTTTGATTTCCTAAACAACTTTGCTGGTGTTAGTGATCCTAAAATTACCACTCCTGTTTCTCTGCTTGGTTTACAGGGGAGCCAAACCCCACCCCCAAGCATCCATCCCCTTTCTGCAGAACACAAATTCCAGTCTGAACTCACTTTTTTTCCCAGCAGCTCCATCTTTATGCTGGCTCCAACAGGAACTTCCTGCTTCAAATGCCATTAAAGCTCAGCAGCGCTCTGAATCCAGGGCCAAGCTGTCCAGCACCACCTCCTAAGGGTGCAGTTGCAGGAGGCTGGAGCTGCCTTGGCTGGGTGCTGCTGCAGCCCACCCTGCCCTGGCTGGCCCTTGTGCAGCCCCTCCCTGACTCTGCCAACAATGGGAGCCCCAGGCAGGGGCTGGGCCCCCAGGCAGATCGTTTTAAGGCACTATTGGGGCTTGCAGGAGTGGTCTGTGCTGGCTGGTTTGGCTGTGCATGATGAAAAGTGCTGTTGAACACTCACACACGTGCCCTTTATGCCTTCCTCTGCTTTATTTCTCCCGTCTACAGACGAGTGGAGCTTACAAGCAATGCTCAGCTTTTACCTGGTGATTTTTCAGCCCTGGGCTTCAAGGCTCTGTAAAGACTGATCATCATCTCCCTTTTAGGACAGTGGTGACACCTAGGGCCACGTGGAGAGTCAGTGGGAGAGCCCCCACGAAAGCACTAGATCCTCAGTCTTGAGCCTTG
The DNA here is from genome assembly GCA_013399015.1 of Galbula dea. Taxonomy (NCBI): domain Eukaryota; kingdom Metazoa; phylum Chordata; class Aves; order Piciformes; family Galbulidae; genus Galbula; species Galbula dea. Next base: position 641,223 of record VWZX01008461.1, on the reverse strand, counting down.
TCATGGGCTGAGCATCATTCTGACTTGTCATGGTCTCAGCTGCCTCTTCCCTGCTCCCTTCTGTCACTCCACCACACTGTATAAATAACCTGATGGGAAGCAGGCAGACCACCTGCAAGCTGCAGCGTGCTGAGCCCTTCTGCTGAGGGGGTAATAAGGCAGAGCAGACACAGGAGCTTCCAAAAGGCTGTCTGGCAGAAAAAGCCAGTGGAGGAAAAGAAAAAAACAAATCCCCTTCCAATAAATTCCACAATTCATACCATCTCAAACACTTACAGGGATTTAGGCTTTTGTTAAAATTTCCATTTCTTGATCTTCAAAACTCTAGCTAATGGTGGAAAAGAAAACCCAACCCCATCACCCTCTACAGAGTTGTATATATTTTATACTAAAAAATCTTTCCCATTACTTCCATCATATTTTTTAACAAACATCAAGACTGGCTGTTGTAGCTGGAGTAGAGCTTTCTGGTGTACTGGGCTACAGCTGAAGCAGGTTCTGAAGGCTGGGGTTTTGGAGAGGGGGCAGAAGGAGTTAACTTCTCCACACCCCTGCGGAGTGCCTGGACCAGCAACAACTTTGGCTTGTCAAGGAGGGAGAATTTCTGCAAATGAACTTTGCAAGGAATGATACAGGGCTTGGCATTACAGTGTTACACACTTGCCTGTTCTCAATCACTCACTGGAACTTATTTTGTAGTTAACCTCCATAAAGGACTGTACAACTGAGCAAAGGCCTGTCACACACACATTATTTAGAAGCCCTTATTATTATTTTATTGCCAGTCCTTGACAGCTGAGGAAAAGCCAAGCGCTTTAATCTTTCTTTCCCTTTAGTTTACAGTGTAAGAGCTGCATGTAAGATGGATTTGATTAATATGTAACAGAGATGCAATTCTCTGTAAAATGTGCTGTACTTTAGAACCCTGGAAAACAAACTGCATCACAATGGCTTAAATCTCAGTCCATTGTATTATATAGACATCATAAATAATAGAGAGCAGGCAGATATTGCTGCAGGCTTCATCTACATAACACATCTGAGCTCTCTATAATGTGTTCAACTTGTCACTTTTAGTACAGAAGAGAGGCAATAAAGCTAACAGCTGACTAAACCACATCAGCCTTGCTTCCACTTCCAGGGTGGTGAATGCTCATTAAGCAATCTTAGCTGTGACTTTTAAAATCCATAACTCTTACAAATGTAAAAAAGTTGCCACAAAAGATTAAGCGCAAAACACATGTCAAAGCATTCGTTTTCTGTGCGTAGATTCCAACCGCCGCAAACCTCAACTATTTCTCTCTCATTTGCTTTATATGTGCTTTTGGTTAAAACAAGATCTTCATAAAGAATATTTGGTTCCATCTGGGGCAGAAAATACCTGGGTGATTGTAGTAAGGGAAGGAGAACTGTATTTCATGCAGCTGGAATGGGCTGCGCTTCCGGTAGGATTTTCAGTTGGCATAAATGTTGGCATGTCAGCTAAGAAATCGTGGATGGAATTAGTCCCTAGGCAGAGTTCTAGTGTGGCATGACCAAGACTGAGGTGGTATCTCCCAGAGGCTAGGATGGGGGTAGACCCCATGCTAGAGTCAGGGCCAGAAGGAAGCTGAGGAACCAGAGCGATGTTGCATTGGCACGAGCTAAAGGCTGGCACAAAGCACAAAGACCAAGCCAAGAGCGAGGAAGCCAACCACTTTATCCTGTGAGATGGTCTAGGACCAAAAGCAGGATCAGGATTGTGAGGCATGAAGGACAAATGAACAGCCAATTGCCTGCAGTTACTGGCTGATGGGATTCTGGGCACACCCATGGGACAAGCTCTGTTGCAGCACTCAGGTGCAGGTGTGTGATGTGCTTTGTGCCCCAGAGACTTTCTGCCTCTGCCTACCCCTTTGATACCAGCTGTCAGATTGGCCCCTGTGGCTTCTAGGGATGCACATATTATCCTTCTAAATACTCAGGAGGCTCTGCTGGGTTGGCTAGGACACCGGTGGCAGCGTCCTAGGGCTCCTGTTCTGAGATGAGCCAGAGGAGGCTCATTGTAGAGGCAAAATGGCTCCTTGTTCTCCAGCTAATTTCAAATCACCCTGAACTCCAGCCAGATGAAAGGGAGAAGCAAGTAGAAATAGTTATTTATAATAAGCAGGAAATAAATGTTCAGGAACGTTATAGATGAAAAAATAAAGAAAAAAATTCACATGGGTTATTGTCACAAGGGTATGGGCTGGAAGGTCTTTGCTGGTGTCCAGTGGCCAAGAGGTGCTCCCCTGGAAGCTAGCACAGGAGAAGGATTTTTCCAGCACTGGGGGTAACTAGGAAAGCCCTCAGACAAGCTGGGGGCTTCCAAGGATTTTGTCACAATCCAATTGTGAGAAAACCCAAACTGAGGCTCAGAGGACAGTGCTGCTCTCAACCCCAGCTCAGTAAGGCTTTGTCAGGTAGTTAGCCCCCAGGAGAGCTAAGGTTTAAAGGGAGAAAGTAGGTAATGCACAAGCTTTGCTTTGGTTTTTTACACACAGGAATTTCATCTTGTGACAAAATAATTTGCTTCTAATTATGGGGGAAACATTTCAAAGGGAAAAAAATGCAACTTGGAAAGCCCTTTGCACTAGGTGGGTGCCAAGCTGTCCTATTCAGTCTCTTTGGTTTTGTAGAGCTGAGAGAAAGCCTGGATTTGGAATGAGAAAGACCTGAAAGGAGACTCCCTTTACCTCCAGTTTCCCACCAAGTATGAAATGCAGGTTTTTCAATAAAATTAGTGGTGTCTTGTATGATCTGGGACAGAGGTCTCTATGGGGCTAAACTGAAAGAGTTGTGAGGGTGTTGTTGAAAGGCTAGGGGGTGGAAATAACATGGGAAGTTACTTCCAGTGTAACTGAGAAGCCGATCCAGCCTTTCAGCAGTCACCTTCCCATTGCATCGCTGGGGCCCATTGTTAATCAGGTACAATACAGTGGATTGCTTGGGCACCAGCATCCTTTCAAAAAGAGGGTTCAGAATTGAAGAGGCAGCTTGATGTCTTATTAACACCCCCTTTCCTGGAAATCGTGGAATTTCAATGTCTTATCTTTTTACATCTTAAAGCAAAACATTAATACCTGAGGCTGATTATTCTTGAATTCTTGAAGTGTGCTGCAGTCCCCTCCTCCCCCCTAATGACACCTGGGACTCTCAGAGGGTGTGATGCTGTCACACAAAAAGTCTTTAAGAATCTTTCACTCCAGGCTGACATCCCCACAGGATGCATTTTAGCAGTTTCAGAAGCTTTTTTGGTCCCATGGGGGTTATTAAATGTCTGTCTTGCGTATGGACCTGTATTCACAGCGTTCATTTCAGATTTAAATTGGTTTTAAAGTTCTCGTTAGGTGGTAAAGAAAATGTGATATTATTTAGAAGCTCAGGTCACAGGAGCAAAACTGGGAGTGATGTGACAGCTAGGAGCCACAGAAGAAACAGGTGAGGAAAGGGAAAGGGCTATCCCAGCAGTGTTGTTCTGCTACTGAGGAAAATGATAACAATTCCATCCTGTAGCCATTTACATTTGGACAGAGTGCTGGAGAAGGCAGCGTAAGGTGCTGGTTTGTACTGCACATACAGCCAGAGAAGAAATAGTCTGTATTGTCCAGTAGATCAATTTTGTCTTTTTTTGCCTAAGATAAAAAAAAAAAACAAACCCCTTCTTTTATTTTGTTGAGTTTGGTTTTAGTTTGTGTTTGGGTAGATAGAAGCTAACTCTTTTATTGGAATCTAACCTTCTTTTTCTTCTTTCTTTCCACTCTATACATACATATCTTGCTATTGAGGGTGTTGAAGGAGAGTTTATTAGCTTGAAAGAAACTGGAGTAGAAAAAAAGTTGGAGGAGGAGGAGGTGGACAAAAAAGCTCCAAGATACAAAACCAATATGCTCTTCAGTAAAAGAAGGTATTCATTCAAATTCTTCAGTTTCTTCAGGATATGTCTATATTTCAGTGGCTTGCCATATGTTGGAATGACAGCAAAGTTTACCCTTAATATTTTTCAAGGCACTTCAATGTTAAAATGATAGATAGACTTCACACATGCTCTCAACACGCTGCATTAGTGTGAACACGGAGGATATAGAGGCTGAGCAAGTCTGTTAGTCCTTTTTTTTCCCTTGTTGCTCTGCACTTGTGTTCTTATCTTTGTTGTCCCTTCTATCCCAGTGTGCATTAGTAAACACTGATGCTATGAAATGAAGATGTTCAGGTATTTGTGTGTTTGGTTTCTGGTTTTCCACTGTTTGCCACAGTGATTAGATTTGAACTAGTCCCATAGCGGTACGAAGACCGGTGCCTTCAAAAACACAGACCACTTTGCTTAACTCTCCTCTGGAGGCCATCCAGAAAGAGCATGTTACAATGGTTGCACCAAGGGAAGGACAAAGCCTGTTAGCTTTCCCATCCACAGAGTAATTGATGTGTTAGGGTTGGTACAAGATTAGCCTGACTGTAACATTTAAATAGCCTGTCTACAGATCGGTTGCATTTGAAAGAACTTCGAAGGGGAAGCATGCCAAGAGATTTTTTTGTTGTTGTTGTTGTCAGGGCTGGCTAGCAGCTCTGCAGGAAGATCAGAATCAGCCTTCCACATTGCTTGCCTGATACTTGGCTTATCTCCTCTTTATTACTATTGATCTGAAGGAGAAAATGTTTTAGCAGTTCTGGACAGCTAATCAGTATTGTGTGATTCCCGTCTCCGCACACCGGTGAAGGGACAGCGTGTGGGAGCATGTCTGTGCTCTGTCTGCTGCTGGGGGATAAATAGAAGCCTTCAGTCTCCCAGGCTGTCAATCCAGCAGCTTTTGCTAAGTGCCACCTTCCAGCCTAGCACACAGCACTACTGTTTGGAGGCAGAGCAAAATAAGCTTCTGAGCATCCGTTGTACGAGGGTGCTGTCTCTTGGCTTCCCAGAGGCTTCCTGGCAGAGCCATTTTTCCACTGGGCAGTGCAACAAACTGCCTGCAAATAAATAGAGCAACTTGCAAACAGCAGTGACGGGGAGGGGGAAATGGTGCGGTAACATTTGTGAGTGAATAATGTTGCTGGGGCAAATGGGATTCCGACAGGAACCTTAGCTCAGCAGCAGCTACTGAACTCTTTACGGCACAGCCAGATGGCCTGGTGCAACAACAGCCTTTCAGAATTAATAACTGCTGCTCTGGAGGGAGAGGTTCGTTCAGGAACTGTTTCACATTTTGGCAGGAGTATTTTTTTTTTTATTCCTAGTGCTCTCTGACTGCTTTGCTCTGGGTGAGATGTCAGCCCTGCTCATGGTGGGGGTAAAAAAAAAAAAAAAAGGAAAAAGTTCTCTGTCTCCCTCTCCACTTTCTTCTCTTCCCCCGTGCTCCCTCCATGCTGCCTTCCCTTTGCCTTTGGCTTCGAACATTGCAGCTTTTAATCTAGAAATTATGGTAACTTGTATGTGCATTTTGAGAGTATATCATTGCTGCAGTTAATTAACAGTTATTAGCGTTAGCGTACTGTGCTGTATTATATGTCACAAATCATCGAGTCTCCCTGTGCAGTTACAGCAATTAAGAACTCCATCACACCTTCTGTATAGTCATTTGGTTCTCTTCCAGGTCTTTTCAAAACTGGAAATTGCTAATCAAATCATTTCTGCTCTGTGCCTCGGTATCGTTTATTCCATTCCTAATGATGTGCGACTTTTTTTTCCTTGGCCGTTAACAGAGGCATCCGTGCGTCTAACCCATTTCACACCACCGTCATGCTTTGGAGAGGCGATAATGAACTTGCAGGAGGAAGTGGAGGCTTTGCTGCTTCTCCCCCCACTTCTGCTGCCTCTCTTTTTTTCTTCTTTTTTTTTCTTTTTTTTCCCCAAACCAATGTCTTTCCTGCTGTTGGGTGATTGAATTTTGAAACTGTAAAATGCATTGACAGACATACAAACCCAACTTGCCAGAGCTGTAGCTATCACAGTTTAGCTTCAATTCAGAGCTCAGTGAGATTCCTGCCTGATCAATTTGTCATCCCTCTAAATGGAAACTAATTACTTCCCAGGGAAAGATTGCAGGCAAGCATCACCCTTTGCCTCAGCAGCCTTCTGCAGTGAGGTGGAAGCAAAGTCCAAAGGGTTTTAACTAGCAGAGGAGAGCATAAACCACTTAATTTCTTACCCTTTCCCTTAGTCCTGTCAGGGAGAGTTTATTTTATTCATGCTCTCAGTAAAATTGCCTTTGCATTTCTGTGGGTCCTATGTCAAGGGCATATTTTGCTTTTCAGGTCAGCTGCATGTGAACATTCTGATCCTGACAAGGATGTTTGATGGCATTGTAATACTAAGTCCTTTCTCTTATCCTGAGATTGATGATTCTGTACATGCCAAAGCCCAATACATCTTCCTGTGTGTTTCTGTGGCTGTTAGAGCTTTCCTTGGAGCGTTCCAGTAGCCTTGTGCCATGGCTGAGTGCACTGCACTGCACCACAGTGTCAGGTGGACTTGGGAAAACTTCCTTCTAGAGTCACAGTTCTGGGCATAAATAGTTTTAGGTGTTGTGTTTTGGAGAGGAATCATCCTGCAAGCTGTTAGGAGCACTGTCAGTGAAGGTGGTCATTACACAAGTGGCAGCTTTGAGCCCTTGGGGATCTGCTGACCACTTAGCAGTCCTGCCTTTGCTCACCAACTAACCACAACCAAGAAATCCAGACACCTCCTCCTTGATCCAGCTCGTCCATTGACTTCTTTTTGCCTTGACATGTTCTTCTGTATAATTTGACCCTCATCATAAGATCTTCTGAGGATTATATAGTTAAAAAAATGCATTGGGAGTGTATGAGTGAAAAGCAATAGCTGTTATCTGCTGCAGGCAGGAAGAGCTCGATTTAGAAAGCATCTCCTATAGCTGATTATTTGGTTCAGGATGTAGGTGCCTCTGCACTTATCTCCCCTTGCATTGGCCATCTCCATAAGAAGCATCCTCCACCACAGCCTCAGCCTTCTTGGTCTTCAGCTTTTAGCTCTCCAAATATTTTTGTAACTTTTATCAGACAACATAACTGAATAATTTCCCAATATCATTCTTTTTGTTTTACTTCAGCTACAAGCTGTAGTTTTGCAGCCAGAAATGTTGTAAAAGTGTTTTTTTAGGAAAAACACATTATAGACCAAAATTGAACTGAGTGTGGTGAGCCTTCCTGCTGGGGAGGGGACAGTTTTTTGGAGGAAAAAAATACAGAAAGTTTTAAATAAAAAGTTGACATCTTTGGCTTAAGAAATCTCAGAGCCATCAGTGGCAGAAAGCAGAGAGTATGTTCAGAGGAGTGTCCCAGCATGCTTATTCTTACCCCATTCCCTTGAAACATGACTTTTTGGTCTGTTGCAATAGGACTGTTCTTGTGTTGTGAGGAATGTACCCAGATCTCATGATCAAGAGTCATAGGACACACCACATACCTGGGGAGGACCAGGAGTGGTTCACCAGTGGGAGAAGGCAGTGAGGAGCCTTCACACAGACCAAGAAAGGCCGTGTTGTGGGTTGATGAGGAAATGAGCGTGCAGTTGAGGCTTAGGGCAAAGGAAGTAGTGAGATGGGAAGTCCCTGCTAAGTGACTTTTTCCCACGGCTGTTTTGCCCACACAACCTCTGCTGCCCACATGCTGTGGCCCTGGGAGCTGCTTGCAGCCTGAGCATGGCTCAGCTGGTGGCCCTGCATGTTCTCAGAGTCAGTCCTCCTGTTGTTGTGTTTTCTTGACATGCAGATATGATAGAGCCATGGTCTGCAGCAAAGGTCTCAGGTGGAGATTGCTAGAGATCATTGCAGTTACAGGATATTAATTTGCCACTCTGCAGAAAGGTGTTAGCTCATTCTGTGCGTTGCTCAAATTAGGGTGGATTTTTTGTCTGACAGTTTCCTCCTCAGGTTAATTCTCTGATACATGAGATGTGAGAGGTCTGGGACTTGCATCCAGAAAGTTTGTGTCATATAAACAGCTGGAAGTGCAGGGAAGGAAAAAAGGCTTTGCTAAATGGCAAACTTCAAATGGATGGAGGTTACCAGTGCCAGGGCCCCTCTGCTGCTTGGGGAACTGGTTGACTGACAATGAGCACACTCATTTGTTGTCTTTTTTATGTCAGAAATGCAGTGCTGTGAAGGGCCAGAGGCTTGTCTGGTTTTCACTTTTTTCCCCCTAATGAACCATCACAGTTGGGAAGGAAACTTAGGGGTTTGGATTCTGTCCCCTGCGCCGGAAAACTGTTGTGTATCCCTAGTGCGTAGCTTGGGGTCTGTGTCGGTACCAGTCAGTTTCTCCAGAGAACAACACCAAGATGATTTGCAGGAGCTTTTGCAGGAACATGCTGTGACTAACATAAGTGCCTGGTCCCACTGGCTTCAGTGAAATGTTGGATGTTTGAATTGTTTATGGGCTTTTGAAAAATTTATGCTTAATCGTAAGTTGCTGGTAGCTTTTTGCTTGACAGCTTTACCTGATTCTTGCTGCTCTTCGTTCTGTGCTTCCAGTGGGTTTTCTATCCCAAACTAGAGGGTAGTCACACCAGCAGGAAGCCCAAAAGGTGCAGGAGATGCTGGCTTTGAAAGGCCCTGTCCCATATGCTCATACTTGCCCAAAGTTGGTAACTCATACCTGAAGTCATGCATTTTTCTGGGATCTCTGTTGACATTTTGCCTTGAGGGAGCATGTCAGCAGAAAGGTTTCACTTCTTACTGCATGTGTGCTGTACCTGATGTCTGCTCCAGACAAGAGAGAGACCAGGTGTTGTTTTCCAAAAATCTTCTCCAGGTTGGTCAAGCCATTTTCAGAAATGTATGTTTCCTTCCCAGAAGGATATTGCTAACCCAGTGCAACCCATCCCGAGACAAATTTTGATGGCCAACTTTGTAATTAATCATAAACTAAATCCTTGGAAACATTTGGGCTAGCATCTGTAGCATTTGCTTTAGCTCTGAGGCATCTATGTCCAGGAGCTGTGGAGGTGCCTGGATGCTCTTCCTGGAGATGGATAGTGTCTTGCAAATCTGTGGTTTAAAAAATAGCTATGAAAAGTACTGAGAAAATCAACAATAGAGACTTCTTAAGGCTTGATTTAGGACTAATGTAAGGTGTAAATTGAAAACAAGTCCTTAAGATAGTGCTACCTTTATGGACACTTGTGTTTCAGTTTGAGTGACTTTGGCCTAGCTCAGGACTTGTGCTGAATGGAAATCAGTGGCTCTTTAGAAAAATAAGTGTTCCCCCACAGCTTTTACTGACACTTTAAGTCCAGCAGTTTAACAGTCAGTTAAGCAATGCCATACATTCAAGCTTGCTAAACAGGCTTCAATGGCAGTAGGATTCCATTCACTGTGTCATGTGAGTCAGGAAAGGCCTGGCTTTGCTTTCTGTTTACAGGCCTAAGCCACCTATAGCATTTCAGTTGCTAAAATTGGATGTAGCTTCAAAGAGGATACACTTAATGAGCTTGACCAGCTGTATGGTGCATTTCTTGTAGCTCAGATATTTCTGCAGGTAATTGGAACACCCACTCTGACCTCACTGAAATACAGACTTATTATGAACCCCCAGATGTAGCACAGCTGGACTTCTGGGGCAGTACCTTTGTGGGGCTCTACCCTTGCCTTGCCTTCCTTTGGCAAGTCCTTCCTTTGCCTTCCTTACTGTGTGCAGTAAGTCTTATTGCAACTATCTTTGAGGTTGAGGGGTTTGCCACCTATTTCATGCAGCTTTTTATAAAATCAAATTATTGTATCTTTATTCCTAAAGTTACTTGGGTTGATTTTTGTCATGTGATTTGACCTACCCCTTAACTTCCCCCAAAACTGGAGAGGTTTCTATTTTAGGTGTTCTATGCAGCCCAAGCTAGTTACAGAAAGATAAGACGTGACCAAGGTTTGGTGGCCATCTGATAAGAACACTGCCATTATTGGACACTTTTAAGATTTGTCTGGACTGAGTCCTGGGTTGTCTTGTCTAGGTTGAGCTTCTGCCAGTCAAGGTTGGACCAGATGATCCTCCAGGTCCTTTCCAAGCTGGTGTTCTATGATTATAGGTCATTTATGTGCAGTGTGGTTGTACAGATAGTCTTCAGATATCATTATTAACACACAAAAAGGATTGTTCTATGTCCAAAATTGCTTGCAGAGTTAATCAAGAAAAAGGAGACAGCAGAAGGCAGGGAAGGATTAACTGCTTTCTCCATTTACACACCAGGAGGATTGCATCTGAAGCAGATTGAATAACACAGCAGAAATCCATAGAAGATTGTTCCATAGCTGTATTCAGATGTTTCAACCTCAAAAGATCATTCTTCTTCTCTGTGCACAATTCATTGAAGTCATGTCCAGTGTGAATGTTGCTCATGGGAACATCTGTTCAGACAAAGGGAAAGGAGCCTGCACACTGTAGAAGGCCTTTGTAATGCTCCACTTACAGAGTTTTTCCCCTACCACAGTGCTGATCTGCAGACTGAGTTTGGCAATTCAGCAGCCTTCCTTCAGTGAAGGTCTCAAGACTTATTTTTTCTTTTGCAAAAGATGAAGGAAACATCTGGTAATTTGAGTATCAGTCTTTGTGAAAGAGAGAGAGAGCAGCAATTCCCCTACTCACTGTGATACCACTGTTATCTGTTTAGATAGCATTAACTTGTCCTTTGAAGGTAATAGATGAGGTTGCTGACAACAATTAAAAACCAATTTTTTTGAAAGTGTTGGGTTTCCCAAGCCCTTCTCAGATCAGGAAACGAGATTAAAATCAGTTGCTGAAAAGCTACTGTGTTTATTTGACTACAGCAGAGCATGGTGGCTCAGGCCATCTCATTAAAGGCAAGTATTATAAGCAGCCTGGTATTGTGTTTCCAGTTTGATAAAACACGTTGTCTGACAGCAAGCTCAGTGCAGCTCCAACTCTATACACTGGCACATATTTTCTGCCTCAGTGGTTCCTCTCAGTAGGATAGCCAGCCTTTGCCTTTCTGCTTGACGTTTTTGCTAATAATTACTTGAAAAATCATCCACTTCTATTTAAAAATTGCTCCATGAAGTACTAGTCTGTCTTTGCATCGTGACAGCAAGAGGCCAATGAAGTAACGGGTGTTCAACCACATGAAGCTAACTTCATAAAGCATTGCCCAGGGTGCACTGCAGGATGACTTGAAATAATTAGCCTCTGGAGGTTGGAAACCTATGCTGTAAATCCCAGAGCTCAGAGCAAGGATAGTTTTTTATCACTGTCCTTGACAGAAAAATTGTAACATCACGGCTTACTCTGTCTCTGACATAATAAACTTGCAGCAGTGCTTTTCAGAATCCCGGACTTAGACCTCCATTTGCCTTTCCCCTGTCACAACCTTTTCTCGTGGGTTAGTTGCTGTGCTGTAGGAAGTTTCCTTTGGGGCTTAAACCATCACATCATAGACATGTAACAGCTTTCAGGCATCTGCCTTCCAGTGAGAATCAAGCCCTCTCTGAATTAGACAAATTTCCACTGATGCAATCGCTGCGACCTTACGGAGCGAGAGGAGCTGAGAAGTTCATCCACATGGGCACTCTTTGTGGGTGAAGGATGCCTGCACTCCTGCATGTACACAGTGGTTTCACCAGCATGGACCTCCCAGATGTTGTTAGCACCTTGATGTTTAAAGCAATGCTGAAATCCAGAGCAGAATGTGTCTGCACAGATACTTGGGTGAATTGTCGTGTATATCAGGAGTGTCTTGTAAATGATAATGAACAGATGCCTTGTACGTACTACACAATAAGCCACTTGAAGTTGTCACCAGTTGTTTATAGATGTTATTAATATGAATAATTTACCACTCATTTCCATATGAAACCACATTAGGCTTGTCTACACTGCATCCAGTTACCTGCAGAAGCTGGGAAGCGGTGGCTGCTTGCCCGAGCTAACACATCCTGCTGAGAAAATGCTGCCTTTGTTCGTGTCTCAGCAGCGTGGAGTGGAGCTCCATGGACGTAGCAAGGCCTTTGCTATTTGCTTGTGTACCCATACATAGCACAATGAACTGCAGTGACTGGTCAGGGGACTCCAGGGACTATTTTAAATGTTATGCTGCTCAACAAGGGGCAGTTGTTTGGTGGTGAAGGTGTTCTTCAAGCTTGGGAGAGGAGGTTCAAAGCCCTGGGCATTCTTCCTTTGCAGAAGACTTTAAAGGCACCGGGTCTGTCTTGTTAGGGAACTGGGAGGAAAAAAATTAATCATAATAATTTGCCTGGTTTGGGAAATCTGAAGTTTAATGTAATTTAGGCAAAGCTGAAATCTTGATGTTCTGTACATATGGAAAGCAGGCATTTTAAGTCAAAAGGTGAGATGGTCTGATACTTTTAGCAGTGACTTGCATATTCCCACAAGGTATTTAATGGCAATATGCCTGTTAAAGTTCATAGAAGGTGCAGGCCAATGCCAAATGGTATAACCTTCTGGTGTAACCTCGAGCCTGAAATGGAGGTTCCCAGACCTGTTTCTTCAGGCACTGGGTGTGCTGAAGTCACAGCCTCAGTGGTGACTGCATTTGAATCCAGTTCTGTGTGGTGCAGTATGCAACACACTCTGTTGAGGCTGGACACAATTATCAGTATTTAGTCCCAGAAGCCCAGGGAGATTTTTGTCAAAAGACAAAGCAACAAAAGTTCCACGGTATGCAAAATACAGACCTTTGTATTACAAGTGAAATATCTAGATAGGAATCATTACTGAATCCTTTCACAGCAACCTTGCCAGAGAAAGAGAGAGAGTTGGGAAAGAAAACACAAAGGAGGTAATAATATCTGATTAGCCAAGCAGCTGGAGAACTGATGGGGAATTGTGAAGCCTATCAAGACATCGTGACTTTGTGTGAGTGACATTCTGCAGCAGGAAGCAGCTTCCAGCTGAGGAACTGCTCTTGAATATTACCCCTAGGACTTGTCTTTTATTGGTAACCTTGCAGTATCCTCTGCTGGAGTTGTGTGTTTCTGAGAATTCAGTGACTTGTCTACAAGGCTTAATTGACAGCTCTTATCCCAGGACCAGCTGGATCAGCTTCATGCCCAGCACAGTGCCAGAGAAGTTGGTGGCCATGCGTGGTGGATGGATATTTTGCAGCTGTCCTTTGCCATTCTGTGTCTTTTGGAGGCAGAGGTTGCTACAGTGACCTGAATAATGTCTGCCACATATGCATTCTGTGAGTGAATATAGGAATATTTTTGGATGCTGTGCCCGGTTTAACATTATGATATCTAGCTGTCTTCTCATTCATGCTGTTGCAATGCCATCATTTGGGGAAGAATCACTTATAATTTAAAGCACTATACCAGAAAGAAGCCTCAATCACATTAATTTATAGTAATTTTGTTCTGCTTTAGATATAATCAAAAGTGATAAGAGGCCTTAAGGGACTCTGTTATTTTCACTGGAGGAGGCTGGAAGGAGACTAGGCCATTCCTTGTTGACTGTAGCTGTTGCTCTGTACTTCTCCCATTTCAATGTCATCCTTCAGGATTCTGATGTTTCAAGTACCTTTTCCCTTCCCCTCCTTAAGGTTTACTTTGGATGTGAGGGTTTGTTTTGCCTTCCTTAGAGCATCACCATACCAGCAGCTGGGATACCAGTGGTTTGTTCCTTCCTCAGATGGATGGTGATATTTCCTTTAACTGGAACACAGGGACAAGACAATACTGCTTTGTCAAGACAGTAGGCCAGCAAAGATGTTATCCATGTGAATTTACACATTAACTTTCTTAGTGCTGTGCTCCTTCTTCACAAACAGTTCCTCATTTAACTAATAATACCATATTTTCCTCAGATTTGAGCATAGAGGAATCCAGCTGAATGCTGTAATAAAACAGCTCTTTCAAGAGATAAGGGAATTCTTCCTACTGTGCGCCTTAGGACCTGGAAATGTGAATGTGAACTTGATGTGCTGACAGTGAGATTACATTCTAGCTCTTCTTTACGTGTTTTCCATTTCTTAAATCTGTGGAAAATCATAGATTTACAGTCCCAAATTTTACACTTGCAGGTGGGATCTAGTTTAGAGCACAAAGTACAATACGTGAGCCATAAGAAATAGGACTCCAGCTTCCCAGAGCTGGATGAATTTGTTATACCAACTTACTCTGAGTCTGCCTCCAACAGAGAGGATGTAGGAAGGAAATGAAAAGTATATGTAAAGTTTTGTGTATTTATGACTTTTTAAAAATACTTTTCATGGGTTAAATCTCCCTTTAATGATGCATTCAAACTGTGGTGCCGAGAAGCACTGCATAGCTAATGCATTGTTTTGTTTCTGTTTATTCTGCAGAAATGATGGAATTTCATTTTTTAGTAAAATTACCAGGGCTCCTTTAGTATTCACAGGTCTTAAAATGCATGACAAGCTGAACTGCTAAGTCCTTGAAGGTTTTAATACCAGCTTCTTTGCCAATCTAAACTGGTTTTCCAGCCCACTCCTTGGTGGGCCACAGGGGCTTTTACTGTAGTGTAATACACATTTAAAGCTTCTTATGGGTGGCTATGTCTGCAAATAAGCTCAGAAGGCTGAAGAGGAAATGCATTGTGTTATCTGGAGCTGAGCAGGGAGGAGATTATCACAGGAGAAACCTGAACAAGAGGTGTGACAGTTTAACAGGCTGAGGTGCTGACTCTCAGTATATAATAGACACAGGCAATTTCTAAAGGATCATGGAGTTAAGGATCCAGCCTTCACTCATCATTACAAGGAAAGAAACTTCTGGCTCTCTTGCTTGCTTCTTATGAATAGTGAAGGTGGGAAACACCAAGTAGTAAAGCACTCTGTATTTAATTTGCGTGTAACATTAAGGTTTATTTTCTTTGCTCTTTCATTTCTCCTGTGAATGCTTTTAGGAAATAAAAGCAATGCATTAGCCTGCATTCAGTTGGGCAATGACTATCTTAGGATATGTAATATTCAACTCTGAGGCAGGGACTGATTATTTTAGACTCCAAGTTCATAACTAAGGCTCTTAGGTTAATGAAGTAACATAAAAAAGCAATAGTGGAATTTCGCAATGATATTTTTTGTAAGGAAATCTATAGGGTTACAGTTACATAAGGGAATTTGGGTTTCCATCAGGTTCTTGCCATTCTCATATACCACATAGCTTTCCTGAGCCTGCATGACTTCCAGGTTTGCTCTAAAATAAAGGAGATCAAAAATCTGTCTTTATATGTGGCCAGCAGGACTAGGACAGTGACCGTCCCCCTGTACTCAGCTTTGGTAAGGCCACAGCTTGAATCCTGAGTTAACTTTGAGCCCCTCACTCCAGGAAGGATATTGAGGTGCTGGAGTGTGTCCAAAGAAGGGCAACCAAGCTAGTGGAGGACCTAGAGGAGCAGCTGGGGGAACTGGGATTGTTTAGCCTAGAAAAAAAGGAGGCTCAGAGGAGACCTTCTCATTCTTTACAACTCCCTGAAAGGAGGTTTGAGCCAGATGGAGGTCGGTCTCTTCTTCAAGGTTACCAGTGAAAGGACAAGAGGACATGGCCTCAAGTTGCACTAGGGGAGGTTTAGATTGGATATCAGGAAAAATTTCATCACAGAAGGAGTTGTTAGGCATTGGCCCAGGCTCCCCATGGCAGTGGTGGAGTCCCCATTGCTGGAGGTGTTCAAAAAACATGTAGGTGTGGTGCTGAGGGGCATAGCTTAGTGGTGACTTGGCAGTGTTAGGTTAATGATTGGACTTGATGATCTTAGAGGTCTTTTCTGACCTTAATGAGTCTATGATTCTGTGATTTAAGTTCCCTTCTTATGCTCACTAAAGCAAGCTGCCAGATGAAGAGTGTTCCAGAAATGCAAGCAGGCCCCAGTGTTGGAGCCACGCATGCCTGCACAGCTCTGCCTGCTGTACCTGCCCCGAGAACATCAGCCCTATTGCTTGCATACAGTATTTGTACTACACTCAAAACTAGGGCAGTCAAAATGATTTAGTGGAATTCACAGCTTTTGAAAGATATTAGCATACTAGAATAGGTGCCCCAAACCTTCTAAAAATATTTATACATGCACATAGAGCTACAAAGACAATGGTGGGGCTGGAGCATGTCCCTTATGAGGAAAGGCTGAGGGAGCTGGGCTGGGCTTGTTTAGCCTGGAGAAGAAAGAGGCTGAGAGGGGACTTTCTCAATGTATATAAGGATGTGAAAGGAGGGTGTCAAGAGGATGTAGGTAGGCTATTCTTGATGGTGCCAAGCAATAGGATGCGAGGCAATGGGCACAAACTGGAACACAGAAAGTTCCACCTAAACATGAGGAAGAACTTCCTTCCTGTGAGGGTGCCAGAGCACTGGAACAGGCTGCCCACAGGTTGTGGAGTGCCCTTTTCTGGAGAGATTCAAAAACTATCTGGCCAGAATCCTGAGTAATGTGTTCTAGGGGACCCTGCTAGAGCAGGGAGATTGGACTAGATGACCTCTGGTGGTCCCTTCCAACCTTAACCATTCTGTGAATCTGTGACTTGCAACAGTAGTGCATGCTGGTCTGCCAGCCCTCCATGGCTCCTTGACTGTCACATGGAGAAGTGAACACCACAAAGGCATAATAAAGTGTGAGATGATAGCACTTGTCTGGGAATCCCAAACCCAAACTGATGTTATTTGGAGCAAGATGCTAGATGCTTCCACTGGTGCCCTCTTTGCTCTGTAACCACAGCCAGTGTGTCGAGCAGTGGTTCATCTTGGTGTGGCTGATATGGAGCCTTCTGCTGCAGCTCTCAGCTGGTGTAGAGCAACCAAATGAGCAGAATTGCCTGTTCCTTTCTTGGGTGTGTGTATGTAACAGGAATTGATGTGATGGTGAAAAGCTCTTGTAAAATAGCAGTTGTGCCGTGCAGTGTTAGAACCTGCTTCAAGGATAAGTTACTTTCATCACTGTGTCAAACATTAGGCAGCATGTATACCTTTAAATTCACATTTTTTTCAGTTATTTTTTTAAAGGCTCACCATTGTCTAACGTCCTGTACAGATGAATGCCAGAGAAACTTAAACTCAGAGACCTGGATGTTTAAGGCAGGTGGAAAGGGGTGGGCAGATGCCAGCCACATGATATGCTGGGGCAATATGATGAGGACTTTGTATTCCCTGAAATGTGTCTAAGGGAGAGGAATCAGGCTTCATGGAGAAACCCCACAGCAAGAACATTTTCTTCTAACTCCACAGCTGACTTTGGCAGCCATGAGTTAATGGCAAGCTGTGAGGCCTTGTTAACCTGCTGATGGGTCCAGGAATAGGCAATGTTGGGCTGGCATGGATGCAGGCTTGACCTCATGGTGTCCTGGACATCTGGGAAAGGGATCCTGGCACCACTGAAGCATTTGTAATTGTCTGACATCAGCAGTGTAGAAGATACTGAGTGAATGGTTACTAATTAGAAAAGTTTAATTTTGTTTTGTCTTCAGTAGGATATCAGGAGTACAGCTCTATTGTCATTAGTTACACATTGCAAGAGGCTGACTGTATGTTGCTTTATGTGTCTGATACCTAAGTTGCTGTTGTTCTTTGAGAGCCTTTGACCTGATCACATCTGATCCTGAGAGGTGCTGAGGCTTCTTCATTTCCCATGAATTCAGGGTCACAGTGTGGTGCTCAGATGCTGCCATGAGCCAGGTTGCTCATACTCTCCAGGGAGGCCCAGCCAGCAATTTAGAGCTGCTGTACCTGCAGCCTGGTCAAAAGCAAGATGTATTCAAAAGCCCAAGAGTAAAGCTAGCACTGCAGTACTTTTCCCCTAGGCAGGTGCACAAAGAATCAGACGTTTCTTGCTGAGTGTTTATTCCTCCAAGCTCAAATTTGCAGGTGTGGGTAAACTGAATTTCTTCTTTCATCTGCTTGTCCAAACAAGATCTATTAAAGAGCTGTCAGGTGCTTTACAAAATTCCAGTGTAACTCCAAACCTACTGCAGACATGTTACATGCTCTCAGAAGAGTTTTATCTTGGTATTTTAATGTTGCTTTTCACCCAAATGTGATGTATTTGGCATGTGTAAAATATATATAAATGTTTATAATTATATACATGTCTATACACAGATGCATACAGATGCAGAGGCACAGACCCAAACCAACTGCATCTCCACTGTAGCCTGCTGGAAGTTGTTGACTTTTACAGAAAATCAGTCACAGCTCTGCAATTTCATGCTTTATCTTTTTTGTTACATGTATGAGGGAAATTATAAACCTTGTAATTTCACTCTTGCTGTATAAAAAGCTTTAGATAACATCACGATATGGAAGTAATACAAAATAAGATGCCTCGATACATTAATGAACAAGATCTGATATAGAAACTCTACACCTCAATGGCATAAGAAGAAAGAAGAATTCAGCCTTGAATGGTAGGATTAAAAAAAGCTGTGTGAGAGGGGACAAAACCCCAAAACTTATGAGGGGGAGGTCTTGGTAAGGTAAGGCAAAGCACAACGTGCTGTAAATACACAAGACCTCACTCCCATCGTATTTTAAAATACATGAAAGTAGTAGGTGTTCTGTGACAGTGGGATTCCTGCCTTCAGACACCTGTAGAACTGTGGCTGAGATCTGACCCCCAACAGGGAATCTGCATGTCCCTATCTTCACTGCCTCCATCACTGGGCTCCAAAGTGTCCTGTCCGCCAGACAAGCCCCAGCCCTGCTCTTGCATCCATCCCATTCAAAAAGATGGGTCTGTTTTCCAGTTGTCTTCTTGGAATTCCAGGCCTAACATAGGAATAGTTAAATGTGTTGAACATGGCCTATAGCACTGCTGCTAGGCCTTACCACCTTGTCCTCCTCCAGAAGCCATGAACACGATGATGCTCCAAAGGGCACATGTGGCAGGGTGGGATGTGCCTTTCCTGTCTGTGGGTTCTGCTTTATGCCTTCTCTCAACATGTAATGCCAGTGTTTGAAGACCAAGCTTTTAAAACTGGCATCTAGTTCAGTTTTATGTGTATAAATTAAATCACCAGCTCAAGGCCACTGAGCAAATAAGGACATAATTTGGTTCTTTAAAGTATTGATTATACTTTATTGGTTCTTTAAAGTATGGTAAGGTTACAGGTACCTCTCATTTCTATTCACTGTAGAAAAAAAAGTTGTGTTTGGCTGGGGCCATGGTGCTCAGCATTTCAGTGGGGAGAGATAAATCTAAGCCTGAGAGCCAGCCTCTGGAGCACCAAGCTTTAAGAACTACTTCAAGAAATGTAAAGACAAGAAAAAGTAAAGATCAGTGTTCTGTGGTGCCCTGGTCCTCCCCATTCTCAAAGGCTGGGCATTTAGTTGGACACCATTAGTGAGGCAATGGGACAGATAAAGAACAGAGAGAATTCCTAAATGTGTATTTTCCAACCTTTGCTCTGCAGTATTGGTATTCCTGCAGAGAGGTGTAGTTATCTCCCAAGGCAGGTTCAGAGACATCATTCCTAAGCCATGCAGTTTAGGTGCCAAAGAGGGGAGAGGGTGCAGTGCCAGCAGCTCCCCATCAGGCTGAGGACTTGCCCTGGGGTGTTGACATGAGCAGTGCTCATGGCCATGCCTGCATTCTGTGGGGAAGGTGGGCACTCCTCAGTGCTGTGCCACAAAACCAGAGGAGCAGAATGTCTTGGGGGACCATGGTTGGACTTGATGATCTTGGAGGTCTTTTGCAACCTAAAGAATTCTATGATTCTAAGAAATGTGGGGTGAAGGCAGACGGGGGCTCAACTGGTACAGCTCTGTGCATCTCCTCTCCCCTCAGTCTGGTTTGGTTTGGCTTTCCATTCCACAAGCAGTTATATGTGTGCTCTAGTGCAAGATGTTTTGCCATTTTTTTGTGGCCAGACTTTTTCCATGCTTAAGTTCAACATATGTGTTTCTAGTGCAAGACCCATAGATTAATTTCAGCTGCAGTTTTTTTAAAAAGTAATATTTAGAAGTTATCTGTCTGCCTGTGGCAACTGAATCTGTCAGCTCAAGCTCCACCATTAATTGGCAAACATTTCCTTTACAGACATATTTTTAAAAGGTGTATTATTTAATCATAAAGCAATTTACTCTGTTTATATTTCTGGCTCTTTCTGAGTGTTGTTCCCTGTGACTGGCTCATCACCAAAAAGCAAATAGATGCTTCCTCCCATAAAACTACATTATTGCAAACTGCAGGTTACTGCACATAGGGTGCTAGAACAAGGAGGAGGGAAAATATTTTCAAATAACCTGCAACATCTCCTAAAAATCTTAGGGCTGGTGGAGGTGTGGGGGAAGAGAGAAAGGAGAGAGATTTAAATTGATTAAGTTTTGCCCTCTGGGTGTAGCCTGAGAGTAAAGCTAAGGATGCATTATCAGGATGTACAAAAATCCTTAGGTTCCCTGTTTGACTCATCTGCCGAATTGTATTGGTGCTCTGAAAAGCATGCATGCAGCAAAGCTTATTCTGTGAAGGCTCAACTGCCAAAAATAAACCTCATTGGGATTCCTGAGGTGGCTGCTGTCAAGGAAAGTCAAATTTGGAGCTTTAAGCATGTGAACAGTGTCTTTTTAAAAAGTCTGTTCACCAAGGAGATAAATAGGGATTAGCCTCCCAGGCTGCCTTAACTCCCCTGCATCCCAGCGTGTGCCAGGGAGGGAAGGTAAGAGGCACTGGTGACAGGAGATTGTATCAGGCTTTGTCCAGTTGGCCAAATCCCAGCCTGTGCTGCTGGAGGAGTGAGGCACTGGCAAAGAAACCCTGACAGGGTCCAGGGGTGGTTGTACTTGTCTTGTTTGCTGTGAAGATGTACCTTCCCCAGCCCGGCCTCCTGAGCTGTTTTTCTCAGTCTGGTTGTGCCCAGGTTTACTGAAGGGGAGACTGGGAAAGAGGAGTTGTGTTGGGCTGGGTTAAAACATCCTCGGCCCCAGGACTTTTGTGCCATAGCAATGTTACTAACTGGAGCAGGCTGAGAGCTAGGAACTACCTTGTGCCCATTATCACACACCAGCTGAAAAGGCAAACCCAAACCAACCAACCCAGAAGATTACAATAGAACATGTCTTTTCCTGAATAGCATTAGTCTTTGTGTTTCTTCTAAGTACTGTCAGTTGGAAAACTCTCTTCATAGGTACCTTTGTCATACTGAACGTGCAGATTCCTTTTTATGGTAGTTCCTTTCACTGTATTTTTCTTGAAGTTTCCTTTATGGGTATGAACCATGAATTTTTGGTATATTTTTGGATAAACTGAGCCCAAAAGAGGTCTGTCTGAAAATGCTTCAACAAAGATACTAAATCAACAGCAGCCTTTTGCCGCTGCTAACAATTGCCAGGTACATCCTGAAAGCAGTTCCTTCCTCTTGTACAGTTCCAACAACATCATTAAAAAAAAATCTTGTCCTTTGTACTTCCTCCCCCCTCCATACATGCACATATCTTGTAGTAAATTCATTTTTCAGTCCTGACTTTGTGCAAACACAATGTTGTGCTGCAAGCATTAAAAGGCAATTTAGTACTCAAAGGATTAAAAGCTCATGTTAAATTGAAGACTACACTTGGCATAAACATTAAAAATTGACAGAACACCCTACACATTAACTGCACCAGGGCTCCATAATTAGCATTTAAAAGTAAAACATCATTTCCTTACTGTTTCCTACTTACTCATTTATAATGCATTTATTATAATATGGATGTGAATATGAGTCTTTCCACTATTGTCAGTTAGTAAATAAAACCCCCTGCTCCTGTTAGAACCATGGGCCTCTGTACAAGGAATTGAGGATGAATGGTTTGTTAATCCAAATCTCAAATGCATGATGAATCAGCAGTGACTAACTAACCTCATTCTGGTCTAATTCTCTTCTGTGAGCATCCACAGGGAAAGCTCCGGGCTCGGCTGTGTGGAGTTTCATTGTTTAGCACCAGCAAAGGCAACACAGGATAAACTCTTACTTGTTGGGATTTTGATGTATTGTGTTGGATCTAGTGTTGTGCAATGTGGGAAAATAGATATATGGTTCATCCTGTAACGTGGAAAATTTGTTGCAGATTGAAATTTGAATGCAAAAGAAAAAGAATGAAGAAGCCAATCTCATTAGGGAAGCGGAAAAGAGAGACTATCAAATGTTAAAGGGATAGTTCTTTATTGACTTGTTTTATGTTTGGATGAGCTGGTGTTTTGTTCATGCATACTAATGCAGACCTTTTTGGTCATTAAAAATGGAAGGTAAGATGGCCAAGTGCTGACTCTGCTGAGTCCCAATATACTTCTGGGTTGATTTAAATCACACCCTGTGTCTGCACTGGTGTGGCATTGCCTATATTAGATCTGGCTTGAGGCTTTCTTCCCACGTCCCTTAAACCCCTTTCCTGTACTTCCAACATACCTGTCAGGCTTCCACCAAACCTTTTCTTTCAGAGGACCCATAGCTCTAGACACACTGGGAGTATTTTAATGAGGCTGCTTAGCTCATCCCAGGTGTCATTTGCCAGAAAAATGTCTCCACGTCAAGGGCTGGGTCAGTGAGCAAAGGTTCTTCTCTGACACAGGAGGAGATATTCACTCTGCTGGTCAAGGCAACCACCTTCCATTGTCTCCAGCTTTCCTCTGGTGCCGTGTGTTGAATCAAACCCTGGCCGTAGGTGTCCCATGTTCAAAGCGATGAGGGGGGAGCTGGCCACACTGCTGCTAGGAAAACCTGCCACTGTTTATTCATAGCTAGAAATGTGGCAACGTGAAAATCTTCTTGAACAAGCTTTACTGTTACCTCTGCACGGCTTGCTGGCATGATAAACTTCTTTTTGTTCCTGCTCTGAAGCCTCACATCATCTCCCGCGTGCTCCAGGGTCACTGCTGTGTGGAAGACAAGACCAGGTTTTGTTCAGCCTCTATGAAATGCAATTAGAAGCCCCTCCACTGCTAGCAGGAGCTTAAGTTAAAAGGAGAGAGGGGGGAAAAAAGGGACCTCCCTGCTCTCCAGCAGCGTGTTGACTTTGAAGTCCTGGGCCATCTTTTGTGTCCCCCCCCCCAGAGGGCCTTTAATCAGGACCTTTGCCTTGTCACTCGGGAGGGGGAAAAGCCTGACACAGTTGGTGGGGTTGTCCCTGTGTGTGCCAGGAAGAAAAGTCTTTGTCAGAAATTTCCACTGACCCAAGCACTTTGTTTCTTTGTCTCTCCCAGACGACTGTTTGAACTCAAAAGCAGACAAAACCTCTCGCATGTGCTAACAGTATTTTAATGGGGAGCCCGGGTGACTTCTTGAGAGCTTTCCTGCCAGGTCCAAGGTGGAGATGAGGCTTTTGGTCTGAAGGCCTCTGAAAATAAACCCAGCTCAGGCAGCTCTTTATAGCCTTCTTCTCTGCATACATCCTGGGTGATATAAAGAGGCTCATGCTGTAATATTGCAACATGCTGCTAAGTAGAAAGACTTAATTATCATTTTATGTGTAATATGCTGTAGACAGAGAAGCTCAACTTGGTAATGATTAACACCTTATTTTGTGTTGTTTGCATAGTAGTGATTTATAAATCAGCTAAAGCTTCTCAAATAAGGAGCCACAAACCCCAAGCATCATACACATTCCATAAACTTTACAAAACATGGAAACATTAATGGAGAGAGGCCTGAATGTGGCCTCAATGCTGGGAAGTGTATCACAGCCCCAGGGCAGTCACTTGCCTCCTGGTTGCCAGAATGGAGATGACACAGGACTAAGCAGGAATGATTTATGCTCTGTTTTCTGTAGTATTTTACAGATGAACAAAATGCTTCACTGAAGTGCTGAGAATTATATTAACATCCAGGTTGCCAGTGTTTTACTCAGGAAAAATCTACTTGAGCTGCTTTCTTAAAGAAATTTTTATGTATCTGTTACAATCTCACTTTGCTGTTGAAATACGTACAGCTGGACTCATAACTATGACTTTTATTCCTCAGGTAGAGGCATAAAATAGTACTCAGTGCTTTTTAAATGGTGTAAAATATTTCTACAATAACTCTTCCATCCTGGTTAAACAAGCATTATCTCCTTACCCATTTTTTCAGTCACATTCTGATATGCTGCAGCTTTTTCCCCTATGTTAAATCAGTTCCTCTTCAGAAAAAGTGAATTATTAAAAAAGGGGGGGAAAAGAGAAAAGATTTTACAGGAACAAATAGATTAATAACTGGCTGTGATAAGATCTGGCAGCCTTTCTTAGAGGTGTGTGTGGAGTAGAACATGTAGCTTTATTATCAAAACAGGTTAAAGTTTCATCATGACTCTCATATATTATATTAGATTCTCAAAGCTCACCTCCTCCAGTAATGCCTGGAATAATCCAGACTGGATATAGATAAACTGATTAACTGAGTCTCAGGAACAATAGCTCAGCTTTGGTATCAGTTTTACTCTTTTGGCTTCCTCCCCATGACCTTCCTAGCATTAATTTTTATTTGTATTATTTTGTGTTTGTCCCTTCTTGTAAGTCCAAATACTTTTTTTGAAATAACCACTGAGCCTTCATCTTTGCACATCATTCATGTGTTCCATCCCATTTATGAAACACCACATTACAACAGAAAATTAACCTGCCTGCTCCTGCTAACCCCATAACAAAACACAGTATGACATGCAACAGAGCTGACACAATTAACAGTGGAGGGACTCTCTGTAAGTCATCTCAAACCCTCTCAGTCCTGACTTTCACTAGGCTGGCTGAGTATTCCTAACTTTTTTTCTCTTCTCTTCTCTCTCAGTAACTGTGGTTCAGCCTTGCAAAGGCTCTGTCCCTAGTCCAGTGAAATGTGTGAAATGGTGCTTAAGTCTGAATGTTGGAACAGCTCCCTTAGCTTCAAAAGGACTTTTTTTTTCCCCTGAAAGTTAAGCAGGTATTTAAGTGCTTTGCTAGCTTAGGGTCAAAGTGTTCTGTACCTTGTTGGACTATGTCTTATCTACCTCCTCATTAAAGGTACATCAGAACATTTGGCATGTCTTTATCAAGCAGAGAGGTGCAGCCAATTGACTTTGTGACAGCTAAAAGTAAAGGAGATCAAGAGAGCTTGAGAGACAAAGAAGTTGGGTTTTGTTAGAATCTTAAATGAAAGAAAAATAGTGTTTTGAGAGCTAGTAAAAACTGTTTCTTGTGTTAGAAGGCTTTTATTTTCAGAGGACTTTAGATCAGGACTTTCTGAGAGATTTGGATGTGCGAATGGAGGTTGGGTTGCAGCAGAATCCGTCTGTGCGTTTTGTGGTTGACCTTTTTGCTGTGAGTTTTGTGACCTTCCAGAGCACTTTGAGCATAGATTTTTGCAGTCCCTGGTGAAGAAGGTGCACAGAAGAATTGGGAACCTTGAAGAACTGTTAGCAAGTCTGTTGTATGATTGTGACAAGGGGATTAGAAACAACAAAGTGTCTGGCACGCTTAATACTGAGTGAAACTAGGCAGCAAATTTGCAACAAGAGGTCAACTGTATGACACAAATCAATCTCCACTCTTTCCAAAATGATGACCAGGGAGGAATTTTCTCTTTTGGCTGCAACATTAGCTTGCTTAATTCTCACAATGCAAATTAAAAGGTCATTTGCATTTATAGTTTTCTTAGTGGTTGTATGAAAAAAATATTTGTTTTAAACACAACTTGGTGTCCGTGCTTTCTCTCATGCTGCAAGTTCAGTGCACGTGCCTGATAGACTCATTCATTTCATAGCAGAAAGCTGTGAAGTCCTGGCTGAGGCTCTGCTCTCACCACAGTATCAAACAGTAGACAAAACGGGGCAGTGCTCAGTTTTTGGCACCACCTGCATTTGTCTTGTTTGGCATTCCTCCCCTGAGGGGTGGGAAATCACCATATTCTTTGTCTCCTGTTCATTGTCCTGCCTGCTGTGTTGCAAGAGTCTCCTCCCCCGTGGTTGGTGCTGTACCTTATGCCATGAGACCTCTATCAAAAGCTTTTTCTGGGGCCCAAACAGTCAAGTAGGTCAGTGCAGGGGAGATGTGCCAACACTGGTTGCCTGTGCCCCACCAAGATGATGGCCAATGTGCGTTTCTTGAGGTCTCGAGAGATGGAAAAGAGGTAGGTGTTGTCCCTCAGGTGATGCTGGCCTCTGAGGCAGGGACAGAGCTGGAGGCTCCCAAGAACAGCTGCATCTTGAGCAGATTTTAGGCAGTTTTCTCTTTTTTATTGGCAACCCTCATTGTGAGATGAGACATCTTTCCTTCCCCAAGCCAGAGGTCCACACAGTGATCAGCCCCATTTTGCCCCACTGTTTTCCCCCACAGGAGGAGACTTTTTCTTTGTTGCCTTTTCTATATCCTGAAGTTCAGATGCAACTAAAAAAATCCTTTTTTAATTAAAAAAAAGAGCCAGCATAAGCCAGCATAAATGTAAACTGTGCAAGTGTCTGTACATTTACCCTTATAAGGCACATCAGCAATAGATGTGCATTTCTGCTTCTCTTACTTATTAAAGTGTTATGCACAGCAAAGGAAATCTCTCCAGTGTTATTTTCAGGCTCAGTGAACTCTACAATGTATTGGTGAGGTTTGCAGTTAGGATGACATCACTGTGGAAACACGTGGAAGGGGACTCGGCGACAGCAGGCAGCTCTCCTGCCACTGCTAATTTACTGTCTTTCTGAGAACCAGATCCTAAACACTTGAAGTCTTAACATCATTTCAGCTCTTAAGTAAAACTAAAGGAGTCTTTTCATCTTGCCATTGAGTGGCAGGCTCCTTAAGTAGATCACAAGCTTTGTGCTGCGTTGTCTGAGTGTGGAGGAAAACTTTAATTGTTCCCATCTTCTACTGCAGGTATTGATTAATAAAATGTATTAGCAAAGATCTTGGCCTACTTTTTGCACCATCAAACAAGTACTTAATGACTGTATTACTCTGAAAATGGCATTGCTTTAAAGCATTGGATTTGAGCCCCTTTGTACTTTGCTTTCATTTGATTTTTTTCTTACCCCATTATGAACAATAAAGTTTCTCCTGTACTTTACTATTATGCAGCAGAAGGGAGAGGAGTGGTGAGTAGCTCTTAGCTGAGGGTACCAAAACCTGGCCAAGGTGGAAGCTGCACTGCCTGGGACATCCCCAGGCAGAAGAACGTGCTACCAGCTGGGGAGGCTCTCTGCAAGTGCTAACTGGCCAGTGAGCAATTGTGAGATGGAAAATCTGTATAATTTACTCTAATTTAGCCTTTGGTGGGTACCAATGTTAATATGACTCACATGCTGCAAGGGAGAAGGCGTGTTTATGAGGAACGTAACTAAGAGGTCTGTGTAAGATACAGAATGCTGCCTCCCACCTCATTTCATCATCTTGCCTCCTTTGGGTCCCATTTGCAGAATCTCACTGATTTTACACCCCTTTGCAGCTCTGTGGCTACCTAGCAGCCTACCCTCTTCCACTCACCAATGTATATCCTACATCATGCATAAAGTGCCTGTGCTTTGCATGTGTGCTGAGCGGCAAATCCACGTGAGTTGCATTGGTTTGCCACTTATTGTCAAGGCCCCAAAATGCTTTTAGGTTTTAAATGCATCTTCTCACATTTTAGCTGGGACTTCTTGGAAATCCTACGTTTTCATAGCCTCAAAGGGTAACTTGGCTTAATCTTGATAAGCCTCTCCAGTTTGTGCCTTGCCAGGCCACGAAGTGGTACTAAACACCTTTGTTTTACAGCACTTTGAGCCTTCGTACAAAATTGTTGAGACCTGATGGCTATTTGATGCTTTCAATCTTGATGCTTTTATCAAACCTGTCTTTGCCTGTACCTGCTAACATGTTCTAACCAGGCTGGCTACCCAAACCAAGTGGGGCTTAGAGTGACTGGAACAACAAAACCTTTCTTGCCACAAAAAAAAAAGTATTACAGCAGAACACTTAATAATCTGTAAATTTGAAATTAAGGCTCAACCTCTTATGGTACCTGTATTGGGAGGTCCTGTGTCTGTAACTAAAACGTGCACCAGGGATTTTATCCAGTGCTTTTATATCCCGTGCTGAAAATTAGGGCACAGAGAAGTGAAATGAGAGTCCAACTGCCTCCCACAGCAAGGAAAATATGAAAATACACCCAGAGCTGACTGGTAGTCCACACTCATGCCTTAAATAAGATGTGTGTTAGTCCACCTTTGCAGACACTGGCTGTGCTGCACAAAAGTGGCCTGGGTGCCATGTTGGGGTGGGAGGAGTGGAGAAACACAGTTGCATCGCCTAAAATAGCCAGAAAAGGAGCCTTAGTCCTTTCTTGCCTTGTTCCCTTCACGTTCACAAATGTTCATCTCTGTCTCTCCTTTTTTTTCCATCCTTCCTAGGGGCGATGACTGACAGATTAATATATGTCTAGCTACGTGTCTTAGAAATCAAAAGGAAGGTGCTGTCAGAATCGCTTGTCAGAAAATGAGATTAGGCACACTTGTCATTTGCTGAGGATTGCAGTCTTTCAGAGATAAGGTTGCATTTAATGAGTGTAAAAAGCCTCCTTGTGAAAAAGGGGGTGGTGCAGGAGAGAGAGAATGATTATTTTTCTGGTGTCAGCTGAGTGCTTTATCATATAACTTGATACTGTGGCACCCTGGCAGGCACTGATAATGGCTGCTGGGGCTATTGCACCTCTTCAGTTGCTCTGCAGCTTCAAAAGTGATGACTTGTTACCTGCTTTTAAACTCTTCTTGGATGTCGAAACCCTCTATCCTAAGGGAAAGAAGCAAAAGCATGGAGTGTGTTTTAAAGAAAGACCTGTGAAAACACACAGCATAAAGGGAATGTGCTAAATGTATAGCCACTTTCCCCAGCAAACTATAAAGAATACTCAGCGGGTTTCAGTGAAATATGGAACTTGTCTGACAAGTGAAGGATAACTAATGAGAAACAGAGCTGTATCCCACTGAAACCAATTGTGTTTTGTTATGGAAAATATTTATCAAGCTTTTTTTATTTTTTTTTCATTTGTTGGTTCTCCTAACAGTGCCATAATAACTCCTCTTATGTGTATGATTTGGTTTCTCTCATATACATCTCAAGTTATTTAAATCTGCAGTGAGGTAGGGGTTTTTTTTGGTTATCAGTTGGGTATTATCATATTGTAAATGAATATTTTAGGTGAATGTTTCATTCATCAAAGTAATGGTCATTCTTTTGCCAAGTTAATGTCTTTGCACAGTTTAGAAGCTGGCTAAACGTACAGATTTATTGTTCATAATGTACTATCTAAATATGAGATGGCAGTCAGGAATGGAATTTATCTGTTCAGCAGAAGAGATCCTTACATTAGCTCCATGTTTTTGCAGTAGTATTTCTTGACTTGGCATACCTCTTTTACAATTATCCTTGGAAGAAGAGATTTCCCTCGTATATTCTCCTCATCAAATGAGATGTGATTTTCATTATTTTGCTTGAATGATAGAAAATGAAAGAAATTACTTGATTGGTTTATGGTGCTGATTCAGCATTTTCAGGGCTAAAAATGACCTGAAAGACAGAATGGGATTACGGCACGCAATAATGGATGCTTTATTCAGTGATAAGAAAGTCTCTTCTCTGACTGAGAGAAGAGATTGAAAAATATTTCTCTCTTATTAGTTGATTCAGTACCCAGATATTGACAGACAAATTAATTTGAAATACTTCTTCAGCTGCAGAACCTGCTGGTAGGCAGAAATTAGGGAAGGTAATGGCCATGGTTTAAAAGTGGTGCATTTATGAAGTCTACTCACAGGAGTGCTAGCGGATGGGGGAGAATTTATATTTTATCATCTTACTCAGTATGATAGGATCTTACAAATGTTCCCAGTTGGGCTGCAGTGTAGGTAGCAGCTCAAGAGCCCAGCAAGGTGTCTTGGAGCTAAATCTGGCCAAGCCATGTTACATCATATATTTAGTAACTCAGAATTCAAACCACAGGAAGCTATACAGAAGAAGAGACAAAATGCATTTTCTCATTAAAAAGGTAAAGCAAGGAGTCAGTCTGGGGATTCTCATTCTTCATGTTTGCCAGAGGGAAGGAAAGATAACTGTGGTGTTCACCTCAAAGATGTCACACTATTTGGAGAAGCTTGGGGGAAAAATGGATTCACACTTGTAGGGCAGTGAAGATTTCTCTTCAGTATAGCAAAGAGGCTGGGAAAATTATCAAACTACCTCCAGGTGTGGAAAACTGGGTGAAATTCTGTCCTTGAAAGCAGTGGAGACCATTTAGTGTTCTATAGGATCAGTCCCATAAGGACAAGGAAGAGAGAGCAGTCCTATTGTTCCCTGAGCCCCCCTTTTTATCTTTGTTTCCATTTGAAACCAAAATCATAAAACTGCCTGCAGAGCAGTTGCCTTGCTGTTCCCCTAAATGAGAATTCCAGCTTTTATGCTAATTCAGTTTCAGGTTTCTTTGAACCTGCAGTTTATGGGCCTCTGCTTAAAACTGCAATCTGTTCTGCATAAAAGAAGGGATTACAAAGTGGTTTGGTTTTGCAAATGCTGCAGAAAAATAAAAATAATAAAAAAGTTGCACTGTCATTAATACGCTCGGGCCAAAGTTTTCTGCTTTGTCAAAGGAAAAGCTTTCCTGACATTGAGAATGTGCCCACTGATGGTACCTAGTCCAGCAGTTCTATTTCCTTCTAAAAGGTGCATTTACTTTCTGTATCACCTTTTCCTCTGCCTTACTTCAGCAGAACACACACGAGTGCTCTGTCTCTGCTGGAAGAGCCCTCGAGAAAGCATCGCTTTCATCTGCTGCCAAGAGCCCTGGGTGGGGGCAGTGCTGCGCTCCCACAGCAGTGCAGAGTCCAGCCTCCTGGCCAGACCCAGCCCTCACCAGGGTTTACTTCTGCTGGCATCTGTTGCTACCTTTTTACAGCGTAAGCCAGTGGTGGTTCTGTCGTCGTTAGGTTGCTCCCAAGAACAGGTCCTTTTCTTGAGCCTCTTTAAGCATTAGAGTTGAAGTACTTTCTGGTTGGGACATTATGCTGTGGCTTGCTGCTCAAAATCATAAAACTCTGCTGATAGCTCCATAAATTCTTTTCTTGGGGAAAAGAACCTGCATCTCCTATCCAGTAATGGACAAAATTATGTGTGTTTTTAAGGCATTATGGAGGACTTTATAAGGCATCGTAATCACGCTCTGAACTCAGACACCATTGTGTCTTCTGGAAAGATTAGCAACTTAATGGAAACATAAATGTTTCCAGTCTTTCACAGAATACCAAAGAATTGGAATATCCAGTTTTCATGTTGCCAGGAAAAAGTTGCAGAACCTTCCAGGTGAGGTGAGGTTTGCCATAAATAATTTAATCCAATATAATCTGCTGTAATTTCAATATTCATTTGTTCCTTGTGCCAGGGATGGGTAATTCTTCTTTGGAATTACTCTAGGACTTGGAAACAAATGTCTGTTTCTCTGCCTGCCATCTAGGCAGCTGTAGGTCATTTTTATAACGTAGTTGGATCTGAAAACCTCTTTTGGAGACTGAAAGATCTTGAAATCGCTTTTGATCCAAGTTCAGTGCACTTCATTTGGCTGTTGTTGTGGCAGAAACAAATGTCAACGCTGAGAGAGACCACAGACAGATGAAAAAAAAATCTGGCAAGGGCCCACATAGATAAGAGGCAGAAGGTTTCAAAAACCCTGTCCAGGCATAACCTAAACCCCAGAAAGTATTGCTGTCAAGAGAGGGGGAAGCTTGCTCCAAAGGCCATTGAAATCATTAGGAGGTGATGGTGGCTTTTGTTGTTTAGGGTTTTGGGTTTGTTTTCCTTTAATTTAATTTGGCTTTGGGTGAATTCCTAAACTCCAGACTTCTCATTCATAGTTATGAAATGCATTTAGTGCATGTATAATGTTCTTGCAGGAAAACAGAGGTCCTCTACTTACCTCTAAGGCACAAATAATGAACATAATGAGGACCACAGCCCTGCCAATAAACCTTAACAGCCCTAGGGAGATGAGTAGGTAAATGCATTTCTGATATTGTCTATGCTGAGATTTCAGGTGTGGCATGTGGTTAACATTTGAAAAATCCAGTACAGACAAGCCTGTAGTTTAATCCAGGCTAAATTTATCAAATTAAAGTCTTGTGAGGAGTCTAGGCTTTAATTAGTCCAGTCCTCCTTACCATGTTGAGATGTGGAATGTCTTGACCAAAGTGTTTATAGAATATATGAGCTGCCACACCTTAATATTGTATATTGAATTTCTCATCCAGGTACAGTCTCACTGTCCATGCAGTCCCTGACTCCTCTGGCTGTTGTGCAGGGAACACTCTGCTGGATTAATGCTTTTATTCATTTTTTTTTTTGGTGGAGACTGAAAACTGCACTCAAGCCATCCCATTTCCTTCGCTGAGCTCATGAAATAGCTGATGGACTGCAATGGCTTTTGGCTACTGTCCACTGCTTATTCTAGAAGCCAGACGCAAAGGCATCTCTGTTGGGTTTCTAGAGGAGATGGAAACCACCTCTTTGACTGCACAAGATTATCTTTGTGATATTTATTTATTAGGAGATGCAAAAAACTATGAAAATTGAACAGCCAAAGTCCCTGCTCAGATACATTGTAGAAATCTAGGGATAATCCTGCTACTCTGGACAGCTTTGAAGAACTCTTATTTCCATTGCTATAAATGTCTGAAGCTGGCCACAATTCTTTAATTTTCTGGTGAAGTTGATTTGTCACAGTTGTACCAGTTCCCACTGCAGTATCTGCAGCTACCATCTCAATTTGGAGCTGGCGTGGATGTGTTCGTCTCCTGCTTATTGTTGTCTTCTCTGTTGTGCATCTTCCCATGTCATTGTCCAGGTGGAAACCAGTGCAACTGTAGCTCAGATAAGAATGTTGGAAAAGCCATGGGGTAATTCTGGGGAGGAAAACTGTTCTTAAATGGATCATGCAGTGATGGGACAAGGAATGAGTGGAAAATATTTCCTGTTGTTCTACGCTGGTAGTTGGTAAGAAGGTTTTCTTAGGAGTTTTCCTTAAGTATAGCACTTCTGCTTGTATGGGCAGTTCAGACCATGCATTCCCTCCCTCCCCTCTCACACTGTGGTGTTTGCATGGGTAGGTCCTCTGGAGCCACTGCAGTGATTGGTGTGTGGCTGCACCCAAGTCATTGCGCAGCTGCTCAGGACAACTCAGAGTCATTCACCCACCTCAGCTCCTGGAGTGCCTGGAGAAGGGCAGTCCCTCTTCATCTCACATCATCTGAGCCTTGACCCCAGGGTGACCTCAAAGCTGAGCAGGGATGTGTGTCCTTCCAAGCTTCCCTTGGATTTTGAGTGTGTAATGCTTCTCCTGGCTCAGGCGAGGCTAACCACACACACCCTCAGCCATTGCTCTGCTTTTAGATGGCTCCTGTCTTTCCCTTCAGGGAGTCATCTCCTTTAGGCTGAGCTCCACTGCAGAGGTGAAGGTAAATAGGGTTTGTCAACCCTGTTTCTGAGGCTGTAGCCCATATCTGAGTGGAGCCCACTGGAGTTTAATTCCATTAGCACTCCTAGTCCAGTACTGGCTTGAAACCAATTTCAAGATTAAGAATCTTGAAAACGCTTCCTGGGCCAGGCCTCAAGAGCCTGTAAGACCTATCTTAGGACCCATCCATTTCTCGGGAAACATCTCATTGTACAGGGATACTGTGCCAATGAGCATAACTGCCTCTCCTCTTCACAGCAGCTTGGTTTATAGGAGACATCATTTGGCTCCAACTGCCATGCTTCAGTGGATAATCATTTATATAATGATGTATCTGTGCATTTATTTTCCGCGGTGGCTATTACTAATGGTGTGCGGCGCTTAAGGAAAACCTACAGTGACTAAGAGATCCATTGCCTGTTGACAATAACATTTGATGCTGGAAGTAGAGTGGATTCAAGTCTCTGCAAGCTGAGGGGTGCCAGTCCCGCCTGCATGACATCCAAGAGCCGTGTGTCCCCAGGACAACAGTTCTAAAAGCAGTTGGAGGTCTCCAAGCAGACCTGGAGGACACCGTGCAGGCCGTGCTCACTGGAGCTGAGGACATATTTTTTCCAGTTAAAAACAAAATCCATTAAAAGAAAATTGTTAAATGCAGGATGGTATTTTCAATGGTGTGTTTTCCTCCAGAGCTTTAGGACTGAACTGCGTTCAGTTTGGGCCCCCCAGAAGAGGGAAGGCATTGAGGTGCTGGAGTGTATCCAAAGAAGGGTAATGAAGCTGGTGAAGGGTCTAGGGCACAAGTCTTGTGAGAAGCAGCTGAGGGACTGGGGTTGATTAGCCTGGAGAAAAGAAGGCTCAAGGGAGACCTTCTCACTCTCTCCAACTCCCTGAAAGGAGGTTGGAGTGAGGTAGGGGTTGGTCTCTTTTCCCAAATAACAAGCAACAACAGGATGAAAGAAATGTCCTCAGGTTGTGCCAGGGGAGGTTCAGGTTGTACATTAGGAAAGTGTCTTCACTGAAAGAGTGGCTAAGCATTGTCACAGTCTGCCGAGGGCAGTAGTGGAGTCACCATCCTTGGAGGTGTTCGAAAACTGTGTAGATGTGGCACTTAGGGACATGGTTTAGTGGTGACTTAGCAGTGTTAGATCTTGGAGGTCTTTTCCAACCTTAATGAGCCTATGATGCGTCTGTCCATGTGTCGACAACCCCAGGGCAGAGTGTCCTACCCTCACCCCCATCCCGAGGAGCAGCTGCAACACCACCCCCAGGAGAAGGGCACCGGCAGTTCTGCCGATCCGCAGCACGGGGAATACACCTCCCGCAGAGACTCCCACTCCTTCCCTCCCTCTCTCCTTGTCTCCGCGGTCCGGGCCGCCCCCGCCGCGGGGATACCGGCGGAGCCCGGCTCGGCGGAGCGGGGCGGGGAGAGGAGAGGGAGGAGCTGGCGGCGGGCGGGCGGTGGGAAGCGGC
The DNA here is from genome assembly GCA_013399015.1 of Galbula dea. Lineage (NCBI taxonomy): Eukaryota > Metazoa > Chordata > Aves > Piciformes > Galbulidae > Galbula > Galbula dea. The sequence goes on along the minus strand of VWZX01008461.1, from coordinate 606,425 downwards.
TCTGGGAGCGCCGCGCCGCGCAGTGCGGAGTGGAGAGTACCCGGGCGGCGGTGAGGGGTCCGGGCGGTAGCCCGCAGCCGGGGCGGGCGGAGCAGTGCGGAGAGGAGCGGAGCGGTCGCCCCCAACCCTCCTGGGGATTACAGGCTTGCGAGGTTGTTTCGGCGGGGCCGGAGGAGCCGGGGCCGGGCCGCTGCCGTCTCCCCGATGGAATTCACCTGAGCGCGGCCACGGCGAGCCCAGGACGACGAGAGGGAGAGTGCCCCGGCGGGAGCCCGCTTTGTCTCGGGAGAAGACGGGCATGACTTTTTAAACAAAACGAAAGAAAAAAAAAATCACCCGCCTCCCCCAAACGAACCCAAACAAATAAAACCTAAAAAGCAGAAGGAAGACTAGAATTCCGCGCGAAGGAAGGAAGGACACGCTGCCCGCTGCAGGCGCTGGACCACACGGAGGGAGGTGCGTGGCAGCAGTGCTGAGCGCCCCGGGACCGGAGCGTCGCCGCCGAGCCTGCCCCTGCCGAGCGGCTGCCGCCGCCGCACATGGTTTTCTTTGTCCTGCTGCTGCTCGACTAGCTCTCCGCGGCTGCCGCTCCCCCCACGTCCGCACTCCTCCCGCACTCTCGCTCTCGTTCTCTCCTAGCGAACCGTCTTGCGGGGAGTGGGGAGGCGAAGGTGGGCTCGGCAACCCGTGAAGGATGTCCGCCGGGCGATCTGCGCGCCCGGCCCTCGGAGTTTGTCCCCCGAAGGATTAGTTGGGCTTTGGTCTGTGGGACTTGGAGAGCCGCACGGCGCTGGATCGGAGTTGGCACAGGCACGCACCTCCCGCAGCGCCATGAGCCCCGCGCCGGCAGCCGCCGGTAACCCCCTGTCAGCAGGTAACGTGCTGAGCTTCGCTTTGCCCCGCAGGGCTGGGCGGGGGCACGGGTTACGGCCCGAATCGGGGCCCCCCCGGGTAGAAGGGAGGATGAGAGGGAGGGAGGATCAGAGCGGTGGCCAGTTCTGAGACCGGGCACGGCGGGACCGGGGCGGGCAGGGGGCGGCGGAGGCTCCGCGGGGTGCGGACAGGTGCAAGTGCTCCGGAGAGTCCGTGTAGGGGGTGAGTCAAACCGCGCTGTCTGCACGGGAAATACTGCAGTGATGCATCCACTTGGGTGACAGTGCGCGCCTTGAGGAGGGAAAAATATTCCTTAGGTCATTTTTTTTCTCCTCTTTTTTGTTAGCCTAGGGGTTGCTGAGTTGTTTCCTTGCGCGTTGAAAAGGATTAAGCTGCGCTCGGTAACAAGGGTATTGACAGGGGGAAGCAGCCGGAGTGCAAGGCAGGGATCTGCTGGGATCGGCTCCAGCCCCGCTTCCCGAGGGTGACTCCTCACGGGGCTGCTCGGGCACGAAGCTCTCCGGATAGTCTCTGTGAGCTGCGTCCCAAAATGTAGCGTTGCCAGCAGATCGTGGCTTTCCATCAGCTGTTCGAGGAAGACCTAGAAAAGGTCGGGATAAAGGGGGATGAAGAGAGAGTTTTACTTGTCTCGTGTAGAAGGGGTAGCCAAGCTCCTCTCCGTTGCTTAAACATCAAGATTTGACCACGTTACCTTAAAGCTCTCAGCATGGAAATAAAGGCACTTTGTTGTCTGCACGGATTCCTGTCAGTACAGAGGAGATTTTAGGTCAGCACGGCAAAGGCACTGTATTTTTTCCTACTGCGTTAGTGCGTAGTGGTTGGTGTTTCGTTGTTGCGGGTTTTTTTTTCTTTCTTTCTTTTTTATTAATTTGGCCTTTTGTTCCTTTATTGTTGCAATGATGTGACTGCGGAACTACGGAGAATAATAGTTGTGTGGCAATCGGTACAGTATCTTATCTGCTAGCAGAGATTGTGTTCACTACCCTATCACGGGTACGTTACCTTAATTGCTCTTTAAGATTTGACACCAAATTTTAAAGTGATGAAGCAGGCAAAGTTCCATCTCGCCCTTCAAGCCGGTGAAATGGCTTTGGGTGATTTTTATGGTAACCCAGGCAATGGGGTTTTTCAAGTTGCTTTCCCATTCAGCAGTGTGTGGTCAGTAATGCAGAATGAGATTCGCTCACGGACGAGCTTTGTCTTTGTAAAATTGTTCCTTTTATGGATGCACGTTGTACCGATAATCATCTCCCAGTTCGCTCAAGAGTGACTCAGGCAGGATGTATTGTGCGCCGCGTTATGTGCGAGAAGTGCCACTTCCAGATTTCACAACAGTGTTTCTGGCTAGTTTACGTTGATAGCACTCAACCAGCTTTCACCTGGAAAAACAGGGCTTAAAAACAATCAGTTGGTTCATGCTTGGTGTTAGAGCAAATTCTTAAATAAAATGTTTTCATCTTTCTGGTATTTGGAAAAATGAATTGAATAGGAAACTTCCCTCCACTGTTTTGCAACAGTATATAAGAAGTAATAGCTGCAAGTGTAAGAAGTTTGGTTTTTAATACTGGATTTTGTTTCTAAAAAGAATGGTTCATAGAGTTTTGACTTCTGGAAGAAGGTGCATTTAGAAAGACAGCAACAGAAAATTTGCTGGAAAAGGTTGTTAGTTTCAATCAGAGAGCAGGCTGATTGGCAAGGCTAGGAAAGCATTGAGCATCTCTTAATTTATTGGACTAATATTGGCCTGCTCTTTAAAGCTCACAACCCTCTTGATCTCTTCAGTTTGTGCATTATTCACATATTTTCATTAATTTAGAGAAAGTCATCACTGAATAATAAATCCATCATTGGGTAATAAATCCAGTGTTTACAAGGTATTTAATCGAGAAGAAATACACCAGCTCAGCCTTTAAATAAGCCAAGAGTAATCTAGTAAAATCAGTCTAGAAGTCTTAAGAAAGAATAAAGCTATTTTTTGTAATTAATGGTAGAAATCTTGTATGTTGTTAAGTGGAGGGCAGGCATTATTTCAGTGTATCACTGCACTGGGATATGCAGTCTGAACTGTATCTACTTATTTATCGGTAATTTCACACCTCAGTTTTTTGTGTGGTCAAGATACATGATGGTTTTTATCTGGTTTTGAATTGAGAAATTCCTTCCCTTTAACAACAACAACAACAAAAAAACCCAAACACCTGTTTTCCAGGTAGTATTTTTAATTGTTTTTCCTGAATCCAGTGAGAAAATGATTTCCAGGAGAAGAAATCTTTCTGAAGTGTTGCATTTGTATTTCCAAAAGCAGACTATCTCTGAGCAGGGCTGGATCCCAGATACAGGACTGAGCAGCTTTCTGCATTTTGTCAGTGTGTAGGTGGCAGAAGTTTATGCTTTAGCTGTTTGTATGTATTATATGTGTCTGTGTGCAAACACAGCAGTACACAGATGCCTAAACTTTGATGCTTTCTGCTTTGGGGCTCAGGATGTCTGTAAAATTAACATTTGCAGTGTTTGGGGGTTTTTTTAACTCCCTGTCTGGTTTCTGGCCATTGGAGTTTCTCTAAGGGGGAGCTCAACATTTTTTTGTGAAACTTAAGTGAGGCTTTTTAATAGTAGGTAGAAAGATGAACTGGCATGCTTGCATACAAACAGCAGTAGTGGATGAGGTGCTAACACAATATTAGGAGGAAAATCCTCCCACAGGTAAAGGGGGTGAAAAATAAAGCAGATTAGTAGTTTATACAGACTGTGGTATCAAGAATCTGATATTCTGATGAAGGCAAATCTTAGATGAAATACGTACCAACATCCTCTATTTTTCAGAGAGTTTGTAAGAGCCTCTTATAAAGTTACTAACAGAAGTTATCAGCTCTTCTTTAGAGGTGCTAGAAATCAAATGGCTGACACAGTAAGGGGCTCCAAAAATACTTGAAAATTTAATGAAGAAATCCGCAGTTCTGCACATTCTCGAAGCTGGGCTGTGTGCTGCAAAATCATAACTCTTTGCCACTGCAAAATCAATGTCAGAATGTATTGGATACTTACAGTACAAAAATATAGTTTCTGTGCAGCTAATAATGTTAAATAAAAAAAATTAATTTCTTTATTAAGAGAATCTTTCCGAATAAATATCTGCACTGCAGGGCGATGAAGCACAGCCAAACAGCACCACCTCATGGACATCTTCTGGGAAGGCTGCAGCTTCCATCAGCTCGCTTGGTTTTGCCACCTGATTTGTGCCTCTAAAATATCCATACATCTGTGTGTGTATAAATATACCACCATACCTTTTGAAATCTATCACTTGTAAAAAATATAACTCTTTTTTTTCCCCTTTTTTTATTGGTCTTTCAGGCATCTGATGCCAGCTCTGAAAAACTGTTCAACGCTGTTACAAATAAAGGTAAGACTGCAATTCACATCACAAGCATGGGGTTTTTTTCCCCCCACACATTTCTTTTCATGGCAATTTCAATGGGAGATGAAATGTAACTCGTCTTGCAAAAATGTTGCAATCAGCTTGTTAGTGCTTTTTATGTTTCTCTTGGTTTCAGACGTGTTCTGTATGCTTGGTAATTGCTTTGCTTAATATAAAATATAGGCTTTAAATAATGCATTGCCTGCCAGGTCAGAATTAATTTAAATAACAATATTAGGGAATAGTTTATTTTACAAATGGCTTTAATTTAAGCTCATTTAAATAACTGTAAGAGTTTTCAAAATGTTTTAACTTGATTGTTACTCATCAGCTCCGTGATAGACGTGGAATTATGAATAGCCAATTTGCACTGCTGACAGTAATAACCAGCCAACATTTAGTATTCACAGGATAATAGTCATAAACCATAGCTTACTGTGCTGTGTGCTTTCTGTAGAGTTAATAAATGATATAGAGGGCCACATTTAAATATTCAGTATCCCATTAATTTCTTCCAAACAGCAATCCAAAGAGAGAGAAGCTAATGATATAACCAGCACATTAACAGAAAACTTACCCTAAATCAGTGGCTGTGAGCTTCTGTACAGAGTTTGTCCTGAAGCAGCGTTATGAAAAAGACTGTAGGCCTTGGGGATTATTTTATTTTTTAATTCTTATTTTTGGTTTGATTTGTGTTTTTGTGAGGAGGGTTGAGGGAGCAGCTGCAGGCACACATTGTGCCAATGAGTATAATTCAAAGCCTTTAAAAAGTGCCTGCTTTTGCCCCTCTGTCCTACTTGGTAATTGTAGTGCATGGTAACTGCTTAGTAAAAGGGTATCCTTCCAGGTGTAAACCTACAGTATCTTAAACTGACTGATTTTTGGAACGTTTGACACAGTTGGCATGAGAAGAGGCAGATTTGATGAGTTTGAAATTTAGGTCTCTTTTGTTGACCAGGTGTAGATTTGTTCAGTATTTGCCCTGTGTGCTTTTTACTGGGTTTGTTGTTCCAGTGGTGATTCTGGTGTCTTTCTGTGTCTCTTAATTCCATGAAGCTGTAGTGGATTAACTGGGGGCAGTGCATGACCCCATCAGGTTTGGGATTCCCATGCTGTTACACCATTGCTTCTGAAGTCTTTTGCTGCATTTTGAATTATATCTATATTTAATTGTGTTATGGATCCGTATTCCTGTTTCTCATGTATTAGAATCCTTTGGAAGTGCAGTCTGGATTATTTCTGGGGTCTAACTAGGTTATTTCACTGGGCAACCTTACATATCCTTCCTGATTAATTGCATTTACAGGTTTCCCTTTGGCTGAGAAGAGGTGGCACAGACAAGTAGAAAGGAAAAGTTGTGTGTTTGGAGTGACCCAAGGCCACCCCCAGCTACATGTGACTGCATCTTTATTTTGTTAATTCGCTATAAAAAGCTTTGGCATTTGGTCAGCCCTTGGCTGGGGCTGGGCCAGGGCTGAGGAGCAGCCCAGGGTGAATCCACATTCCTAGGGAGGCCTGTAACCAGGCTGAGGGGCTCTCCTCCCGGGGGACAGGCTGAGGGAGACTAGGCCTCTCAGGCTTCTCTTCCCTTCGTTTTCTTTTTTTTGAATTAAACACATTTCCCACATTCTTATTTTTGTTTACTTACCGAGCTTGATTCGTGGCATCTCTTTGGTTGTGAATGCCCATGCTTGACAGGGAGCCTTTTCTTCTGAGGTACTTTTCTTTGGTGATTTAGTTCCCTTGGAAGGATTAGAGTTTCTTTGTGTAGCCTAAAATCAACATGGGCTTTTCGAAGCTTTGCTTGGGAAACCGTACACAAATAAGCTTTTTAGTTGATGGTAGATGATTCCTTTGCCCCTTATTTCCATCAAAATGGAAGTCTTTCTTTTCTCCTTCTGAGCCTCCCCTTAAAGCCATATGCTAATTCCTGTTGGTAACATGAATGACAAGGGAAGAATCAATGCAAATCCAGGTGCGGCCAAACTAGGCTGACTGGTATTTTCTTTTTTTCTATGTGGTTGGGGGGTTTTTATGGTTGTTTTTGTTTGGGTTTTTTTTTTTTCCCTCCACTGGGAGAAAGAGATTAAGGGGAAAGAGGGGGGGAAAAAAAAACCCAACAAAACAAAACATAGGGGACAGTTTTGTTAAAGGGATTAGCATTCAAACTGCTAATATCAGGAAAAGAGCCTCAAAAAAAGATCCCCTGTTTGGAGATAATGTCAATAATTGCTTGCAGGCGGGTGCAAGAGCTCTTGCTGTGGCTGGAGGTGGTTGGGAGGCTGTTGCTTTCTCCAAGTGTCTGCCCTGGGGATGGCTGATGACTGCCCTGGCGCTGTCAGTTTGATATATTCCAAGTTCAAGTTCTCTCTCTGCAAATCAGTCTGTTTGCTTCCAAGCCAGTTCTTCCCCCCCTGTGTTGTCCACGGCTGCTTTTGCCAAAAGCAATAAAAGTCACTCGTAAGAAAGGTCAGATTTGCATTGGGTAAATCATGATGAAACCTTCCAAGCTCCTGGCTGCTGGACCAGGCTGGGCGGGCTCAGCAGACTGACAAGTGTACATCCCTCCCTGTCCACAGCCCTTCCTCTCAGATGTCCTCCAGCTACCTGTGACTCAGATGTACTATTCTTTTTTCTTCCACTTTTATTTTGCAGAATTATTTATAGCTGAGATAATAGCAGAAATAATGTATTTATATTAGCAGAGGACAAGAGGAAATTACAGAATGTCATTGCACCAGGGGAAGTTTTGATTGGATGTTAGGAAAAAAATTTCTTCACAGAAAGAGTTGTTAAGCATTGGCCCAGGCTGCCCAGGGCAGTGATGGAGTCACCATCTCTGGAGGTGTTTAAAAACCATCTAGGTATGGTGCTTAGGGACATGGTTTAGTGGCATGGTGGCAGTAGCTGATTTAGGTTGGACCTGATGATCTTAGAGGTCTCTTCCAACCTTCCTGTGATTCTGTATTTACAAAGCAGGTAGAAATCCTGAAGCACTTTAGGTCTTGTTAAATACATTTTGTTATCTTTCTGTCATTTAGTTGCAGACTTCAAGGCTGATGGTGAGGTCAGGTTTAAGGTGTGATGGATCAGTATGGATGTGTTATGTGGAACAGTCCCTTCTTGAAAGTACTAAGAATGTAAAAAAATCTAGAGCAAAGTGAAATCATCCCCCAAGCCCTTCTTGAAGAGGTGGTTAAAACTCCTTGAGATGAAGTCTCTCAACTCCCATTTAAGAGTTAGATGCCCTTGAAGCTGAATGGGAAGGTGCATCTCCAAATCAAGAAGAGTCCTGTGAGTTTTGGGGGGTGGTCCATGAATGTTGGACCCCCTCAGAGTTGGGATACATCTCATACCCAAGCGATGTCACCTTGGAGAGGGCTGTGGATTTCCCGTGTCAGCTCTGTCCTGCCACCACTCTTGGAGGTTGCCAGCTCTACACCATGTCTGCAGCCAGGCTGGGAATTGGGGAGGGTTGCATAGGGGTCCCCAGGGCAGGAATTAGTGTGGCTGCTATGGGGATGAGTTGTCTCTGTTCATGAATCAAAGCCCTGTGCTCCGTGGCTTGGGCAGGAGTCCTTTACCTTGTAGTGCTTAAGATTATCTAGGGAAATGATTCTGTTGAAATCCAGGTGGTTGTGTTGGGAAGTAAGCACCTAAAACTCCCAAGGGTCTGGGCCCTTAGTGGTGCTTGAAAAAGGAGTTTTTGCCATGAGGTGAACAAGGGATAGAAGAGGAGTGTGGCATCTGCCTGCAGCCTGCTCTGTCACCTCCCTCCCCGCAGGCGGGGCCTTCCAGTTTGGGATTGCTGCTTGTAGTCTTAAAGTCTTTGGAAGAACATAACTATTTTCTTAGCCTCTGAGAGCATCAACCTTAACACTGTTAATCCTGGCCAAATTACAGGCTTTGTTCATGATTTTTTTGTAACATGACTTTCCAGCATAATTAAATTTCATTATCTCTTAATAACTTAAATAGACACATCTGAAGCTGTAAAGCAGGCAGCTCCTACTACTGCTGTGTATTTCATTTATGTTAACTCCCTCCTACGTACCCTTGGAAAACAGCTTTTCCTGGAGGGAGAAATGAGTCCCAAAGTGATGAAGTTTTCATTTGTGCTGTATATTGAGGTTTGCCTTTGATCAGAAACACAATTGGGCTGTTACAGCTTTTATGTTCAAATTGTTTACAGGATGTTCATGTAAACTTTATGAATCCTTCTGCTTTGTGGCACCACCAGCTGTCAGAGAAATATTTATACTCTCAGCTGGAGGCAGATCAAGGCATCTGGGTTAGTTGTCCTCACTGGTGGTTGACATACCAGTTGGATCAAGCTCTGTCTTTTTAGGTGGTTCTGTGGCAATATCCCTGCCTAGGAAAACAGGGAAATTGTGTCATCTGTCTCTGGTGAATCATGTGTTGAGGATCCTCTACAAAGTCTGTTTTTGTAAATAAGTAGGGAGCTGAAGTTGGCAAATCCTTCTCTGCTGATCCCATTCACAGGAGATCCTAGGTTGTAGAGAAGTGCTCTCGTTCTCTCCAAGTAGAACCATCCCCACAGCATCTCATGTTGAGTATAAGTGGATCCAACTACTATATGGATGGCACGTGCAATAGTAACATGGTCAGTATGCCAGAGAACTGATTGCTGCTGCCTCCCTCCTTTCCAAGGGGCTGTAGGAATCTACCCAACACCCTCACTCACTGGGTGTACGTTCTCAGCATTGCTTTTGATTTTAGGGGGGCTGCTGTCTGCATGTGTTGATTCTTCATGCTACCTACCTCTTTTCTCCTCGATGAAATGCGTCTTCCTAGCTTCCTATTAGGGCTCTGGAGCAATCTCAGTGCTGTAGGAAACCCACCCATTGGCCAGCAAACCTCAGGGATGGCTGAATCATGCAAGCAGTTCTGCAGATTTCTTGGTTTGTGGTTGTTACGATGGCTCACCATCCCAAAGCGATACCCTGACATTTGGTGTCTCCTTGCTGTTCCAGTGGGAGCTTCTCTGGTGGCTTTGGATCACTTGATTTGACTGTCTTTTGTGTCTGTAAATGGCTTTTCATTATTTTCCATGTGAAAGTTCAGTGTCTCATTGGTGAGGAACTGAGCCCTGGAAAAAGCCTCCTGGTTTGAGGAGCCAAGGTTTTTTGTACCTGCAAGATAGATTAGAAGCACCAGTGCATCACTTCATGCTAAATTCCAAGTCAGGTAGACAAAAGAAGTTGATACATGTCTTGAGATGCTCCTTTGTGCTGGTACATAAAAGAGCAAAGCAGTTATTTCTGTGCTGTGAAGGCTTTATCAGAGCAAGGAGTTTGTTCCATAACTTCCCCTTATGGCTGTATCTTCTGAGCACAAATTACTCCTCTCAATCCATACGCTTTCCATTCCCTCTCCTTTACAAGGTGGAGCTTTTTTGACTGGGACATGGCAGTCAGGCAGGGTTGCCAGTGCTGGGAGATGCCATAGCTGCTCTGTAGCTGCAGAAAAAGGTTTCTGGCTAATGTGTTGTACCCCAGAGGGACATCTGCCCAGAGGGACAGATGAAAGTCGAAGGTAGTCTCTTCCAAAACCTTTCACATTATTAAATCCTGTAGCTTACTGTCTTATGAAGCAGAAGTCTTCTAAGGCTTCTCTGATTAAGTTAGTAATTCGAAACTAAACCATAAACCAGCCACCATGGTACAAGCATCTGTAGGCACTGGCTTTTCTTGACCAAAAGAGCAGAGGCAGACAGTGGAGAGTGTTGTTCTGAGTGTCCCTGTCCATGGACTGCTATCAAGTACCCCTTGGTGTCTGTTGGTGATTGTATTCCCCTAACAGCTTGTTTAAGTCTGTTGATTTTAGCAAAGTCAAAATATTCCAGTCTCAGTCAGCAAAACTAAAGTGTTTACTGATACATAATGTTATCTGTGCTGGAGAGAGTAATTGTTTTATAGATTAAATTATAGTTGATTTTGTCAAAAAAGACTGACCAGCATTGGGCTGCAAAATATTGAATTTTGTAACATTGGTCCAGAATAAAGTGGCAATATTCTTAGGCTAGGGGTGTTGTGATGACAAAGATTCTGGCTTGACATACCTGCAGTTGGTGGAGTCCACATTGGAGTCTGGCCTGAGGTTTTATAAATAGGGCATCCTGCAGACCTCCCATGTCTGGCATGCTGCTAGTCTCTCCCTTGTAATAAAATGTTGTTTTCACTGAAAATGTATGTTTATTTAACTAGGTCTCTTTTTGCTTCACAATCTGGATTCCATTCAGTCAGTTACCACTCCAATTAACTAACAATTATTTAACATTAACAGTAATTACAGACGCCAGTTAAGCGCCTACAGATGTCAACTGTTAGCTTTGTACCTAATCACTCAATGAAATGGAGAAAGTTCAACAAACATCAATTAGCCAAGCAATTAGTATGAGGTAGGAAAGAGCATGTTATCATGTGTGAGCTGATTCAATTTATTTTATTTTGTCAGTAAAACACACACACAGAGACAAGCAGCAATAAGTTGCTGAGATTAGATAAAGCTGTATTGTTTTGCTGTTTATACAAGATTTCCTCCCCTTCTTCTTTCCCTTACAGAACTTAAATGTGCTTTGCCAGACGTTTTTATCTTATCAAATACATTTCATTTCAATTGGAAAAGCACAGCAATGTCATTCTCAGTGGAGAGGCAGAGACTGTTTACACCAGCAGGCGTGAGCTTTACCCCAGCAGAACTGTCACCTTAGCAAAGCTACTCCCATGAGTAGGTTTACCCTGTGGGTAGGTTTAACCCATGAGTTAAACCAAGGACCACATAAACACCAACGTGCTCATGCAATGGAGTCACCAAACAACATGAATTGGTTCCTTTGTCTGATTTATCCTTGTATGGAATGTTGATACTGGGTTGACTTGAGCTCTACAACACCTTGATTAGCTTGTAAGAGGACAAAAGGCCTTCCTCAGAGGTTGTGTCAGCATGGCCTGAGCTGTCCCAGCTCAAGGGTGGAAACAGCCTGCCTGGGGTGTTTCCATTCTGTGCTGCTGAGTCCTGTGTGTCTGCAGCCCTCATAGGGATAAACTATGCCTCCAGCAGCATCATGTAACTGTGACAAAGGTGAGCTTGTGTGGCTCAAAAAAGAAAAAAAAAAGAGTAGGAATGGCCCATAAATTCACTTTACCTTCAGAAAGAAACAGCTGATTTCTAGCCACCACCCAAGATGCATTGCAGGCCTCCCATTTAATATCTTTTGAAGACTAGACCTACGCAGAAAGCACTTGGTATGCATTGTATGGTGCAGGCAGGGTGCCCTGGCTTCCCAAGTACCCAGCTGTGCCTCTAACCCACCAGTTCACCTCCCTGGTCCCTTTTCCTATAGGATCTAATGTCTTTTCACTTGGCACAATTTAACAGCCCTTGCTCAGGCTGTATTACATCCAGCTCCTGTTGGTTTAACAAAAATCACGCTCCCAAGTATCTCACATTCTGCAGTGATCAGTCTTGACACTCTGGATGTCAGGAGGAGATTCACAGGAACGTCTGTATGAATTGTGCTGCTTGTAAAGTCTTCATAGCTGCTTAAAAACCGAGGCAAAGAGGCTTTTCCTTCCAGTTCTCATCTGTCCCCTAGACAGGAATGCCTTTTGCCTTCATCACCACAACGACATATTTCAAATGTTTCCCCAAGTAAAATGATCCCTCAGAGTAAGATATTATTTTATCATGCAGACTGCCCACAAAAGTCCATGAAGTTATTTGAATTAGTCCTTGTTTTCCAAAGTGTGGGACTAGGAGTGGAGAACCACAGGCAGATCTTACTGTTACTTTCCAAAGTTTCAGCTGCCTTTTTTTTTTTCTTTTCTAGAAAAACACAGTCTGACCACGTGGAGAAACCCTTCAGTGTGTGACTTGAGTGCAATAATATTTGTCTGAATAGGCAGAAAAACTGAAATCATGCTTCCAAGTGAAAGCTACCACATTCATTCTGGTGGCAAAGAAGCCCTTGTGAAGGATGATGCTCTAAAGGGGTCAATTTTTAACTTTCTCTCAGCTCAGCCCAGATTATTCAAAATAAAAGGCCTGTGTCCTGAAGTGATGCTGCTGTTTCTCAAGATACAGAGAGGGTTCTAAGAGGGCAGCTGCAGTCTTAGGGAGCAGAATAAACAGACCCTAATTTGTCCTCGTTTAGGCTTCAGCTCTGTAATGTGCTTCGTTGCTTGACTGACTTTAACTTGTTAACACTGAGCATTTACTTAAGTGCTTTGCTGGACGAGAGCCATAGGAGTAAATCCCGTGACACCCTTGAGACTTTCAGCCACCCAGACATCACTTGTGTTTTCTTCTTTTCCTGTCCCTAGTGCCTCCTGTGACTTGAGGGTCTCTTTCACCATCCCTGTCTCCAGCAGGTCCTGCTCTCTTCCCCCACCTTACTGCTGCCTTGGCTTTGATAACTCTGGGAGCTGAGAGATTTCTCACCAGAAATCCAAATGCAACTAGAGAAGGAGAATGAATCTGTGGGCTGAGCTGCCTGAGTGAAAGGTCTGGTGAAGGAGAGGGGGCAGAGTTGTGTGCAGGCAGAGCATGGACTTGGGTAGAGGGGCTGCCTCCACCTTTGGCACTGGCAGGATCAGCCTGGCCACAGCACAGCTTCACCCTGTGATCACAAGTTGCCCTGGTATCGTTCAGTGTGTGAAATTTTTTAGTGTAATGTGAACTATTTTCCAGGCTAGATGTAACCTGTGCAGCTGCCAGGAGCATGCTGAGAAATGCTTGAAGGCGTGAGTGAGTGTGTGTCTGAAAGAGACATTGCACAGTGTTCAGCAAGCTGTTTACAAAAGCCAATGTAAATGTATACTTTAAAAGTGGCAAACAGAAGAGCAGATAAACTGATTTAAGTGCCTTTTCAAGCAGTTAATGGCTTAGATATGTTAGGAGAGTAAAGCAGGAACTGAGAGTGGGATTCCTTCTATACTTACCCAAAAGCTATAGTTCTAAAAAACCTCCTGGGTTTTTTTTTGAGCTGTAAATCTAGACTCACAAAAAGATGTTCTAAGTTGGGCTAGGGGAGAATTTCCAAGTCCAAGAGAGCAAGACTCAAACCCCACCTAACCTGAGCCTGTGTTTGCTGCAGCAGGATTTCCCCCAGCACTTGAAATCCTGGCCTAAGGCATGCTTACAGCTTGCCCTGACCTCACCAGGACCACCCAGCTTATTCCTATCTCCTGTTTACAGCCAGAGGAGCTCCCCAATCCCTGTGGTACCCTCTTCAACTATAGCTATCTAAAAGCCATGCATGACTATCTAAAACCCAAGTCTTGGGAGCATGGCCCAAGCCACCTTCTTCCTCAGCTGTCTAGGAGAACCTTCTCACTGGGTTCACGTCATGCTCTGGTTCCTTCATGTGTTTTGACAGAATGTTGTGGGGTCAAGAGGCAAGGTAGGTCTGGAGAACTTGGACTACCTGGATCAGTGCTCCTCTGTGGCGAGGGAAGTGGGGAGGAACCTGTGGCTTTGCTGCTGTGCCTATTCTATGGGATGATGGGAGGAGTGGGGAGAGGGATGAGGTGTAGTGCTACTGAGCTCCCACAGCAATTTGGTATCATTCCCATGTATTTCAAGTTAGTGGGCACTTCTGAAAATTGGAGGCAAAGGAATTTGAGTGGCTTGTAATAGAAAACAGCTGCTGCAGAGCAAGCTGTGTCCTAAGAAGAAACAGCTTCATGAAAACAGGTCTGCTGAGTAATAAAGCCACAAATTAATAGTTAGTTCATTTACTAGGTTGTTAGTCCCATAAGCACTTAAGCTTCATTTGTTAGAAGAAACAGCATTTAAAAATCAAAAGCAGATGAGCAAAAGTCCCAGTTTTACTTTTCCTTGCTGTTGTTTGTTGTTGGTTGGTTGTGCAGTTGTAGCCTCTGCAGCTCTTGGCAGGTGTGATTGCTGTTTGGGTACAGCAGACCCCATGGCGACAACTGCACCATCTTGTTCTGCCCTATGATAGTAACTGGGATTTTTTTCTTTTCTTTTGTCCTTGTGTGGTTGAGGTGATTGACTATTAAAATCTGACTTTGGCAGTTTTTCAGTGCTGGGCAGGACCTGCTGTCTCCAAGGAGGGGTGAGAAGCTGTGCCAAAAGTACAGTGCCAGCTGTAAATCTCAACCTCAAGTGTAGGTCTGCTTTGAAACTTTAAATTACAGCTCTCCTTGGCACATTGGGGTAATGCAAAGAGAGCTTTGTCAGTAAGAGAATTGCTCTCCCAAGGTGTTCTTCAGCTTATTTTGGTTATGAGGGCGGCAATGAGACGCTTCAGGCTTTGGTAGATGGAAAGTCTGATAAAGATACTGAGTTTCTGATACTTCTGAGAGAACTGCTTGAATCTTTCCTCTTGCATCTGACTGCGTCTAGATGAGGTACCCAAGCTATTCCTTAGGTACTCCTGACACTCTTCTTGAGGTCTAAATAGGTTTCACTTAGTTGGCTGGGAGAAATGGAATGAACTCAAGGGCTCTCACCTCACATATTCATCAGGAAAGGCAGAGGAATGAACTTGGTCTTTGTTTGGATCTTAAATCATTGCCAGAAGTGTTCACCCTTGTATTTCTAGCTACTAATCAAGTGGATTTTTGTTTCTGTATGAATAAACAACTCCAGTGCCTTTGGGAGCTGAGGGAAAACTGGAAAGCTGTCAGCATTTTGGAAAGAGCAGTGTGGAAGGGTAGTGCTGACCAGGTTCTCTGGACACATACATCCAGCAGGGATGAGAGTATGCTTGGAAACAAGATTAGCAATCCTGAAACACCGCATAGATCCTCTTTCACCACACCAAAAGAAATCCCACGATTACATCAGACATGTTTAAAGCAGACCACTCTAGGTAGAGTTGTTTTGAAGACTGTGTTTCTTGAGTAACCAGCTCATTATAATCCAGTTCATATTTGAACAGTCATGTCTGATAGCAGACAGGGTGAACAGCCCTTAGAGTACACAAGCAATTGCCTGCAAGTGACGAGACTGATTAACTCATGCTGGTACCGGGTGTGTAACTGTGCCTGCGGTGCTGCTTGTGTGGTGCTCTCTGTAGATCAAGAGAGATGTCATAAGTCATGTGAGGCCAGACCCACTGCCTTTGCCATGAACACACAGGTCTCTATTGGCTATACTTGGTTCTATCTCCAAGAGAGATCATTATCTTTTGCTCCAAAACCTCGTACTTGGACATGTATAAGGTTAAAACAAAACCACGTGGCTCTATGGGTTGAATAAGAAAACCTTTATTTGTTTCTGTGTTGCAAAGGTCACTTTTCTTGTCTTACAGCTTTTCTTCATGCTATGGTCAGTTTTCCTTCTGAAAAATTGGCTGCTGTACTTGATCTTGTGTTTTCCCAATGGTGTCTCTAGCTACATTATGCCCAAGTAAGCAACCTATGAATTTGCACTTGGAGGGAGAAGAAATGAGTGCTCATCTCTGCTGAACGTGGTGGAGTTACTCATGCTTATCTTGTAGTGTGTTTTCTTATACATCTGCATCTTCATATATATTTTACAAGAATAACTATCTTCTTACAGTGACCCTTTTTAAAAGATGATGGCCAAATGCTGTCAGCTCATCAAGTGATGTATGCATATACTGTGATGTAGACAGGACATGGTGTTGAGTTCACATAGATAAAACCCAGTCTGATCAGTCAGACAAGTCTGCACCACTTCCCACAATGTGTGTAGGGATGACCAGCATGATGATTTCTGAAGACTGCTTCTGCAGAGCCCAGTCCTGCAAGATGTTAGGTGTGTTTGTCACACCATAGGTGTGAGTCCAGCTTACTGGAACAGTGTCATATGGGCAGCAGGTGAAACTCACAGAGCAGGAGAGAAGACCTGTGCATTAATGCCTTAGGCATCATTTGAGCCATCCTCTTTTGCTTGATTCGGGCAATTTTCCATCTTCATCCATATCTGCTCACTGTATCTTTATGCTGACTCTTAAAGACCATCTTCTTCAGACCATCTTCTGTCCTGTTTGCACAGCCTCTCACATGGTGCAAACTGGGCCTGTGGTTGGGGCTTGTGGAAATCGTTGTAATACAATTAAATGTTGATAATAATAATTCGGAAAGCTGTTACACTGGTCTGGAAAGGGCTGGGTGATATGTGCATGTGGGACAAGTCTGTACATCTTCTGAATTAATAAAACATTAAGTTTGTTGGCAATCCAGCCTGTAGTAAATTAACACCTTACTTAAATACATAGCTGACAACTTGAAGTGGGGGGTGGCATTTTAATAGTTAAGCTGGCTTTCTCTGTCTTCACATGCCCTGTCCAGCATCTCATCTTATTCAAACAACCTAATTGCTATCCAGCCTTTCAACAGCACATCATCTTAGCACCTTCCTGCCAAGACAGTTATTCACCTAAAGGCCTCATTATGTTTTGCCACTGTATCAGGGCCAAAAATAACTTGACAATATCTGCTTGATACCAAGGTCTCTAAATGACAAACAAATAATTGGGTGAAGCGAACCCAAAGCACAGTGTGGCTGACACAGAGCACTCTGTGCAGAGCCCTTAACGATAACAGCCACCGCTCTGCCTGGTCCATGTCAGAGCAAATCCTGAAGCAGCAGATAGTGCTGACACACAAGGGTGACAGGTTGGGAAATAGCATGCTGGTTATTGCAGCCAGTCAGGAGGGTGTCTTCAGCAGTCTGTGACAAGTCACTGCCATTTTCCTGCAGGTAAGTGGCTGACATCTTGGAACAAAAGCTTAACAATAGCATTAAAAAACAGAAACAGAAAAAAATCACGCACATACTGTCATCTGAGAGGGCTTATGGGTGGGACAGGAAGTGATCCAACTTCCCCTCTTAATCTGATACTGTAATTAGTTTAAAGTTGATTGCTATGAGTTGCTGTGCATACTTAAAAATCACATTAGCCAGTAAATAGTCTCTAATGATGGTTTTTATTGCTCTGGTAGTTTACACAAAATCAATGAATATGCTTTTCTTTGGATTGTAGTAACAAATCCTGAGAAGGGAGGGGAATGGTCTGCATCAGGGCTCCCCAAAAGGAAAGGTTCCCCAGTAAGAGACCTGCCTTCATTATGGCCATCGCCCTCCATCCCGATGGACCTTTCACTGCAGCAGCTGGCGCAGCCTGGCAGGGAGTTGCTGCCAGCATGGAACAGGGATTGGTCCTGTGTCCTTGGGTGGGCTCACATCCCACCTGGTGCCACAATGCCTTGGGCACTGCCCTTCCTAGCACAGTATTCACAGTGCTTATCAGCGTAGACATGGAGCTGCTCTGCTCATCATCCTGGCAAGCCGCAAGCTTTGGGAAGCTCCCACAGATACGTGCTCCTGTTTGTCTGGTGCAGGTGCATGTGGGAAAGCACACTGGAGGCTGTCAGTGCATCCCTGTGTGTTAGACTGTGGTACTAATCCTGTGTAAATTAGTGTGTGGGATAAAATTGAGTGGATGCCTTAAGAGGTGTGTGACAGACACTGGAAAGTCCTTGGAATTGCTCCTTTTCTTACCACTGATGTTACCGTCTCTGTGTGTGCAAGTGAGTAGCAAATCAGGATTTTCAGCCGCGTGCTGACAGCCAAGCATGGGAATTGGGATTTTCCTGCTAAAATGGCCTGTCCTTGGGTTTTAGGTGTAGTCAGTGTTGTTAAGTAGATAGTGGGGCAGAGGAAGGAGCAGCATCACAATGTTATTGAAAGTGTTTCAAAAAGATGCTAAGGAGAGAACGTTAGTTGTTTTGGCAAAGAATCTGTAGTGTTTTTCTGCAACATTTTATTATTCTGCTGCTTCAAGCAGTTAAAACTAGGAGTGGCCAAAAATGTCAGGCAGTTAGGGAAACTTCAAAGCTTAGAAAAAGAACAGCCTAATTTGTAGGTAAAAGTTTGCTTTCATCATTAGCATATCTGTGTTGTTTATTCTGGTAAATATATATGGATAAAGGAATTTGCAAATGCAAACAAGTACAGGAGGCAAGGAATACCATTCTGTCTTTGAACTGAGTCTTCAGAAAATGATAAGCAGACTTCAGCAGTTTTCATTTGAATATTTAGTTTGTATTTGCTTTCCTTGGGTAACTGTAGAGCACAAGCACTGCTTAAAATCCATAGTTTATCTCTGGGTGTTCATTTTCTCTCTGCAACTTAAACTTTGTCCTTTGTAGATAGAGTGAATATATTCTGTTAGGCTATGTTTTGAATATCTAAAAAGCATGCAGATAACTTGCTCTGACAGGCAGAAGGTAAATGATTTCCCCAGATCTCAGGCAGTTTAGACATTTTTTTTTTTAAAGAACAAAATTGCTTATAGTCTGTTTACCTTTTCCCCTGAGGAGTACACGTGAGGTGTAGGCATTGCATACTTTTTGACACGGTGTATTGGAGTTTTTTATTCATTGCAGCAACACGTAGCCCAGAAGCGAATTTCCTGAAGGGGATTTGGTGCTGCAACGTGCTGAACCTTGCCCTGTCAACAGGAACATTCCTGGCATTTTATTCAACAGCAAGTGTCTGTGCAAAATGGGAGCTTCACAGGGTTATAATTCATGTTGTGTTGTGAAGATTAGGAACAAACAGCAGCAGGATCTGAGTTGCTTATATTTAAGTATAAAAATTCTAAGCTAGAAAGGAGCATGAGAGACTAGGAAACTAGTGGTTCATACATATGAGCTGGAGCAGATGAGATCTGGGACAAAATGTTCACAGAAGTGAATTTGTCTGAGACATCCTGCAGCCTTTAATGCAAAAGATATGGATAAGAAAAACTAGACTTAAGTAGTAACAAAGGTACTTGGAAGTATTCAAAGAGCAATGCAGATAAATAATCACTGTCAAATTACAGGGAAAATTCTTCAATCCTTGATCAAGTGTTCCTTGAGTTGGGGATTTTGGGGGCTATTTTGGCCCACAGACCACCAAGGGAACACTGTTTAATGCACTGGTGTCATTTCTCAGTATGAACTTGCCTAGCACAAGCCCTCCTGAGGACACTGATGGTTTGTGGCAAAGGCTTATTTGATTCCTCTTAAACATGTTCTCAATTGATTTAAACTCCTGACTGGTAGAACCATGTGCACGTGGACTTGTGTGTCTGTGCCACCTCTCTCACCCACTTTAAGTTCTTCAATTCCTTTTAAAATTAATGCTGTACAATGAATACCAGTGCTGCTCATCCCTTCCAGCAGATGAAGGAAGAGCTGATGGTCTGGGTGTGACATGGCCAGAAGAGTTGATAGTTTGGGCCAAAACTGTCCTTTCAGCTTCACTCTTGTATTTTTGAGGTTTGTGTAACATGATTGACATTAGCTTACGTGGCTTTGTGGAGCTGGGGTGTGCTCAAAGTTAAGGCCTATGATAAAATTTCAGATCCTGTTTTCTCATATATGGGAAGAACTGTAGATACAGGCATCCCTTGGACAGCTGTAGTTAATTTTCAGGACAAAAGATTTTACAGTTACATACTGTTAAAATCATGTTACTTAAAAGGTAAACCAAAATTACACAGCCTCAGTGGGGTTTTTTTAAGTGCTTGCAGGAATGCAGTTTCAAGTACATATATCTGTATATGTTTTTAATAATACTCTTGTCATTTGACATGATGTGTTGCCAAAAATGAAATCATTAATGAACTCCACAAGGTATTTATGCAGAGCCAAAGCTGCTCATTATGTCTATTTTTAAGTTCATTGCTGTGCTGATGGCAAGAGGAATTTGTTGAAACCTGTAGCATAAAACTTGTAATTTTGTTTGCTAACACTTGCAAAAGATTACAAATGTGATCCCAGGCTCTTTGAAGTCAAGTGGAGTAATGGGATCATTAGTGTAGAATTAGTACATGTTTTTCTAATATAATACTCTGACAGGATGCTCTGGGAGAAGCTCCTGCTCCCTCCCTTCCATCTCCTCCTGTGTGGGGAGGGCACATAGAAGGGAATGGTACCTGAGGGTTTCTTTCCAAAGTGTAGCTTTCCCAGAGGCTGAAAATTTGGCTTTCTGAGTGCCCATCAAGTCCCTTCCAACTCCTACCATTCTGTGATTGTCCACAAAGTCTGTCACCATGTCATTTTAAAAGAAGTAGTCTCAAAACTTCTTATTCTTACTGCCAGTTTGCTGGATGGCTACTTTGGTGGATGGAAGGTGCCTTTTAAAAGATGCCCATATTGACATGCTGGGTATTCCCCAGGAAAGAGGTTTCCAGAGGCCTCTGGTGTCAGTGATCTTGTCTGTGAGGCTCTCTGTTCCCAGGTGAGGTTCACAGTGGGTTTACAGATTTACAAACACATTTTCTTAAAGCAACTGAAACAAAGGTGGTCTAGTGGTTAGGATTCGGTGCTCTCACCGCTGGGGCCTGGGTTTGATTCCCAGTCAGGGAAGCTATGTTGTGACCTGGTCTAGGGAATCCTGCTCTGGCAGGGGGGTTGGACTAGATCTTTTGAGGTCCTTTCCAACCCCTGACATTCTGTGATTCTGTGAAAGGAGCATTGGAGCCAAATGGAAGTGCAGTTTTTCATACAACAAGGGAGAAAGAGCCTCTTGTTGCAGCAGGATATAGATGTGGGAAAACCAATGTTTTATGTGTGTGCAGATGCAAAAGAGAGTTTCAGTTTGCTGCTGGTGTTTGATTCTCTGCAGGTATTTAATGAGTTTTGCTGAGACATGCTTCTGACTGTAAAATGGTCCTGGAGCTGACAGACTTTGCTGAAGGCAAATTCTTTTCATTAAAAAAGGATTTAACTAATTAGACCTGACTGTCAACTGACAGGTTAATTGATAAGGAAAGTGGGCCTAGTAACCCAGAGGTGAGATTATATTGTGACTTTAAATCTTTATAGTCTCTGATAAAACTGAGTCTTCCACTGGAATGTCAAGAGAAGTCACACTGGCTTTCTTAGCAGGCATAGTGCCTGAAAAAAAACCCAAAACCAAAAAGCTGCAGTTTCCTAAAATTCATATTTCAAAGTAAAGGTCTGATCCAGCAAATTTATTCCAAGATAAGGCTCACTGAAGCTGATTCAGTGGAAGCTGTACACATTTATGCACTTGGGCTCACATACAGTTTTGTTGGGGCTGATGGGTAGTTTGCATGTAACTTCTTTATTTCTTTAATGAGCTAAAATAAAACCTAATTCATCTTCTTTTTAACTCTTGGAATAAGTAATCACTTGGTCCAATAAATATTCGTTCTGGAACCACTCTTTTCTAATAATTGGCTTCTTAAAATGGAAAGGAGCTTGGGAGTGTGTTTAGGAGTTGCTAGGAAGGAAATGATGATACAGAGAGGCTGGCTGTGTCAGCACTGGGACCTGCAGAGAGATCTGGGCTCAGGTGAAGTCCTATTCCAAATACATCTGGTGATCACAAATGATAAAGAGGAAGATTGTTCTTTCAGCCATATTTTATAGGGTAGGGAGAAATGAAAAGACAAATAATGAAAAGGTCTGGAAAAATCAAACTGGAAAACTGTCTTGAGCTCCACTCAAGTCCAGTAAAGCTGTAGGCAGAGGCTGTGGTGGGTGAAAGCCACTCATCCATATTTAATGCTTTCTGGTTTGCCCAGGTTATTCCTGAGATGTGGACATTAACTTCCTTTATTTTCTTGTGAACAGGTAGCATCTAGGCACAAGAGAGGCTGTCTGGCAGTGTGAACCCAGGTTTTGTGTTAGGCAGGACTGGTCAGACCAGTGTTGGGTCCTGTGAAGGAATTAAGGCAAGAAGCTGGGCAGAAAGGTTTCTATCACTTGTGCTGCTGTAGAAATCTTGAGTATGGGTTAAAACTAGTTTTTGGCAGTCTTTCTAATGAAAATCACTAATAGAAAGAAATAGGTTTCCTGGTAAGCTGAGAGCAGCATATCACTCACCAGGTTCAAAGGAAGAAATTTCAACTGTTATAAATGAGGTGATTTAAACTTGCTAATAATAACTGTAACTCTAAGTTTGGGGGGGGAGGGTGAGTCCTAAGAATTTGTAATAGGGTTGTTTTCATTGGCATACTAATAGTTGACTGTAAGAGCTGAGACATTTCTGTTGCTCTCCTTTCCTCTTGGATAGAATTAGAGGCATGGATTTCATATATCAGTATAATCAACCCGGCTAAGATGTCAAAGCAAAAGCTTAAACTCAGCTTGTTTTCCTTTTCCTCCCCCATGCCCCCTTTGTGCTTTATCTAAAATAAATAACTGAAAATAACTGAATGAATATAATCCATTTTTCCAAAGGAAGAAAAATAATTGTCTCCAGACTTCTAACTTACCTGCCAAATTGCATCCTGATGTGAATTGCAATGGACAAATTATAATCTTTTGAGACAAGGAAAGAAATGATGGAGTCTGTAAGTGCCCCTTCCCTGGTAGGCACAGTCAAAATGAAAGTAAACTTGGCAAGTGATTTGCACTGGCATCAGGGAAGAGCTGGTCCCCAGGTCATCCTTGAAAGGCATTAACTTATGAGTGAGAGGAAAATAGCTTGCAATGTGGGCTGATGGCCTGGGGTTGAGCAGAAGTCAGTCTCAAGTGCTATCAGCATTATGCAGACCACAAGCTCCATATTCCACCACTTAAGAAAAAAAACCTCAAACCAAACAACCAGAACAAAACAATGACAATACAAAGCACAGAGGAGGAGGGAAATCCAACCAGGGAGTCCCATGTTTGCAATCTGGTCTCACAAAAGCTGTTTACAAACAGTGGAGCCAGTAAGAATGGCCACATCAGGAAGATTTGAACATCTGTCTTTGAGAAGGTCAGTATTTCCAGTTGTGCCCCAGCACAGGGATGTTCCTTTGTTCAGCCCTGCTCAGGCTGCCATTTCTGTGAGCTGTTTCAGGCTGCTCCTGGTCATTGAAGAGTGTCATGGAGCAGTTCTGTAGGAACAGCAGGACTGTTGGGCTGTGTCTTGCTTTACTTTGGAATCAGTACTTTGTGTAAAGGTAAAGCAATGTCAGGCCAGGCTTTTGTCATGTCACATAGGTATCAGATAGCTCTGTGTGTTTTGAAATTGCAGTGAGTGTACAGATGGTTACTTTGGCAAAAGGATTTCCATAATGTGCTTCAGACCTGGTTGTGGCTTTCACCCTGTTTTGAGGATTAGAGGGGTTTCTCTTGGAGTGGCTTCTCTGGGACTCAGAGCACTGTGGTACACAGGGATGGGGGCAGCTGAAGGTGTTAACTTGTGGGAGATCCTTTACAAGGGGATGAGAATGGGAATGCTGAATGATTCTGAATGTAAGGGTTTTATTTTGAACTTCAGAAAATACCAATGAAGAAACAAAACTTTTATTTTCAGATGGGAGAGTGTTGGGATAATTCTTTCCAGAGGCCCTACTCAAAGCCCTGCTTTGTCTGAACCCAAAGAACCTGAGCCATTGTCTGAAAAGCCTTATGCTATCAAATCTAAGAGGTCTATGATTCTGTACAAACTCTGTGCACACTGTAACATCAGCTGTGGGAAAAGACAAACCAACCAAACCAAAAATCAAACTGAAAGAAACACCTCAAAATGTTATCACTCCCCTCTAGAAAGGATCCTGCTGTTAAGCCAAAATGTCTCAGTGGACATAGTTGCTTCTGCAACACCCAGAGTGCATGGTAGGGTTGATTTCTTGTACATCTTGACACATGTGAAAACTAAAATATTATCTTTATTATTTTAAACCATATACATTCTTACTTCACCTATTCAGATGTATGTGGTTATCCACACTTACACCTGTTATGGTTTTCTGGTCTTTTCAATAGTGAAAGTGATTAAGTCTGAATTTTTTTGTGAAGCAACTTCCTAACTGTTTGCAGAGAAGTCAAACAATCTTCCAGCCTTTGTTGAAACTCAAATTCTCTTTGATATTTTACCAAGCTACTTTAATACTATTATTACCTTTGCACATTGAAATCCATTTGGGTCCTTAAAATATACATCCAAAATACTTGGTCCAGCTCAGTTTAGATGGCATGGTTAGGTTGACCTATCTCCCAGTAGTTGAAGCTGAAGGTCAAAAGCCAAACTAAGAGCTTTTTACCCAACTACATTACCTGAAAACTGCTGTTGAAGATGGTATTGTGGTTGTTGGTGAGAGTGGTGCTACCTGGATAAAGGAATTAAAGATGAGCAAAAACAAGGGGGTGAATCTTTCCAGCCTGGGTTGTGAGTAGCAGGAGCCAGTACAAAAAGGAGGAGACATAAGGTTGTGTCCCACTGTAAAATGAATGTGCAGATCTGGTGAAAAAACAACACCCTCCATATCCATGGCAGGTTCTGGAATAGCTGTGATTGGGTTTTTTTAACCTCAGGAATATTAAATGTCATTTGGTAAACTCACTGTAGAAGATGGTAGCAGTACTGTAAGCATTTTCTGAGGGAAACATGAGCTGTAGAGGTTTATTAGTAGGATGTAAACCAATTATTTGTTTGTGTGCTTTCCTCCCTCAGGAATCTTTTCCTTTATGTTTTCTAAATAATACAAGACAACCTTGGCAGCAGAATCCCCACAGTTGTTAATGTCAGATTGTTATCAGATTTGGCAGTGATTGTTTTCTAATAATATGTATGTTTTTCCCTCGCTGCCCCTGTTAAGAGTGACAGTTTGCTGAAACTCAATGCAAGAGCACAAAAAAAAGGTCAGCACTTGCCATGTACATCCCTGAAAACAAATGATCTAGTTAGTGCAGATCCCAGGTTTTATTGTTTATCCACCTTTTAATTGTCTAAGAAAAGGATTTCCAAGAAGCACCTGAGAGGTTGGGTTGGAATTCTTCCTGCTTTTTAGCTTCTGTTTAGATCTTGGTCATGTTTGGGCATGAATAATAACTTTCCTGCATTCCCAACAGAAGAGCTGGTGAAACTCATTTCAGTTTTGGTCTTATTTGTAAGATTTGTTGAGATGTTTTAATGTAATAAGCTTCAGAGCAGCCTGGTTAAGTGATTAGTATCTTCTCTGAGATGAGAGGGGGAAAGAGAGGCCCACAAATGGAGAATGCCTGGTTGAAGGTCTCAGAAGTTGGCTTGTCCCAAGATTCATTTTGCCCATGGGGACATCGTTCCCAGGGCTGCCCATTGCTTGTCCATAGCCTCACGTGGAGCATGCAGACTGAGGGGAGCCAAATCTTCCTCCTCCAGGAAGGCTTCAGCAAGGCTCAGAACAGGGTCTTATGTTTCTGATTTTTCTCATTTCCCACTGCTACAGTGAGTTTGTGTCTCTACTACTCTGACCCAAATCAGTGCAATATTAAAACCCCTTCTGGCTGGCAGCTGTGGTTGTGCAGGTGCCAAGCTTTGCAAGGAGCTGAGAAGGAATGATTCCTTCTTGCATTTCAGCCATGTGGCAGTGAAGATGCAACAGCTGTCAGGACCCCAAGCCCAACCATCAACTTTTCTCTGCACCAACCTGTTTCCTAAAGAGAGCTCTTGGATGACCAAATATTTTCCATCTCCTCAAGGAACCCTGGCTGTCCACCTCAGCTGCCATCTTCCTCCAGAAGCGAAGAGGAAAGATGGACTGAGCCTGATCCTGGGGCAGGATTAACAACCTGTAATGTGTCACAGCAGAGAAGAAAGGGCAGCTTTAAAGCTCCTCTCATCTGTTATGGCAACAAAACACAACAGAAGTAGCTGATTACCAAACACAACACAAGCCCTTTCAGAAAGGGATTAAGTAGCTGAAGGCACTTCTTTAGACTGAAAGTGATACAGTGTTAACTATAACCCTTTTAGACTATTTCTTCCTGGGGATTACTTTGGGAAAGCACTGTGACCCTGGATCAGTGAGCATTCCTTGATGCTCAAGGTATCAACTAAGAAAAAGAACATTAAGCAAGCACAAGCTACTGTGACAGATGGAAAAAGTATGTTTTCCTGTGATTTTCTTTGCTGTGTTTTTTGTCTATCAAATAGTGTTTCAAATACCAAAATACCAAATTCTTACCCTTATTTGGGTGAAATACCCCTCTCTGGGTAGTTTTTACTTGAACCAGCTGCTCTGGTTTTTTCCTGATAACCAAAGTAGTTCTGGAACAAATAACCCAGGTTCATTTTGGAGGTAGAAGTATTCAAAACTTTCCCCACACTTTCCTGCAGACTCTTTTTCTTTGAGACCTGCTGAGATCTCACCTTTCTGTTGATACACAAAGATCCCACCACACTTTGGGAGTATAGTAAATCTAGAAGATGCTATAGTAGGCAAACCTGGAGCAGAGTCCGGTGAGTTTGCTGTTAAATCAGAAAAGCATCCCAACCCTGTTATGGTTAAGTATTAAATGGTATTCAGACTTGAAGTGCTTTCATGTACCCTCATGTAGCTGCCTAGGGCTGGGCATAGGCTCAGTGAAGTGTTCTTCATTGCATGCCTTTATGAACCTCAGCTTCTGCAGAGCAGCAGAGCTGAGGCTTTTTTTTTTTTTGGGTGGGAGGAGAAGGAGGGAGGGTTCTTTAGGTTGCCCCCAGTAGTGTACTGACTTAGCCTAAGGCTATCCAGTGTGAAATTAAAATTGGAATGGGAGAGGAACAGTGCTTGAAAGTGATACATATTTCAAGCAATGTATCCTAACTCAGCAAGTGTGGCTAACTCAATTGTATCTGCCCTACTTGAATGAATTTACCAAGTAATACAAAGTGAAGAACAGATTCCTAGTGAAGCAGGAGGAGATATTTCCTCTCTGCTGTGATACTTGACTCTGTGAGTGACCACTTAAACCTTGCAGGCAGAAGTGGAGGGTGCCTGAGACTTCATCTCTTGCTACAGGAGGGATGCCGGTAGGGTTTCTGATAGCCATTGGGATTGTAATACACATTTGAAGTAGCCCTAAGCTGTGAACCAAGCCCTGTCATGCTGTGTGGTGCAGGGCAGATGTTTCTATTGCTGCCTTTGTGCAAAGGCACTGCAGGCTAAAAAAAAGCTAGAGCAACCATAGCTCCAGGTTCAGAGTCTGATGGCAAAGCACCTGTTTATGTTAAAGAGAAGGGCTCCAGTTCTGAGGTTTGTGATAAGCCAAGGTGTGATCGCTCTGTGGAAAAAAAAAAGACATGTTGAAATGAAAACATTACCTGGGGTACTGATTTCTTACCTATATTGGGAAACATATTACAGTCATTACTGGTGGATGTTGGGCATTTTAAATGAACTGTGGCTTGATTAAAGCCTGATGTTACCTGTGCCAAGGGACACTAGCTTGATGCGAATATTTCAGGGAGTGGTGCTTTTACTTTTGAGTCAGTGTTTAATCCACACTCACACATTGTGGGAATCTTTGCAGATACAGAATCTGTTGTGTGGATAGTCTAACATTTTGAACAATAAAGGAGTGAGATGTGAAGCAGATCCTGTTTGCATACCGTGGGTGTATGCAAGTGGATGTTTCAAAAGTCATTTTTCAAAAGTGGTATAGCAGGAGCTTGGGTAAACATAAATCTGAGCATTTATTGTCCTTAAGTATTTGCTGGTATCTTTTAAAGCTGATATCTACTAGCTCTAGCAGCTAGTTGAAAATCAAGTGTGGATATGGTGCCTACCTCATTTCTCTTTGTAGTTTCAAGCAGGTGGTACCCTGAATGGGAAAATCTTGCAGTGATTCACCTACGAAATGGTTGCACTTAACCGACATCTGAAGTAGTTTTACAACATCTATTCACCAAAGCATAGGTACATTATTTCTTTCTTCCATGAGTTTATGATTACTTAAACAGCTTAAAGTTCATTCAAAATATTATTTCATATGATTTTGAAAAGTGACTCTTTACTGTGAAAGCTTGTAAAATCCAGAGCATAATGTTACCTGCCGAGTGCAGAGCCCTGAAAGCAATCAACATCTTGGCAGCTTTACTGTTACATCTTCTGCATCATTAGCTGAGCTCAACAACAGATTCTTGTCTGCTATTAGAAAGGCCCTTGCCACTATTAAGAAAAACTGAATTACTATAGAGTGGTAATAAGATGCAGCATTACTGCCTTTCATGATTTTATCAGGAGTCTCATGATTTTTATATTATTATTTTTTTTAATCTTAGATCCTGAAGTAATATCATTAACTGAAAGGCACTCCCTTTCATCAGGCTAAAAAATGAAATGCAAATAAAGAAAACCCTGATATACATGCCACGCTTTTAAAGCAGTTTCATAGGAGGGAGGCACTGACTTGTAGTGGTTTTGTGCACTCTGGCTTGGAAATACTGCAGTTTCATTAAGCTGTAGGAAGCAGTGAAGCATCTCGCATAAGAAGAGCTTTATACCTTCTGCATTTTTGCCATTAGTTAAGTGGAGTCCCTGTGTCCTAGGTAGCATCCTTTACGTCCCTCACATCTGGGACTCTGTGTGTGTGTTGCTGCTGTGGCCACAGCTGGTTTGCATGCTGTTTCTTCTCCCAGAGCCTGGTTGCTCCTACAACCAGGCTGGTCCTGGGCTGTCTCCCCAATGTCACCCAGGGTGCTGTGTGGGAACAGCAGTCATACCTTGGCCACCACATCCCCTAGCACAGATGCTCCCTAGTAGCTTTTGCTAGCTTGTCTCAGGCACAGCCAGCTGTAAAAATAAAGGTGTGCTTGTGCCAAAGTAACTGCATCTGCACTGCAGGTCTGCCAGCACTGCTCCGCTTCTGACCCAGCCGCTGGCAGAGGCTGCCGTAGGGATCACGGCTCTGGCTGTCCATGTCCCCTCTACTGGAGGCTGCACCCCTTGCCTGGGGTAACAGGCATGGCTGGGGATCTAAATTAATACATCAGGTTTGGACTGAAGCAACTGAGGACCTGGCACATGTTCCCTTCTGCTGTTGCACTTTCTAACAGTCCCTCTGTCAGAAAGGGATGGGGTGTATGGCTTGGGATAGCAGAAGGTCACTATCACAGCTACAAGGTGCTTGCTATCTCCATGTCATTAAATCATCTCCAGGCATCTCTGCCTGCTGTAGATACGCTGGTGTGCACTTGTAGTGTTTCCTTGATCTGTGTTTCGGTGCTTCATCATGGAGAGTGAAGGAGGTGGATCTTTCTCCCCAAACATGGGTGGGGAAGCAGGATTGCAATATGTGTTCTGTCAGCAATTCTCCTTCACTGGCTCTGAGCCTGGAAAGAGAGACCCACACAATACAACAAGGGCATCAAAATTGGTTCATTCCTTCCCTTTGTCCTCCATGGTTGGATATGAATTATCTAGTACAGCTGGTTTGGGAAGAAACAATGCTGAGATAAGTAATGAAATTCTGTCTGGGATTGCACCAAGCTGTTAGTATACCCACTGGATAAACAAAGCAGAAAGCCCTGAATTTTCTCCTTCAGACCAGTAGTAATACTACCAGCAACAACTTCGCTGCAGCTACTAGCATTACTACCAAACTTGTGCAATGTGTTTTCTATTATATCTGGAGTGCTGGGAGCAGAATAACCACACAAATCATTCCCTTGAGGGTTTTGGTTTTCCTTGGCACCGAGTTGGTGAGTGCTGAGATAAAAGGCCTGCCTAGAGCACCCTGCATTAACCAAACCATCCATGTGAAATGCAGACACTTATTTAAGTAAATCTAACAGCTACTTGGCTTTGAACAAGAGCACTTTTTTTTTTTTCCTTTGTGGTTTCTTTAGATAATTTCAAGCTCAAATGTAACTGCTCCCATCCAATGCCTTCTGGGCAAAGGTGGTTATAAAATTGTGGTGAAAAACATTGGCTTGTAACTACTGGAGAAACTTGCCTTTGCAGCACTGTATGCATCTGGTATGTGAGAGCAGCAAGACATATCCTGGAGAATGCTGCCATGTCTTCATTAAAAACCAGCTGATTAGTGAGAAGACAACCTCGATTGTGAAAGCACAATTATTTGGGCTGTGAGAGATGAGAAAAAACAATTCTGAGGCACCAGAGTAGGAGAGTAAAGCCAACTTTTTGGACTGAGCAACCGTAGATGATGTTCTGCATTAGCAACTGCACAGTCAGGGCTGCTGGAAGAATGAACTGTTCATGAAACAGCCCTGACCTCTAAATCAGCTAGGCTGACTCACTGAAATGACCTGTGGGCAGCTCAATAGATATTTTTGTTCAGTGCACTGAAACAATTCAAAAACAAGTAAATAATTAAAGGCTGAATAAAATCTTAAGAGACTGGAATAGAAAACACTGCTGTTTAAAGCAAGTTGCTCAAGGCAACCTTTGAAGGACATGCTGCTTTCATTGTGCTCCATACCCCAAAAGACAGAGCTGAAGTGAGGATTTGTACATGTCCAGTGGAGATGCTTACACATAAGGAAGGGCTGTGGTATGAGAACAGGCTGGAGTGGCTGGAACTGGGTATGGAGGAAATGGCGAGGACATCAATGTTATTAAGGTTCATGGCAGAAGCAATAGCTGAAGTAATCCATCTCCTGCCTGTGTGATAGGAGGCACGGGCACATGCAACACAGTGTGGTTGGGGCGAGTCAGGTTCTCACCAGATGATGTGTAATTGTGGGGAGCTTACTGATACAAAGTAGCTGGGAGAGCATGGCCATGGCCCTGAGAGCAGGTGAGGCTGGCTGCAAAACCATGGGGAGTAGGAGGGAGGGATTTTAGCGCTCACTTTTTCCTACACTGAGATGTATCCAAGACCCACGAGGGCATCACTGCTGTGCCAGCGCTGGGGATCACCCAAGGGGTAGAAAATCCAGTCCAAGCATCTGCTCTGAGAAGGGACTTGAGGCAGCGTTGGGCTTCACTATCCCTTCCTGTCACACACATGGTGTCGTTCAGGCCTAACGTGCCCTGGTGAGATCTGCAGAGCAAACACTGCTCTAGGAGTGTGTGGAAGTAAAATTGGACCTTTGTGAATGGTTGATTTTTATCTTCTTCCCACCAGTGGCTCTGTGGCCCAGTCTTGATTTTGCTCTGCTTGTCTCCATGGAGCAACATAATCACCCTACTTCCAAGCACTTTATTTTGCTTCTGTTTTCTTTCTTTTTTCTTTTTTTTTTTAATGCAAGAAAGCTAGACTTTCACTTGGTACTTTGCAGAATCATTTAATGTTGTTTGGTTTTCATCTGTTGTGTGATTAAAATAGATTAATGTTGTAGTAACATAAAAACCCTCGAGGGGTTTTGTTCTCTTTGTAAATATTCTCTAGGATCTCTTCTGTCTTCTAAACTGTGTGTAGGGAGAGTATTTAATGGGACCTGGGGAGAAAAGAGCCGTGTTTTAAACTTAATATAAGAATTTAATTTTTAATAGGTTTCATTTGGGGGTAGAGCATTCATACTGGAGTGGAAATTAAAGTGTCTGAATGCTTTGTGTCTAAGCTGTTGGAAAGTCTATAAAGAGATCAGTGGGTAAAAGCCTTTTCTTTCCTTTTTTTTTTAATCTGATCTTAAAATATGAAGTTGCAGAAGCTGTAGATTGTTATCATTCACTGATATTTAACCTGGTTTTGCAAACTTGCCTTTGAGTTTTCTTTAGCTGATGAAGGGAGGTTTACTCCAGAGAGAGCAGAGTGACCTCTTTTCACCCAGTCTCTTGTTTGTCCCTGCCTGGATCTCTGGAGGGCTGTGCAGAGGATGGGAAGTTATTTCAGGAATTATGTCACTTGCAGTCTGTTGCTGGCCATATGGACCAGTAAGGAGTAGCTAACAGAGCTGCCTGTGCCTCAGTAGGTTTTATTCACATACAAGGAAATGGTCTCTGGAAATCTGTGGATTAGAAAGGTGAAAAGAAGTTGCTTCATAAATGTGCTTTGGTCTTTAACTGAGAAGAAAGGCTCTGAGGTTTTCTTCCAACATTAGGGAGATTTTTACTTCATGTTATCACCTAATAACAGTCTTTAATCATATCAGCCTGATGAGGAGGTGGAAGGCTGAGCAGTAGGTAGCTCTTGTTGTGCTTTGGGCACTGCTAGTCCAAAGACTGCCAGTCCAGAGACAAGTCCTGCCTTGCGAGGGAGAGACTTCAGCACTCAAACTGTCATCAAACTAGCGATCACCTGAATATGTGGTTGCCATTTCCACCCGTGGAAGAGTGTTGTGTTTTGAAGTGCTCCATCTCTCCTTGTGCAACATTCCTTCTGCAGAACTGGCTCCCCATGGCCACGAGCCACAGCAGGCTGCCAGCAAAGGGAGCTTGGCGTGGCAAGTGGAGACACGCAGGCTGAATTAGTTAGCAGTTAGGCTTCTGTGTCTAAATCACAAGTTTATTTGGTTTCTTTGCATGAGTTTATAACTAGTCAGTGCCTCAGTTTTTGATGTACATGGAGCAGGGGATGCCAAGACGCTGATGGCAAGAACCCCTTTACAGCTAATGA
The DNA here is from genome assembly GCA_013399015.1 of Galbula dea. Lineage (NCBI taxonomy): Eukaryota > Metazoa > Chordata > Aves > Piciformes > Galbulidae > Galbula > Galbula dea. The sequence continues at coordinate 573,875 of VWZX01008461.1, read as the reverse complement.
TCCCCTCTAGCAGCTACAGCAATAAACAGCAGTGATCCCTGCTGCATGTACAGTTCCAGGTCTGTGAGATTAGATTAATACCTCAGCTTTATCTTGGCATTGTGGACTGCTTTCTGTCTTCATGTGGAGGCATCAGAATGTCCTCAGGCTCTTTTGTAAGATTAAGAGCTTCCCTCGGCATCCTGACAGGGAAAAAATTTAAGGAACAAGAGTATTTAACTTAAAGCTAATCTGGTCTTTGTGAAAGCAGGAGGATTAGACCATTAAGTTCTACGTGCCTGGCAGGTTTATGCCACCAATGGCACTGATGAACAAAACACTGCAGAGAGGTGTGCTGGAGATTGATGGTGTGGTGGAGCTGGAAGGGGAGAAGGAGAGCAAAGCAACATCTGCAGGTCTTTGCCAGGCAGCAAGTGATTTTGATCCATGCATGAGCTGCAGTGTGGCTAGAGGTCTGTTCTCTGAGCCTCTGCATTTCATTAAGGAAGATCATGTGGCTGAAGTTATGTGGGGAAAAGGAAGGGGCAAATCTCTACCCCTGCCTCATGCTGGGCTCGTTGGAGTTGGACATGAGCCCCCAACCCTGAGCAATGCCAGTGTATTCCTCCTTTACAGCATCCTCTCCTGGATGTGCTTCCTGGGCTAAACCTTCCATATATTTCTAAACTTACTTTGTATCTAGAATTCAGTTTTAAGCCTTACTCAGAGTAACATAGAGACTATGCCTCATGCATTTGTTGTGGCACTGCCTCATTTCTCCTGAGGACAAGTTGTTAAGCATTTTCAACAGTGAAACTGGTGGCTCCTGGTAAATGTTAAACTGTCCTTTCCCCACCCCCCTTACTAGTCAGAAACAAACCATAAGTAAGCCTAAAGTGAGTGCTGGAGAGCTCCAACCCAAATGGCAGACTTAGCATCTCTTGGGAGCAAGAGGAGTCTGGATTCCTCCAGAAGTGTAGGGTTAGAAGCAAGTGTAGGTCCCTGCCTGCATCCAGGGTAATTTGCATGTGCTGCTCTCCCTCCTTCCCTCTGAATAAATTTGCCAGCCCTGCTTTGATAAAAATTAAATGAAATGCTCCTCACTTCCCCAGAACAGGGCAAGTGACTACAGTTGTATACATGTGCTCCTATGGAGAGGTATGTGCACAGATGCACGAGTGTACATGTAAGAAATGTCTGTCTCTTAATGGGTTGGTCTGTTGAGTGGACCTCTAAATAGTTTAGTTCTAAATGCTAATGGGTCCACCTGATTTTCTGTGTATCTTCTGTGTTGCACTGGAGATTGTAACAATTTCAGCTTCCTGCATATTATATCAGGTTTATTATATGTGATTATAAAGTATTGGTGGTTGTCAGGGCCTAATGGAAAACTGAAGAGATGAGCTCAGGATGTGGTTAGAAAATGCTCATGGCTCTTAGCCTCCCTGAAAAGTGACAAAACCCAGCTAGGTACTTCTCATACACCCAAATGCAAGGAAAGAAATGATTAGATGTTATATTTACTTACTCATTTACTCAAATGCATCCATTGAAACACAGTGAAGAGTGTTGGCATTCTGCCAGCCTTCAATATGACCTTTTTTTTAAGTCCTTATCATTCTCATTAAATGAATACAGAGAGGCCTTAAGCAAGAGCTGATTCTTGCTTTACATCAGCCCCTGCCCTGAAAAACTCATACTCTAAATACTTGGAAAAGGAAAGGGGGACAAACACTAACCTAACTGCATCTTGAGGGAGTCAGAGCAGAACTTTAATCTTCTAGTCTAGTGCACTGTCCCTGAATCATGGTGATTTTCCACAGTTCAGATCATTTTCTCTATATATTTGGAGATGTTGCAAGATCAGTTTGCCCAATACATCCTCAAGGGTTATTGCTGAAAGCTTTTCATAGCCCTATAAGAAGTATGTGCCTTGGCATATCTATTACCTATTAAACCTGGTGAAATAATAGAGTTTTCCTGTGTCATAACAAATCATGCCTGTGCTAAAATAGCTGCAAACAATCTCTGAGCTTTAATGAGCTCTTGCTGTTTTGCAGTGGCCCAAACAACTTGTTATTGTGACTGTTGTAGAGTGCACAATTGTGTTATTGAAACTGTCTCATAAAAAGCCAAGATGAGGTGTGGGGGAAGCTGATCCCGCTCTGCAGGAAGCATGTGTGTTTCAGGGCTGTGTGACACAGAAATGTCTGGGTTTTATTCATGGTGTTGCAATTACAGGTGTGTAATCTTTTCTAGCTCTGTTATGATTAACAGAGGTAGTAGTAGAAAGCATTTTTCTTTCTTCCTATAGTCCCTTTAAACTGAAGCAGAGTAAGAGAGGACAAAACAGAGAGTAAGAAACATTGAATAATGCATAAAGCAGCCCTGGATCCCAAAGTGAAGCAGGACAGGGAATCTGAAGAGTTAAAGCCCACTGCCTTTTAAGAGCTTCTCTCCAACAAGCTTCTTCCACACACCATCATAAAAAATGTCAGTGTAAAATACCTGAACTAGAGCAAATTGAACAATTTGACGATTCTAATGCTTTCATCTGAAGTCTCATGCCTGCAAGGATGTGAAAAAGTCAATAACCTGAATTGGAAGGTATTGATTATTTTGCTGGGCTGCTCTTGAAACATCATATGCCCTTGATCTGGGCTCCCAACACCCAGTAAATGTTTGGTTTTAGTTTCACCTTCTTTGTGAAAAGAACTGAAAATACCATACAACTGAAAGTGGGTTTGGCATTTTTTCTCCATACTACTAAGGTATTTTTCTTAAACTTAAATAAAATTGTTTACTTAAGGTTCCCCTCACTCCAAGGTGGATATTTCATGCCCCAAATGGACCTATTCTTAATTTACTTTGTAAGACACTGAACCTTCTGATGGATGCCACCATCTATAACCCTATGAATTTAGGACATTGGGATAAAGCCTCTTCCCATCAGCCAGCCTGTGGGGCTGGGCCTCTGTTCCTTGGAGACGAAAATGGTTATGGAAATGTCCTTTTTCTCCTGCTGCCTCTCTGCCAGGATCTACCATACCACCTTGCTCAATTATAGTGAGGTGTTTAAATGAAAGCCTCAAGTGTGAGGAAGCTTGGGCTGGAAGTCTAAAGGCTGTAGTGCTGCAACCAGGTCAACTATGCTGACTCCTGGACCCAAGAGAGCACTGTGTTACCCAAAGGGCAAGGGTGAAGCTGCCTTCACTTTGTGCTGCTAAACATCTGCACTGTTCTACCTGAGACAGGTAGCACAAGAGAGGAAGGAAGAAAACGGATTAATTGTGGATATTTGTGGAACTGACTTGATTTATGCTTCCTTTATGTGAAGGGTGGGTGTCAGGTGGATGGGGTCAGGCTCTTCTTAGTGAAGCCCAGTGACAAAACAAGGGGCAACGGCTGTAAGCTGAAGCATAGGAGGTTCCATGTGAATACAAGAAAATCTATTTTCCCAGTTCAGATGCCAGAGCACTGGCACAGACTGCCCAGAGAGGCTGGAGAGTCTCCTTCTCTGGAGAGATTCAAAACCCATCTGGACACGTTTTTGTGTCCAGGGAATCCTGCTGAGGCAGGGGGTTGGACTAGATGATCTTTCAAGGTCCCTTCCAACTCCTGACATATTCTGTGATTCTGTGACTGTAAGATTATCCACAAGAGTGAAAATATTTACATCCCACTTGGTTAAAAATCTGTCCAGTATGTCTATTTGTTTAGCAAGCATTAGATCAGCTCCTTCTGATAAAAAAGACTACTCAGTCTTTGGTTAATTTCCAAGATTCAAACGTTTTACTTTAACTTACTAGAATTCAGATGGAAACATTCTCATTCTGGTTTGTTCACACAGCACTGTGAGCAGGGGCTTGGCATGGTCCTCCTGGGGTATGGTGATTTGAAGTGATGGGACCCAAAATGCTCTGGCCTTGAGCTGAGCCCTGCAAGAGGAGTTGGGCTGCCAGTGAGAATGGTGGGAGGAGAAAAGAAACCAGACCCCTTTGCCCCCAACTCTGCAAAACCCTTGAGCGCGTCCTCACAATCTGACCCTGATCCGTGGCTATGTGAGCTTCACCATGTGCTGGAACTTAAGCACATGCTGTAATGCTGCTCTAAGAGGGATGTTTTTCCTCATCAAAGTCCTATAAGGGAAGGAGCAGAGAGGAGAAAATTAAATAAAACGTTGAGTTGTTCAGCTGTTGAGATAAAAATGAAAGTTGAGCAATAAAATCTCCTTTCTCCATGGTTCACCTGTGCTAGATGGAAGATGTTCAGATACTGCAGTCCAAGCTGGCTCTGAGGAGTGCTGAGCCAAAGGAGGCTCAGTTCATCAGGGATTTTCTGCCTTGTCTCTCCAAGCTGGTTGTTCAGATAATGTGGAATTTCCTAGCTTGGAGTTCTGCAGGGTTTAGGCTGCCAGCTGTCTTGAAGGTGAGGTCCTGGTTCCTTGCTGGAAAGGTCTGGAGCACAGGCTCTCAGTGGGTCTTTGCAGAGCTGTTGCAATAGTAGGCACAGTGTGCAGTCCTGACCTGAGGGAGGGTTGTCACCACTGCCCTCGGTTGTAGGACATTGGGGATGTCCCAGACCAAGTAAAGCCTGGCTGCATGAGGCTGTAACACCAGCAAACAGGAAAGTTGAAGACAACTTTGATGATATGATATGATATGAAGATCCTCAAGCAGGTACACCCCCAGAGCGCAGCAGCACTCGGGTATGCCACGGCTGCTGAGCCAGCTGGAGAGGGTGAGCCCAGGTCTCTCTGTCAGGTTCATCCACACATCAAATAAGCAGCTGCTGGGTAATAAGAATTGACTCTCTTCACATCCAGTTAAATGTGCATAACTTGAGGGAGGCTGAGTGCTTTAATACTGAGGCTGTTGCTAGTTGAGGGATCTGCAGCGGGTGCTGCAGCCTGAGGGCAGTTTGGCAAGGGTTTCTGTCAGCAGCAATGTCATGTGGAGCAAGCTTTGCCTGTTCAGGCTAAGGGTGGCTTTAGAAAAAAAAGAAATGAAGAGACAAGAGGTTACTTTGCATTCAAATTACTTCCCTGGACTGGTTTATAAAATGGCCACATGTGCCAAGGAAGGGTAGTGCAGGGTGGAAAGACATGGCCAAGAATAGATGCTTGGAGCTGCGTTCCTGCTGGGACAGCATTGCGAGCCTGAATCTTCCCCTTGTTGTCCCAGGAGCATGGGTGAGACATGCCCAGTGCTTCCAGGATCTTGAGTTTGCTTTGTGGTGAGCAGCAGAGGTGGAAGGACATTTATGGGAGAAATTCAAAGCATGGCCTCTGTTCCCACAGGTGTCTCAAGCACTTGTTTCCCCTTGTTCCTACAGACTGCCACTTGTTCAACATTTGTTTTAAATTTTGGTGTAAAAAAGTTTCATAAAGTTAGTCTGAAATATTCTGGTGAACCTGTCATGTGGGAATAGGGAGATAGCTTCTCATTTCCCTGCATAATACATTTAAAAGTAGCAAAAGGAAATTGTAAGTTGGGTTGTAGAGCTCCCTGATGCAAGATAATCTGAAGGTAAAGAGCTTAGGAGGGTTCAGAGGATTATTAGACATTTATAGGAATAATAAAAATGTTATCACAGTTCTACCAGGTGGGATATCAGTTTGCTAGAGGGAGCAACCCTCAACGTTCCTTAGGTTAACCAGCTTCTTGCTGAGAGGGCTGGGAAGAGCTTTCCCTGTGTGCAGGTCATGACTAAGTGCCTCATTCACTTCATCCCACTGCATCTGCAACTGGTGTGAGTCAGAAAGTAAACACTATATTAAATGGGCCATTGATGCTATGCATCACATGTTGACCTCTCTACTGGTCCCTGGAATAGCTGTCTGTAGCTGCCTCTGCCTTTTCTGATCTCATGTGTGATGTGTTTTGCTGAGTTGACACTCACACGGGTGCCTTCTGGAGAGAGAAGATAAATGTGAAACTGTGTTTGTTTACTCAGGGGAAGCACTGGTGATTAATGGCACAAACTGTTTATGTGTATGAGGAGTCTTTGCTCCTAGGGCTGGGAAACCAGGTGCTGACGACGTGGGGCTGTCCTGGGTAAGCACTGCCATTCCTTCCCTCCGTTCCCAGCGTCGTGGGGAACTGGAACCCCTGTAGAAATCATCTCCCCGTGCAGCTGGCAGCAGGGCTGAGTGCCACACATACTGTATATCCCCAGTGACAGCTGAGCAAACTCATGAAATAACAATTGAGGATGATTATATTGGTTGTGAGGATTAGCACAGCAGGTAGCTGTGTTGGCACAGGGCAGGGTTTGGGCTGAAGGATAAGTACACATTGTTCTTCTTACTGCAGCTAATAGGAATCTGCCAGACTTTGAAGCATAGAAAAGGCTCAGTGGCCACCTGTGAGCTAATCACAGGGATTTGCCTCATTCTGTATTTCAGCTCACTTGGAGCCTGTAATCTGATTTCCAAACAGAGATGAGGAGAGTGAACAATTCATTTTCTACTTTACATGGCTGTGCTGGTAAACTTTTAATCCTTTTAGAATTACAGTTCTTTGCAACGTGGAGACAACACCACAAAGTCCTGCATGTAAGGCATGAGTCTTTGAATGCACCAGTTGCTGATAATCATTAGCCTCAGCAAGGGACTGTATGAATCAAAATAAAGCTAAGGCATTTTTCAGATGCTGTTTTGAAGAATACAGAGGCTAATGATTTCAGTTTCTATAGGAGACCCATGCATTTTGGACTGCAGAAGTGCCCTGCAGCAGTCAGGTTCAGCTTCAGACTTTGCACCCTGATGTTGGTATCTTATCTGCAGGTAGGACACTGTCATGTCAGCCTTGTATCCTACCAGCTAATTAACCATATCATAGTTACAGTGGAAATATGTGCATGGCAGATTTGGCTTTTATCTGGTCTTCATTGCTCAGCCTTATTTTGGGACTGAGGATATTTATTAAGGATTTTTAAGCTAGATGCTGGGCTGACATTACACTTGGTGGTGCCTACATCTGCTAAAAGCCATCCATGTTCATCCATGCTGGTGGGTTCTCAGCTGTGTTCATGTGGCTGCTTCTCAGCCAGTCTCTCTGTCATAAAACACTGCTGACATGCTGTTCTACTGCTTTCTTTAAAGAGGGGGTAGTGAGTGAGCACATAGTAAAGGTGAGCACTGCTGCTTCTGATCTGCCAAGGCCCTTTCACACCATTTCAGTGTCTTTACCTAGTCTCTGTGGACAGTGTAGAGATTTGCCAAATCTCTGGGAAGAAACACTTCAGAGCTTCCCTGAACACAACAGATGCCTCAGCAGGGAAGAGGTAGCTCACAAGTGCCTTCACGCTGACTTTGTACCCTCACTCAGATTTGCCTTTCAGGTTGGTAATAAAAAGTTGATAGTAAAAACTCCAATTCCATTTTCCACAAACTGCCATGACTAGTGTTCACTGAAATTTTGGTCAGTCTTCTATCAAAATGATATGTATAGTGGTCCAAGTGGTATCTCTGATATGATGAGTGCTGCCAGAACTTTGTTCTGCTTTTCTGATTGCATGGAGATGCCTGGTTAGCTTAAGACATGGCAGTGTGTTATTCCTGCAGGTCTGTTGGAGGGCAGGCACTGTGCTCTGTGAGTCAATAGCTCTATCAAAAATCCTGTTTCACAGGGTCCTTCTGCATGTATTTATAAGGAGAAAATCCTAATGTCATGGATAAATGTAGTGAGAGTAGTTCAGCTGATTGGAGTAAAACATGACATTTTGTGGAGCAATTAGGATATAATGGACCCTTTGCTGTGCCAAAATTTACTCTGCTGGGAGCCACCAACTGTCCTGATGTCTGTGAAACCAGAGTTGGTCAGGAGCACAACCTTTCCAGTGGTGGTTAACATTGACACAGGTTGACAGACACAAAACAGCATGTCACTGAGACCTGCCAGTCTCCCATCACCTCCCCACCTCCGTGTCTGGAAATTAATTTGACTTAGGCACATAGTCAGATTTCTTTTCATTTGTTTATGTAGACTTGGTGATTGAGGAGGGTTGCAGTCCTATTGGTGTCTGTTTAGTTGAAGTAACTGGCACAACCTAGTCAATGTTCAGTAGATAAAGAGTAGGCTGGCAGAGCCATGGTCACAAAAACAAGATGTCAAGGCACAACAAACCTTTTAGGGTAGCTACAGAGGGCTTCTTACTGAGGTAGAGAAGACATCAGGAGATCTCTGGCCCAGAAAAGGTCCACACTGCCTGCACTGAATTGTACAGGAGATTGTGATGTGCCCTTGTGAATGGCTGTAATACAAAGTCAGAGGCTGTTCAGGTTTTGAATTAATCATGTAGGCTTTAGAGGAATATCACATTCCTGTTTATAAAGTCCTATAGAATGATGGAAGAACAAAACTGGTACATGCCAAATAGTCATTGACATTGCCATGTTTTTTTTCTCAATTTCATATTATTTTGTATTTTAATTTGTATAGAGTCTTTTAAATCCTCTGCCCCTGTCCCACACAGGATGAATGTGGTATGCAGAGTCACATTTACATGCAAAGAAGAGCTTTTAGTAGTTATGTTGTCAAAGCAATGAAGCACAAAATGGAGTGGCAGGTAGTCAGTTATGTTACAGATAAATATTGAAACCTAGTCAGTAATTTGCCCCTCTCCTCCCCTCTGAAAATAAAACAAATTCATGGGATATGTTTCAGCCCAATACGAGAAGTTCAGACAGTTTTAAAAGAGGTGGGCTTTATGGTCGTGTGAAATTGGCACATTTAAGGAGACCCTTTGTTGACCAAGAACATTGAAATCTCATTTCTGCTTTTGTCAGAATGAGCCAGACCAGAAGAATTCTTCCTAAGTGATACAATGTTAGAGCAGACAGTCAGATAATAGCCATCTTCTCTGCTGCACTGGAAACACAAAGTAGAGCCAAGCATGAGAATACAGTGAAGTGACACTGGTCAGTGGGGTTCTGATGTGTAAACTCAGCAGAGTTTTCCTGTAGACACTAATGAGCTAAAATAGTTGTAATTAAAAGTAGATATTGTCATGGTCATGCTGAACTTCACCTTAGTGTTAGCAAGAGGGGCACTGGAGTTTTTAAGCTCTCTGCTTATTTTGACATCATGCCTTTAAAAACAGAATAGACAGTTCTTGGCTCTAAAGAATGAATCCCCAAAGGACCCAGTGGTATGTGTCTGGAGAGTTATGGGTATGACACCTCTCAGGGAGAAAGGGTGTGGGGTTTTTTCTGTATAAACATATCACAGATCTTTTTTGTCCTTCATATATTAAACTGAGCTGTCATGCTAAATTTGATCAGCGTTCATAAGGTGATGCTTTTCAAGCTGGTTTTGTTCAGGCTCATTCAAGTAATCCTGTCACATACAAGTGGGATGAGCAGATGTCATGAGCATTTGAGGGAATATTGCAGCTACATGACCAAGACAAATCAATAGTGAGGAAGGGGAGGCAGTGGATAAACCTGATGTATTTTTCTTCCCCTGCCCTGTATTGGGGTTAAACATGTGCAAAGACTATCCAATCCTTGTTGATAATTGGAGAAAATTTGTCAAGCCTTGCTGTGTTTTCTAATTTTTTATTGATCAGTATCTTGTACTGCCTCTTCATTTACTCCTGGCAGGTTTGAATTGCTTTCACCATGCTTCTGCTCTGCCCACTGGGTGGGTCATGGAGTATTTATTAATAGCTGTAAGAGGAGAGGGGAAGGCACTTCTCTGAAGCCAGACTGAAGTGGTGTTGGACTGGACAGATATTTGCTAGCACCAGCTTCAATCTGAGAGATGGAGGGCTTCCCTGCTGGGCTAAGTCTCCAAGGGGTTGGTCTCTGCTCTCAGTGGCTTAACTCTGCTCCCTTTGTGAGTGTGCTGGAGCAGAGCTTGTTGGGTTTGCACGGTCTGGGGACAGGTTTGGGGATAAAGACCAGCAGCCTGTCCTGTTCTCCCAGCACCAGCAAAGAAGACACACACACCACCAGCTTGTCTTTTATGAGCAGAGTGACTAAACATGTGCTTTAAGAGTGCCCTGAGGGTTGTGGTAGGAGAAGGTTGGTCTAGGAAGATTTTGAAAGGATATTGTCTCTCTGAGGTGGTTTAATTCCTTTGAGGTGTCCAAGCAGCAAGCATTCAAATTGCCATAGTTTTCCCAGGCTTGCAAAAGTCCTTAGAGAAGATCTTGAAGAAAAGGCTACTACTGTGGAAGCTCAGTTGTTACAAATCAAGCAGCAAAGTACTGTTAGCAGCAAAATGTAGCTAAAGAAAGGAAGGCTAAGAGTTGGATTATTTCATCGTGATTCAAACTGGACAGATAGGAGCTGGAGAACTTGCAAAGAAGATAGAAGACAAGCAACTTAATTTTGTAAAGGAATAGGTGATCCTGATGGTTTGTAGAGAAGTCTTTTTCTCACAGATTTGCAAGAACCAAGTAGAAATAAAAGGTGAGAAATGAAAACCTTGTGGAAGGAGTGTTTTCATATGACATGCTAAGAAATGTACTGCTATGGCTGAGAACTTGTGAATACTCAGAAGGGACTTGAGATTTATGTACATAACAAGGCCATGATTGTTATCACAATTCTAGAAAATCTTGGAAGAAAGACTCAGTCTGTTGGGTATAAGCCAGTCTTTGACCAGAGATCAGCAGGAGATCTCATGGCTTGGACACATTGATTTATGTATGCTGGCTGCAAGGTTTTTACACCTGTTTTGGAAAAACCTTGTGCTGGCTGCAGTGAGTGGTTGGAAGCATGGACCTCTAGCCTGGGTTAATGAAGTGTTGGCATTGTCTTCTCTTTCTGTGAAACTAGGTGTGCTTTACAAATGTTGTGATGACAGGAGCTGGATTTCTTTAGTTAAAACACAAATTGGAACAAAAGTCCTCTTTGCTGGTGGCTGGCTCTAGAGTACTTCAGAGTTGCATAGTTAATATTGTAATTTATTGCTTCTGAACTGAAAAGGTTAGGAAGCCAAGAGATTTTCCCTATTGGAAATGAGCCTTTGGCTGTGCACATGTGTCTGTGAGTTGGAGCAGTACTGAGCTCTCATGCTGTTGCTTTCTCCTAGGGTCTGTTAGGATGTTGCTTTTGCATCCATCTGCTTCCTATGAAGTTCAGTGTGATGATTTCAGGCAGTGAGTGGTGTTGGGATGTTCTCTACTGCACTTCCCTCTAGAAAGCTACATTCTATTCCTTTTTATTGAGTAAAGAGGCACTTTTTAAAGGAACTCAAACATCAAGTGCTTTCAATATTCTACTGACAGTGTAAATGATAGAGGAGTTACCTTGATGGCATATATTCTGTTGAACAGCTGCATAATGTAAATTATTTCATATGAAATATTGGAGGACTCTGCATTCTCAAATCATGGCCAGAAGCAGCTCAATGACTGAGGAATTGTCACCATCTTGTGCAATTCCACTTCATGCTTCTTTTCATTGATCTGCAGCTTTCATTGTTGACAACTAAACCCATTTCAACACAGAAGAGAAGCATTTTTAACAGGAGGTAGCAAAATCTTTTGTCCTGAATGATTTGCTTCTCTTGTTTTATAATTAAGTACAAAGTGTGTCACAAGTTTTGCTATTCTGTTGTACTAAATACCTGCTTACTGCAGAATCATTGGTATCAGCAGATGACAGAGCTGCTAGTAACCATGCTTTTGAGTGCCTGCTTTTAATTTGCATAATCAAATACTTTGTTAGTGTCCTTGGAAATGAGGATGAAAGATGACTCTCTGCTAAAAATGAAAACCTGTTTTTTAGCAAATTATGTGTATCCAGTACAACAGATGAATTGCTCTGGGGCTTTTATGATGGCTGGCAAACCCAACAACCTCCTCCATCCTCTGCAGTAATAGTTTCTGTCATCTTCCTTTATTTATCCAAATGTTTCATTGACCAGTGTCTAATCAATATGAAATGTACAATCAGGTCTTAAATCTGATTAATTATTTCAAGCCTTGTAAAATGCTTTTTTGAAGTATCAGCTCCCAGGGCTCATGGTCAGCAGGGTATATGTTTTCTGCATTCCATTGACTTCAGGGAAGTTCTGACAGTTTGTATTGGTTGTGACAGTTTGCACCAACTGCCCACTTATCCATGTCAAAACTGAAGGAAAGAGGGTTTGTATTTCTTGAAAGGTCTAATTTTTTAGCTTGCATTAGGAAGTTTGCAGAAAATTTTAGTTAGGCAGAGGTAATATGGTCAAGAGAGGAGTTTAACTTATCCACAGTAGTAAAAGAAAATGAATGCTATTTGTAAATTAAATAATGGTATCAAATATTTCCTCAGTAGGCTGAATGCTCAATCCCAAAGATAGTGCTGCAAAACACTGAAAACTACTGTAATTTTCCTACTTATGCCATAAGGACTTTGAGCTTAATCCAAAATCCTCTTGAGAAAATGGAAAATGCAGTGTTGATTCTGAACTTCTCTTGTAAGGTGCCTGAATTCTCCCAGGCACAAAGAGGCCAGATCCTAATGGGGACAGAAGCAGGAGTGGCAGGATGTGATAGAGTCTAGTTTCTGAATGAAACTCAGTCATTCCAGAGAAGGAAAATTTGGATGGTTTTTTGTTTAGAGAAAAGGTTTGGTCACTGTAAATTGACAGCATCATGCAGGGTGTTGTCTGAGGAGATTTTGTTTCCCAAGTAGTCAGATCAGACTTGTCCAGTTCACACATCGTTGGCTGCCGCTCAGGACCTGGCCAAGCTGTTGGTATCCTAGCTGTGGCCATGAAATCCCCCTGGCACTTAACATCTCCTGTAGTCTTTGGGGCAATGAAACATGTTGAACCTGTCTACAAACAACACTTGACCTGGTAAAATTAATGTTTTTCATTGGTGAATCTCTGGGGATTTCAAATCTGGCAAATTTCCACAGGGCCTTTTTGCCTGCAGAAGAACAGTTGGGCTTTCTCTTGTGGGTGTGCTGTTCTCAACTGGCTACCTCTGGCCATGCTCTAGTTCTCTGGGATCACTCAAATGGTACAAAGGAGCAAGACCACAAGAGTTTAAGTCAGTTTTTACCAATTTGCACATTAGGAATAGAGGCAGTGGCATTTCAGCTGAACACTGGCTGTAACCTGTGTCTGTTACAAGAGTCCATGTCTTTCCCTGAGGTGTTTGCATGCACTAATGCTTTCTCTGCTACCAATGTGTATACATATAACATATATAAACATAAATGCATGTGTATTACACAGAACATACATGTATGCAAACACATAGGAGTGCAGGTGTAGATGTGTGTGTTCACAGAATGTGTATAAAATATAATGTAAATATACTGTAAACTCACAGCTCCTGAGTCTCTCTAGTTCCCATGCAGTCATTTGGTTTACTCACAGGTCTTCCCAATGTGGCCTTGTCTGCTCCTCTGGTGTTACTGAGGCAGCCAAGTAATGATCATGTAGACACAGCAAGCTCCTAACTGCATTTGTGTTACTTGAGGGGACTGAGTCCTGCATCTTGAGAGATCCCCAGATTTTGTGTGTTAAGTGAAAAACAGAGGAATTTGAGGCACATCAAAGATAAAGGAAGTTGCATGTCTTGTATGTGTGGGACAAGCTTAGCCAGTATTTCTCCTCATTCTTTAAACAGCATCAAATTATGGCTTTATTTCTTTTTGGGGTAAAAAAAGGACTGACTGCTGAATGCAGTCTCAACCCAGTGGAAAAAGGGAAGTTTGTGTCAGCATGGAAGTTGCAATCAGTTTCTGCTGTTCTAGATACTGATGAAGTACTTTCACTTTATTGGATGGCAGCCTCCATACTCTATTTTGGGTGAAGTTAGCTTGCTTGCTTCTGCAGCTGTTGGATGGAGATGAATTCTTCTGGTGTCTAAACAAACTCAGAAAGTTGTGCAGTTGGGTTGTCTGTGTCATAGTGATGTGAAGGGTTATTTTCTCCTTAGTTTTTACACTGAGCTAATCAGTCAACACTCAGAAGTGATGTGATGTGCAAAGACATTCTGATAGAGAAAGAGTAATCTTGTCTGTATGTCCTTGAAGTACTGTTGATGAGGACTTGAGCCCTCCTTAGGAAAAATGTAATTGGTAGTGTTCATCACTGATGTGGGATTTCAGCTCCCTGAATAGATACTGTGGGATGAAGAATTCTTTTTAATTTATATTTCATAATGATCAGCCATGCAGGGATGCATGTACCAGGTGTAGTGGGGTTAGAGAGACTCCTGGACATCTGATATCATTTTAGGGTATAGCATAGATGCAATGGTGCAAGACAGAGAGAGGGAGAAACTGTGCACAATGTTCAGTGTTTGACATTTGGAATAGCATTGTCTTACTAAATACAACATCATCTAAGCTGCTAACTAACAGGAATGGTACTTAAGGGGCTGTCTAATGAAGATGTAAGCAGCAGCAAAAAATACCCAGGAGCCACTAGGTTTCATAGCCCTTTTCTCCAGGGGAGGAGAAACGACTGCATGAGGAGCAAACTCCCCAGCAAAGAACTGTGCTGAATAAATGTTACACACAGGAGAGACACTAAAAATATCAAATGAAAAGATTTAATGGATGCACTGAGTTGCAAGGTGTTCCCCATAGGTTTGGAAGTAGAACTCTGTAGGATTTTCAGACCACCTACTGTATTCAACAGTAGGGAATTTCTAATGATGAGGCTAAGCCCTCAAGGCCCTAATTACTGTGCGTTCTTGTCAATAAACAACAAACTCTTGTAACTCTTACACCTGTAAGGACTAAGAACATAGATCCACCTATTCCCAAACATACTGTTGCTCATTTCTTTCCTCCTTGGGGACCTGCCTTAACACATGTGGTGATCACACTCTAACTTTTAATCATGTTTGATCAAACAGGATTGATCCAAAGAATTCATGCAAATGGAGTTTCCTTTATTTAGAACCTGCAATTTAATTGCAATGAGATAGACCCTGGGCATACAGCAGAGTAATTATTGTTATTTCTGTGGAGTCCCACTGTTGCCCCCATAGTCCAAATAATCCAAATTCATGGAGGACTCTCTCTGCCTGCAAGAGACTGTGTACTCAGGAAGCCATTAAAGTACAGTTAAATACTCATCAAAGAAATCTGTCAACTTTCCCCCCACACCTTTTAATTGTTTTTCTTTTGTCCTCTGTACCATCCTTTGGCTCCCAAAAGATTTTTCCCCACCTCCTGTTCACAAACTATTAAAACAATTAAACTGCCCTACATGGTGCTTCTAATTGCCCTGCCTGCCTGGCTGCAGGCATTGCCTTCTCCAGTCCTGGGTCAGCAGCGTTGCCCCATGTCTGTTCAATGGGTGCCATGTGTCAAATATTCATTGGCAGAAGGTTTGGGGAGTGATTCAAATGGGAAACTGCTGTAGAACCCCAGGGAGCAAAACTCCACTGTGGCAAATGTTGAAATTACAAAGATTTTTATTTTTATGAAAGAGCTGGAATACAAAACCAAGTCCTTCCATGACCAGCCAAACCAAACCAGCCTGGGTTCCTAGTAACATGTGTTTGGAGGTTTAAATCTTGGCACAGAGCTCACAGTGAGTCAGTAAGGCAGTGATGATAGAGTAACAATAATAGAACGTGGCAGTACTAAACAGTGACTCTCTTCTCTAGCAGGTGGTTTATTTTGAGGAGGGTCACCAAAGAAAGAGGAGTTGTTGAGACAGTAGGTTTCACAAGAGTTGTCACTAGGACACAAGAGTTGTTACAAGAGTGTGTTGTCCAACTCTTATGTCTTTAAAGAAAACATATTCAGGACTAATCATGTTGCCACCTTGACTTCTTTGGCCATTTTTCTGAAAAGTTCTGTTCAAAATGAATGTCACCGAGAGAAAAATTGAGGCAAAAATATATTATTCCCTTAACCTTTTTGTTCTGTTCATTTGGCAGCCCAGGCAATAGAGAAGTTACAGTAAATATATAATGAAAGGATGTGCCTAGAAGCAGTTCTCCAAGTAGAGAAAGTGGTGGAGCCTAGGCACCCATGGAGCTCTCTCATTGCACTGTGGCAATCTGTGCTTGCGTGGCTCAGTAGATAATGTCAGTGGGGTTTATGTGATCATTTAGGGACTGATTTTGCCAAATATGCACACAAGTGATATTACCTACACTCACAAATTTACCAGCACTGTTTTATGGCCTGAAACTAGGAGTCATTCAGTTACTGTGCTAGTCTGACTTTTCTTAAAACTTGATGAAACACTAGCATGATTGCAAAGGAAAGTTGGGAAACAAGTCTCTAGGAAACAAAACCCAGGAGGCAAGTATGAAAGATCTGATATATGTTGTGCTATGGAGTCAGAATGAAGCAAAAAGCACAACCCTCTTGGTATTTTCCTTAAGGCAGAGGTGGGGATTTTTGGGGAAGTCTGACTCAAGATGTTTAGAACACTTGAACCACTCCATTCAGCTCAGCTTTTGTGTGCTTGCTTTTTTATACATTAATGAAGACAAATGGAAACTTTCTTTTAATGATAAAATAGGAGAAGTGTTAGGAGAAGGATTTGAAGGTGAGGGATGCTGCTGGTATTTCCTTTGGATTTGATTTGGTTTCACATGGGCATGGTCCTTGTTGAAAACAAGATGCAGCTGCCCAGAGGGTGACTCTGGCACATCAGTAAGTTGGGGGTTGTCACACTTTAACTGTTTTCTCTCTTCCTTTTGTTGTTGCAGATAAAGAGTTAGGAGTCAGTACGCTAGCTGAAAATGACGACCCTGGTGCTAGGGGCCCAGCTGTCCCGAAAATATCAGGATTAGAAAGGAGTCAAGAGAAGAGCCAGGACAGCAGTAAAGACCCAATACTTGAGCCTGTGGTGCCTAAAGACCCTTGTCCTCAGGTGACACAGCCTTTGGCCCAGCCCCAGTTGGAGCCGCAGCCGGAGGCGCCCTGCCCCAGCCCTGCGCTCGCCCCACGGCCGGAGGCCTCTGCCCAGCCACCCCTGCCACAAGCCACACAGCTGCCACCAGCCTCAGAAGAAGCCACTCGACCACCTGTGCCGCAGCCACCTGTCCAGCAGCATCCTCCCCGGCCGCAGTCACCGGTGCAGCCAGCCCATCCCAACCTCCCTCCAGTGCAGACCCATCCAGCCTCCCAGAGCCTCTCGCAGCCGCTCTCTGCCTATAACAGCAGCAGCTTAAGCCTTAACAGCTTAAGGTAGGTGAACAGAAAGAGGTGTGTACTGAAGCCTTGGGTCTTCACAGCTGACTCCCTGCCTGGTGGTGATGCTTTACTGTGCTCAGAGCAAGTGGAGATGAATTAGCTAAAGAAGTGATAGCACATCTTGTCCCATCATTGGGAAATAAAGGGGACTTTGTGAATTTAACCTTAATTCCTTCCCTGAAATGAGCCAGGATCACTTTATTTCTGATCTGGTGTTCACATAAATGCTAGGTATACTTAAGCACTTAATTAATTTGCTGTTACTTTTCCTGCCTGTGATTGTGTGCTCAGGTGTATTGGCAGAATTTTATACAATAGAGACCCAGGGCAGAAAAATCCCAATTCTTGCAGTTTGGGCTGCTCTCTGAATGCAAACTTCTTTTACCCTCCTGTCCCTGTAAACATCTTCTGCTTTCTCCAACTACTGACATGCCCTGGAGCAAGTAGTACAGCACAACTGCTGTTGGCCCTGCTGACAGTAGCATGAAGAGTCTTGCACCAATGACTTTAAAGCTTAATTTTTCCCTGCATTGCTGACACCTTGTAGTCTTCAGTGTTTTTCTCTTCACTTGGCTATAGTGAAATAAACCTCACCTTTTATAGGTGGATATGAAAGATGAACAGAGAGAGTAAACGTTCACAGGAACCCTTGATGCCTCTGTGAGTCAAGGACCTCGGGTTTCCCCTACTGTCAGCACTAGGTCATCTTTCCCCACATCTGAGCTTCCAGCAGGCAGATGGTGCCCTTCAACACCTGGTGAACTAGCATTGTGATTTCTTCATGGTTTTACTAAAGACTGGGAGCTGTTTAAGACTGATTTATTTTTAACCAAGTTGGTATTGCATTTCTTTAATAGTCAGTGCAATAGAAGCATGTCGTTACTTGAAATAGTGACAAGTAGACTTAAGCACGACATGAATATATTCTAAATTCTCATTAGTAGGAAATAAACCCTGAAAAATTGCAACCAGTATAATCACAAATATTTACTTTGCTGTCTTATCTTTTTATATTGTGGGGATATAGAGGGAGGCATTGACTTTACAGTAAGCATATATCTGTTGTTGCCTTCTCAACTTCATTTCACACTTTCTGCAGTCTTTCATCTTACCAAGTCATACCAGAAAAGAAACTAAACTTTTATTACTGCAGTGATTACTGATTTTGAGCTTCATTTGTCTGAAAACATGAATCAGAAGCAGTCATGTAGAAAGGAGCTGATAATTAAGTAACAAATGCTTAGGGCTGATTACTCCTCTGTGTGTCATTCCTGTGTTGTTGGAGGACAGAGTATCAACCTCTTACAGAGAGGGAGAATATGTCTCGGTTTTTGGTGCGGAGAGACCACAGGAAATAAAAGGTGCTAGAAAAGGTACAGCAGATGGTTGGAGAAAAGAATTTCACAGTGGCATTGCTAGGAAAGTAGGACAGTAACTTGCATTTCTAATATACAACTTACATGAGTAATGCATTTAACGTGGGCCATGCATAGCTTGATGGGGTTGTGTATGTGTACGTTTCGAGCTTTTCTCTCTTCCATGCAACGCTTAATTGCTTTTCTTTTCATTAACAGCAGCAGCAGAAGCAGCACTCCTGCCAAGACTCAGGCCCCTCCTCCACACATATCTCACCATCCCTCAGCCTCACCATTCCCCCTCTCTTTACCCAGCCACAGCCCGCTGCATACCTTCACGCCCACCCTCCAGCCCCCCGCACACCCACATCACCCCAATATGTTTGCCCCTCCTACGGCTTTGCCTCCTCCACCTCCATTGACGTCAGGGACACTGCAGGTTCCAGGACACCCAGCTGGTAGTACTTACTCAGGTAAGAGACAGAGGGATCATGGCCTGAGTATGTAGGAAGTCAATTCTCCAGTTATAGTCAGAAGAATTCTTCCTGGTCCATTTGGTGAGGGCTGTTGGTTGGGTAGAGGCTGCACTCATTGCTGAAAGATTTGGAGGAATATCAAAGCCAAAAAACCCACCTAGGCATACCCCAATGACTTTTTTCTGCCCTGGGAGTGAATATTTTTGGAAGGCTGTGCTTCTTCCACGTCTGTGGGTTTGGGTTTTTTTGTTCCCAAGATAAAAGACACACTTGAGTTCATAATGTGCCCACACAGAATCTGTGACCTCCTTAGCAAATGTCTTTGCTGCAGTTGTGGTCTGTGCTTAGCCTTGCTTCCCTGGCTAGAGGGAAGGTCTCTGGTGGCTCTGCACACAGTGATCCTGAGCTCGTGTACATGCAAGATTCTGGGGGGGGAGGGGGGTGAGATGCAGAGACTTTTATCAGTGGAGAAAATTTTAGACTTTGTGAGGATTTGTGAAGTGTCAGTTCCTCCCAGGTCACTAAGAAGGAGCTGGGGGAAGAAGATGGAGGATTATCAGCGTTTGAGTAACACTGTCTTGTGTCCATGCAGCAGGGAACCCTTTAGCAGCAGCGACTTGATGTTTAATCTCAGTCCAGTTTGCCTGTACCTCCTCACCTCTTTAGGACTATGTCTATGTCCATGCAAATTTGGGGAGAACCCTCAGGTTAATGCTCAGAGGAATGCTATTATGAAGACAGGCTTGGTGAGAGAGAGGAAATGGAGACTTCCTTTTGTCTCTGAGGCCTTTGGGGAAGATCTGAGGGAGCTTTCTTACACTGTACAGTGTCACAATTTACCACTAGGAAGTTTTAAATACAGTGTTGCTACCGCAGACAGCAAAAAGTAAGTGACATAAGGTCTGGAAAAATCCCTGAGCTCACAGGGGGTTGTTTTGCTGTTTGTATTTCAGAACAAGATCTTCTCCGTCAGGAACTAAACACGCGATTTTTGGCCTCGCAGAGTGCAGATCGCGGGGCCTCGCTGGGCCCACCGCCATACCTGAGGACCGAGTTCCACCAGCACCAGCACCAGCACCAGCACACACACCAACACACACACCAGCACACCTTCACGCCTTTCCCTCACGCCATCCCACCCACTGCCATCATGCCAACGCCAGCACCGCCCATGGTGCGTACCCCAGGCAGAAATGTGAGGATAAGTAGAGCACAACTCTATTCTTTATTACAAACCTTTCCGAATTTGCCAGGTTGCAGGGAAGGAGTACTCTGCTGCCCAGGTGTGGTTGGGTAGGAGAGGAAGGACTTGCCCCTTCCTCGCGACTGTCATGCGTGCAGTAGGTTGAGGTGGCAGCACAGGGGCTGAGGGACAAGGCTGCTGGCTGAAGGGACATTCCTAAGTGGGACTTCCCTTGGAGTGGCACACTTTGGTGCCTCCTCCGTTCTGCTGTCTCACAAGGACCCTGGCTTACCTTGGAGAAAGAGAAATCCCAAATGGTTTCATTGGAAACCAATTTTCTGCATATTTTTTCCTTTCTGTTGGTTGCCAAATAATGAGAAGCAGTCTCCTATTTTGCCAACCGAACTAAAGCAAGGAAATATAAAGTAACTAGTTTGTGCTTTGATCCCTTTGCAGTTTGACAAATACCCTACAAAAGTTGACCCCTTCTACCGTCACAGTGTGAGTTTTATTACTCTCTTTCAACCTGACTTAACTGCTTTTCTGTGGTGGGTTGGGATCACCACTCAATCGATGGCACAGTGTCGAATCTCTCCCTAATCATCACTCCAGGATTTACCATTATCGTTCTTGGTTGCTGTGGCTTTTGAAGGCTTGCATTTGTGGTGCTTGTTTCTGATAAAGATGCAGTATCAACTTTTCCAATCAAAAGATCTCTGGCTCATGTACCATTTGAAGACAGGTTTGATGTGAAAAAGATGAGACAGAAGAGCTGACTGTTACATGAAGCAGGAGAGAGCAGTAATTTCATCACTGTTTCAGTTGTGCCACAACCCCTTAGACTGATATTTTTCCTAAGAAGCTTGGAATGAAATGACAAACTATGATAAAAATTCCTTCAGGGATAGGTAATCTAATAGTTTTCCTAATAGATCATATTCTGGTTTATAAAATCTGAAAACTTGTCTTATTCTTCAGATTTCAAAGGCACATCTGATGCATTGGGCTTGTTACCTTTTGAAAGCTGTTTGATGACAGCAACATGAATCCAACTATGCACTAGATATGTTTATGTAAGAGCTACCAAAAATGTGACTTATGAGATGAACTGATCTTTAATATTCCAGTTAAGTGTAAAGCTTCTGCTCATAAGGATTTGAATCTACTGATTCATTTGCTGCTGAAATACAGGTTGCATTTCCTTTGTCATACTGGCAGAGGCAGATAGCTGGTTGAATATGACAAGAATTTCTAAATCCAGTAGTGATATTTTGATGAGAGAAGGAGTACTGCATCAGCACTCAGAAATTTGCAAAGCACTTGGCTTTTTATGTGTTGGTTTTGCTTAGAAGTGGAACTGGGCAAAAAAAACTGGTTAAGATGACAGTGTGATGCTTCCTGCTGTACTGATTAAAGACAGGTCCTGCTGACAGCTCATGCCTGTAGTACACATGTACTACATTGTGGTTGGACTTGATGATCTTGGAGATCTTTTCCAACCTTAAAGGTTCTATGAGTCTATGTGAATCCTATTAATTTTTGACACCTCATTGGAGTAACTTAAAAGTGTATGAGTGTGTTTGCAGGATCAGAGCCCTAGGAGTATTAGGCAAACATTTAAGCTTACAATAATCACTTTTACTCAAAAGGGTAATGCTGCTCATTTGCATCATTGTTTGCAAAATGGCACTCTTTATTTGCTGAGCTTTACATGGATTCAGATGTGTTCTCATTCATGTGGCATGTTGATTCAAGCAAGAACACGGAACTGGGAAATAGGTAGATGAATTTTAGACAAATAAAGCACAGGAGTTGACATGTAGTAGAGGAAACACTGCAGAAATCTCCAGCTGTATATGCTTTTCAAATTCGGTGACATAATCTCTCACAAATCTGGCAGTTAACCTGGATTGTGAGGGTCATGGCATTACCCCTTGGAAGTAAGGAAAGGCTTCGTGTTGTTCTCGCTTACCAGTGAGCCATGCTGTTGAACTTGGCGGAGCTCCACCAGCAGAGGTCTGGTCTGTTATGCCTCCCCTGCCCTTCCTTCAGGAAAGGTTTGTCCTTGTGAAACAGTTGCAAAATAATCACTATTGCATCTGTTGAATATTTGTCAAGCTAATACCAGAAGATCAACACAATGGCTATAAATCACACTGGATTAAGTCTTTCTTAAACTGCAGCAAGGCCAAGCTAGCCAGGATATTTCAGTAATTCTACTGTGACTGTAGATTACAGAGGTACCAGAGGAACTGAGCAGCTGCAGTATCAAACAGCAGACTTTTGCTGGCATAAGTGCCTAGACAATAGGGCTTTTCCTGTTGTAAAAATGTTACGAAACTGTGGCACTTCCATGGACCTTTTACCTAGTGACAAGTTTTCACTGGAGATACACACTAAGAACTTAGCTTGTAGGTGAACTTTGCAGGAGAACAAGGTCTGTTTCCTCAAAATCAGTCTGGTTTAGAGTAGGGATGACAGCTTATGTATATATTTATGCCAGTTTTCTTTCTTGGCATCTTTGATTTTACAATAATTTCTTGTAGCACAGTGAGACATTACATTTACCCACAGTTAACTGTGAGTCTAGTTTAGTGTTGCATTACACCTGGCCACAGGAAAGCTGTTGGTGCTACATTGTTCCCTGAAAAAAGCTACAAGGGGAACATGTTGCTCAAAAGAGAGAGAGAAAAAGGAAACACTGCCCATGAAAGATGTATTCTGAAAGCTGGAGGAATTTAAGTGATAGAAAGAGATCCTGGAAATAAAATATTTAGATTTTATTAATAATTTTGACCCTGAGGAAGGGTCACATTTAATTAATTTACCAGTTGTTATAAAACTTGAAGGAAAGAATTCCTTAGTATTAGTCCTAGCCAATAGAATATTAAGTATTATGTCTCTTTCCATCATTTGGAATTAGTTCATTACACACAGAGCTAACTACAGAAGATACTGGAGGGTTTAAAACACATTTTACTCATTAAAAGTTATTGTAAATGAGGACGTGTCCCTTAATGATTTCTCAAATGCCTACAGTTCATTATCAACTAATCTGAAAATGCTTTCTGCATCATTGAATGGAGCAAGTGCAAATTAAATAGAATGGAAGACAACAATAGAAACATTTTATGAAAGGACACTTGATACCATGCTTTTAGACCAAGAAAATCTTTCCCTCTAGAACAGTGAAATATTTTCTCAGCGTTCAGTAAATATACTATGAATAAACAACCGTGCAAGATAAGCTGGTGGGAGGAAAACCACTTAAGAAAAGCACATATATATGCCTGGCATAAACAAATTCATCAAAACTTTGTGATACTGATTTACTCTAGGATGTGATTTTCTCAGTGTTTGCCCACTCTGCATGGCCAGTCTTTTACTTTGCCCAGTCCTGCTTCTGTTCAGTTGGCCATTAACTCATTTATTTTGATCTTAAAAGTAGCATACAGTAGGTTGATTTTTTGGATCAGCTGTGTTCAGAGGCGAATTTGTATCAGCCAGCTAACCCCTTTAGCTTTTTCAGTGGCAATACCTGTGGAGCTAGCAGCCATCCCTTGTTTAGATCCTGAGGCTTCACAGTGACAACATACCAGACTCCTACCCAAAAGCAATTTTGTGTGTAATCTCAGCATTTTTCATGGTATTGGGCGAGTTAACTGTGTTGCAGCCTGAGTAAAAGATTCACAGCCAAGCCACAGAGACAAGATAAGATTTGGACTTTATGATTCAGTTGCTTGTTTCCCATGTGTTTGTCTGCATTAGTATAGAATTGCCTTTTCCCCTCTCCTCCCCCCTCTGAAGTCTCCCAGAACAGACACATTGGGATCAGTCAGGTTAGTGCAGATGTGCACTTTTTATGCTTAGTAGCCTGTCTTTCACTCTGAACTTTTTGGAGGGTTCTGCCTCAATGTTTTGTTTAATACTTTCTGACAAATCAGATTGTCTCTCTGCTAATATTAGATGTGACAGGATATCTCCCAGACAGGCTAATGAAGTAAGAATTGTGCCTATTTTCCTCATTTCCTACATTTCCTATTAAAATCCTAAGGTACTAATGGAGTTTTAATGATACCATATCCTAGAACTCGTAAGGCTTTTTTTTCTCCACTTAAACAGTACTTTTCTGAGTCTTACTTGGCTCAGTGTTCTGCCTTTTCTCTTGAAATGGTTTGCCAGCTGAAACCATTTAAAACTTCTATCCAATTTAAAAATGAGTAGTTGGAAAACAAAAGTCTCTCATGCCTAATCCCGGGGACAGGGTGCTGCTTTGTGATTTTGGAGCTGCTTTTAAGCTCTGTAAACGTCATGACATCTGTGAACATTTCATTGACTGCTTTAACTAACATTGTTGCAATGAGATCACTTCTTCAATGCTTCTCAGTTTTCTCCATGTACCATTTCCTGAATATTCTGCAGAAATGCTTTCTCTGTCTTGTTCAGCTTCCTGTCTTCGTTTTGACATGCACTTGTATTTATAGTCTTCTCTCTCTCTGTTGCAGCTATTTCACTCCTATCCTCCAGCAGTATCAGGTATTCCTCCCATGATTCCTCCAACTGGCCCCTTTGGTTCGCTACAAGGAGCATTTCAACCCAAGGTAAGAAATACTTGGGTACACTGGCGTGGTGAGATGAGTTAGGTTTAGAGCTGGTATGTGCTTCAGCTTCTGGATCAGCTGAGATCTGCCTTACAGCCTAATTCCATGGAGAACAATTGACTTTTTCCAAATTTACCACAAAGAGAAAGTGTTTCTCATCAGATTCAAATATATCCACGTACGTTTAAAACTAAATTATATATAATGGCATAGTTAACTGGAGAAGCAATATCATTAGTTCTCAGATAATACACATTAATGTAAGGTCATGCAATAATCAGGGTTTTAAGAACTCATGATCATTATTGTTTACTCATTTCCATAATTATCTTACAGCTCCACCACAGTGCAATAGACTGATTTAGCTCTCTCATTTGCGACAGCTAGGATAGATAAATGGGATGAGTTTGGGGTTTTTGTCTTTTGTTTTCATGAACTCACTCTTGATTTATACGTGGGAAGAAATAATATTCTGTAGTCTTTGCAACTGAAGGCTGGAATCAGGACTGAAATGTCTGCAGAGAAGACACCTTCTTTCTTAAATTGGCCCATCCACTGTAATGACTGAATATGTAAATTGCAGTTCATTAGTGGAATTCTTCCTATGTATGGTAATCAGACTGTTAACAACTCTGTTACTTAATTGTTAGTTACACTGTAGCTGATTTCTTTTTTTCTTCATTTTAATGTGGAAAGAAGCTCTGTCTAAATGTAGTATTTTTTTCCCCTACAAAGCTTCATTTTGTTACATTAGCTGAATATTTACATTCAAATCATGGGAGAAGTGTTCATTTTCTTCAAGTGCACGTTGCATTTTTCTGATGTCCATATGGTAACAGTTCATTGTGGAGTTCAGATCCTCATGGAGTGACTGAAGGGATTGCTGATGCTTTGTGTGCTGACAGCTGGTTTAGCAATGTTAGCCAGTTCTAGTACGTTAGTGATAACCAGCAAAGCACAAGCTACTGTACTGCTTTAGATGCCATATAAGTCTGTTGCTAATCAGGTTTTTGATAATGGAAAGATTTTCCAGTGTAAACAGTGACTGTGCCCTCACATGTTTTGGATTAAAGTAACAGGATGCTGGTGGACAATTAAAGTTTGAAGATTGAGATTGTAATACACATATTACTAAGTGGATTGTAATGGTTATCATTTCCTCTTTAAAAGGTTTATCTGCATTGCTTAGGCAATGTTAGTTAAAAAGAAGTGTTGTTTTTCACTTTCTGTTGCTCTTATGTGTTGTATGACTCATTAATGCTGTCTTTCTTGTGGTACTTCTAGACTTCCAATCCTATTGATGTTGCAGCCAGACCTGGAACTGTCCCACACACCCTTCTACAGAAAGATCCACGGGTCTGTAGAAAATGTTACATACTTTTCTCAAGTCAGGCTATTCTTCTTGAAAACCTTGAATGCTAGAGCCACCACTGTCAATATGTCCAAATTAACATCCTAAAACTAAAGCTTAGTCTGAACTGTTTAAGTCAATGAGAACCAGACAAACTGTGTGAGAACAATTTAAATCCTGGTCCTTCTGTTCACCATTAGCAAAAACAAGTAGATAGTATGCAGCAGAAGAGTTCTTCCCTTGCTGGCAGCAGGCATCCCTATGAGCTCAGGGGTAAAGGAATAAAAGTCCAATTCAACGTAGAAATGTACAAACCTCTTCAAGATTTATGTTTATGCTCTGTAATTGTTTTTAATGTGGGTAATGACAGTTATTCCCTTGGTTGCTGTATCATTGATTGCACCAGTGAAATACGGATGCACTTTATTGATCACTTGGCGCCTCTGGATTTTTGAGTTCTGTTGTATGTGAACAGCATTTATTGTCTCAGCACTTGCTCTATTAGCCTTTTTCTGTTCTGAGTGAATGCCCATGGGTTGTTTTCATGCTTGAATTAATACCTGGTGCTTGCAATGAGGAACATCGTGCAGTCATGTTTGTAGCAGAATTCCCTGAAAGAAGCAATGGGGAGCTCTCCTTGAAAATCCATGCTGTGGTATGGCTAAACCAGTAGACCTGTTTTCTTTGGGTTACAGCAAGTACCTAGTACTTTGGCTTTGCTCTGAATTGGTGCTGCAGTTGAGCTTTATACCAAAAGGAACCGAGTTTTTGAATTCCTATTTATTCTATCTAATTGGAAAGATAACTAGAGCCTCTCATTGTTAAGTCACTTAGCTTTATGCTCCCTTTCAACTTGTAGTTTCAATTATTTCAAGATGATGTATTGTGCCATCACTGTATCTGCAAAGCTCCTCTTAACATCTATAAATCTCCTTTAGTATTGCATTTAAAGAAAGAAAATACAACCCAAGTGAGAAATACCCAATAAATTGAATTTATTTTCCAACATTAATTGATGACATTGAAAAAAAAGGAGAATAAGAAGATAATCTATCCAAAAAAGGGCCCTATAAAAAGAAATAAAGAGATAATTGGTTTTTTACATAGTTCATGTTGCAGCGTGAAAATATTTAAGGCAAAGCCCATCTGTGGCAGAGAACAAAGCAGTCAGTCAGTAATGGCTTTCTGAATGTACAAGTCAAGGACCTAGTGCTGTAGCTGTTGAACAGACACAGTCACTGGTTTGTTTGCAGGGCTATATCTGAAACACCATCCCAGACCATTCCACCCCAATCTGTGGGATCAAGCCTGTGAAAAGGGGCCTGGGCCACATCTCCAATCTTCTCATGAGCTGAGCAGCTTTGAAACATGAAAACAGAAGTTTGCCCAAAGGATAGATCTGTGTTTTCCTTCAGAGTAGTTAAACAGCCAGTTTTGTAGCATTAAATCAACAAATTAATGATGATGCCAGAGGACAGAGCGCTCTGTGTGAGGCTTGTTTAGTTGCTTGTCAACACTTAGGTACAACAGCCATGGGGGGAGGGAGGCCGGCTCGAATACGGCAGCTAAGGACTAATTATTATCTGAAAGAGCTTCATTTGAAAGTAAAATGATAACATTTTAATTTCATCTCTTAATGAAGCAATACAAATTTGTTAATTAGAGCAATTGTTTGAGTGACAGGCATGTAACCAAGCTGTCATTTCTTCTTCACAGTTGACAGATCCGTTCAGGCCCATGCTGAGGGTAAGAAATCTTCTTGTGATACAGTTTGTCAAGCTTCTCACAGTCCCCACTGGGTTAAAGCAGCAAACTAATTATAAAGCAATGCCAGGTTTCATCTTGGGTGTTTTACACTGTGTTTGTTGAGCAGCATGGTCAGTCCTTCTTTGCATGCATCTTGTGGTTACTGAGGGAAAATACACAGTTTCAAAGTTGGAAGTTTTCTGTTCTTCTCATGCAACCCCCAAGCATGAGTGCTAGAGGTTAAATATTGATAATCCTTCTATCATGCTGCCTTACAAGGTTTCCTGAGCCAGATCCTACAGACCTACCCTGGCAATGATCCCCTTTTAGTTCATTGTAGACTGAAGGATTTTGCTTTGTATTATTTATTGTGTTTTCAGTGTTATTCAGTATGGTACTTCATACTCAGGTATCCCACTGTCAAGTATAGACAGGCAATCCACTTAAAACACAATATATTTTAGATAAAAGGATTCAAAGGTCCAGTCTTTCAGTGATCCAAAAGTGATTTTTTGTTACTTTTTTGACATGCTCAAGAAGGTCTAGGTTTTGAGTGAGCTACCAAGTGAACTAACTAAACCACTAGCACAGCCAGTTGCTGCAGATAAGCAAAAGGCTTGAAGTTTTTTGTGGTTGTAATTGTTGGTTAGTATACAGCTGGAAATAGAAGCCAGACCTATGGTTGTGAAAGATAGAAGTTACCAGTAGCTTCTTGAATTTCTGTGATTGTTTCTAAAAGTGCAGGAATCCTTAGTTGTGTGCTTAACTACAGATCTCTAAATAACAAAACTGGAGAATGTGTATCATGAGTGAGTCTCTTTCAGACAAGATTTCCAGATGTCATAGAAAAAAACAGGAACAAGAAAACACAAATAGCACTCTGCTTCTTTCCTGCCTCTCTCCTCCTCAGGACTTAAGAGCATGGTGACAGGAAGGATGCAAAAAGCCTTCTCAAACAGAGTAAATTGACTGACCTCTGTTTTTATCAGTATATTTATGATCCAAAGTTTTGGAGGTACAGACCAGCAAGTATGAGGGAGCCTGATTCATTTTGAAAAGCAGAGTGATCTTTCCAAGTGCTTTCCTTTCCTTGTTTTGGTGGAATGGCCACTCTTAGAATAGCTGCATGTTCAGAAGTGAACTCCATGTACAGTTGTGAAGCAATCCAGCTATGCAGAGCAGCTGCTATCTGGGAGGCAGTTCCATTGATTTCGGCAACACAAGCTGCATTCTCAGCCAGTGGCATCAGGAGACTGAACAAGAGTGCATAAAACCCAAGCATGAGTTTATTTGGAGAGGAGAGTGACCAGAAGCATTCCTGGATATCCAGATAAACTTTTTTGGCAAGGGACAAACTCTTTACATGTCTGGTTTCCCAAGAGGAAGGAGAGGGAAGACACTGAAGGGAGACCCTTTGCTTTCAGTTATCTTGGCATGGGGAATGCCCTAGACAAAACCAGACTGGACTATAAGGGTTGGCAAATGTTGCTAGAACTAGACTAAAGCATTACAGGTTTTGAAAGTTGCTGATTGATGTCATGTCCCATTGTTTTTTCCAGAAACCTGGGAAGTGGTGTGCTATGCACGTTCACATTGCCTGGCAGATATACCATCACCAACAGAAAGTCAAGGTTGGTCTTTTGGGCAAGCCTGGATTTCAGATGAATTGCAGAATGCAAACCTGTGCAAGGAAGTTTGCCTCTCCCTGTTAGCTGTTCTATGATGTGGCTAATGCCTTGTTACCATGAGTAGCATTGCAGCATAAAACATGTTTCATAGTGATGACACAGGAGAATTAAAACCCTAAAGGTAGAGTCTTGAAGGAATGTCAGTGATGCCTTCAAGGACACCAGATCATGGGTGATAATGACCAGTTTGTAGCTAGGAGGAGGTAAATGGGTGTGCCTGGAAGCTACAACATTGCTTTTATTTTATGGCTGAGGGCAGGAACATATCAATATTAATTCATTTTTTTTTAAGCCTGGAGAAGCTAGGCACATGTACCCCATTTCTCTTATGAATGTTCTCATACAGATGAGGGCACAGGAAGTTTCCTTCTGTCTCTTGAATGCTTTATCCAGTGTGGCTCCACAGGCTCCCATCAGTCTTTTTTCCCAACCCATCTCATAGCTGGAGGTTGGCACCTGTACATGTCTGGGCTGGTCAGGCAGACACAGCCTCTCAGATGAAGTAATGCTATCCAGACGCTGTCTCATTGCTCTGAAGTTAAAGCAGTGGAAATCTTTTCTTTGTTACACATGCTTTGAGACTTCAAGAGTAATGGCCATGACTGAAACAGATGTCAGAGAAACACAAGTCATTTATTCATTTAGTAGTTTGGTTATTTCCATTCTTACTTTAACTGCATTTTCATTGCACATAGTCTCTGTGAAGAAGGTTTCTTTCCCTTTATAATATTTCCACTGTACTTGTCACTGAAGAATTCTATGCTGCTCCTGAAGTTTTTCAGTAAGTCAGGGAAGATTTGTGTTCTTTACTGTTTATACTTTACTTCAGGAGTCAATAGCTTGTGTTAGAAAGTAAACAAGGATTCCATAGCACTTTGCAGTCAGTGTATGCAATTGAATTGTATAAGGTAGTGCCATAAGAATATGAAGATGTTGAACAGCTACTAAAACCTGCAGCTAATAGAGTTTAAAAATAACCCTTTTAAACAAGGTTGACAGGTTAATTTGCTGCAGCAGACATATCTCTCTTCTTTGCTTCCTTATGTTTCCCCTGCTAGTGATCTTCATTCATCTTCCCATTATCAAAAAAGACAAGATTATAGACCTAGAGAGTTATATGTCCTCCTTTTCTTATTTTATTGAAAAGGTATTTTCTTGAAATGAAATTATTATTCCCATGCTATCCATGTCCTTTGAATCTTCCTTGATTTGATATTCACATAGAGGTCATACTGGTGTATTTATAACTCATAGTAAATGCCATTTTCATGCAGACTTTTCTTTTACCTAATACTTTTCTCACTTGCATGTTAAAAAACAGGAATAAAGGCCATAAGTACAGGAAAGAATGTTATTTGACTTTTCAAGGCTTTGCATGATGCCAACTTTGAGAATAATTAGGAAATGTATTTCACTATCTCAATTCAGTCAAGAAATCAGGTATGGTTTACAGTCAGCAAGGCGAGTTGGTTTATGTCCCCATGGGCTGTCACTCCCACACAGGAACGAAGTGTTCCTCTCTGCATGTGACCACAAAGTGTGAAATCTCTGCCTGAAGGCTCATACAGAATGATTTCTCCTTGTAGCCAAAGGTTGTGAAGGTGCTTTTTCTTCTGTACAAGCTGAAGACGCTGCCTGACCGTAAAGCAGGGAATAAAACACATTACTCAGAGATTTCAGGAGTGCTTGCAAAGCAGGGAAGAAATGGTAACTACCTGGCCCCCTAGTAATTGCTTGCAGAGGGCAAGAACAGACACTGAAGAAGCAGGTGAGATAGGAAACTTCAAATACAACCTTCCTGACTCCAGGAAAAATTGCATGTTTCCCTGTCTGTACCTCTGCACCAAGACACAGTGCAGACAACTCCTTGGAGAAAGCCAGGATTGTGTGCCAGTTCTGGGCACAAAGCACCTTTACTCTCCTCCCTGGGCTGACCAGTGCATTACTGGCCTGGATTCAAGAGAGAATTTATGCTCTGTAATGGGCCCTATCTCTTTTAGGAAAGGCCTTATGGCCTGATTTAAGATGTCATGAAATCAGTGCAGACATTTACATGGATTTAGTGGGCCCTGAGTTAAGGTGTTACACATTTGCTGGGCTTCAAATATATTCATAAGGATTATCATCAAGAGGGGTGTTCTCCTTAAGAGCAACTGGGGATAAAATAAATCTGATCAATTTTCTTTGATGCTATTTTAAGGTAAACCAACACATTCCAAAATCTTCTAACACATCCATGATACTCCTGTACCTCTTCAGATGGGATTTTGTCATCATTTAGAACAGCACCATTCATATGGCTGCAATTAAAGTTTCAGCCAGCTTTTGCTATTCTGAGTAATGCCTGTCAGAGGTTTATAACTTGATTGTGAAAAAGAAGAAGAAAAAGACTTCACAGCATAAAAATGTGGCTCTCAGGCTAAAGCACTGCAGAGTTACTTTCTTAAAAGACATGACCTTAACTTGGCCATGTTGCCCATTTCAATATTCTTCCAGGCCATTATCTCAAAACACTGATAAAGCCTTATTTTTCTTTTTTTTTTCCTCATAGCTACACAGACATGTTACCAGCACTTGATAAACAGCTTCTAGGCATGCACATTAACTTGGTCATAACTTTTTAATATGCATATTTATATCAGTGTAATAGTCTGTATTCTGAGCTGGCACAGTATTAAATACTGATTTATAAAGCGTTACATGCTCCAGAATTACTGTTAAGATTACTGGCTCAGTGTTGCACATTTGTAACTCCTTTCAGCTGACCTGCACAATTAATCAGCAGTCTGTGTTTAGGGACTTCTGGCAGCACAGGTAATTGGGAATTCTATAAAACTATTGTAGTAGGGAGCACTAAAATGAGAACATGGCACAAAGAAGAGCCCACCCTTCATCCACTTGTTATTTACAATACAGCTACCTCAGCAAATTCACCTTAAAAAAGAAAGTCTGCTGAACCTAATACCATATAAATAAAGACAGCAACTTACAGTGCTTTGAATTTGGAGTGCAAGCAGTCGAAATGGGACTTCAGTTCTTTAGACTCAAATACACTTCATCTGTAACTGGCTTCATTTTAGGCCCTAGCTTAGACAGTTGCAGTCTGAGAGGCACTGAAAGATACAGTGCATCAAGTGTTTCCTGATTGCAGCTTCACAGTTAAAATTAATGGTTCTGGTGTCCCTTGACTTGTCTCTACTGTAACTGTCTGGTGAGGGATTCCTGCAGTGCAAGAGGTCAGCTGGCAGCTGTGCCTGTTACAGTTGCTGCTTTCTCTCAGCTTTCAACACTCCTGCCCACCTGGCATCAGGTCCAAACTAACATTTTTCTTTGGCTTTCCTTTTCTTGGTTTAAGGCAGACCTATTCTTACAGCTAAGTGTCTGAGGCCTCAACAAAGATTTTTATGCTTGGTCTTTAAGTCAGGTCTGTGCTGAAGTGCTTTGCTCCAGAGGGATAGATGTGAGCATATGTGAAAACACTCTTGAAATTTGCAGGGAATGTGCATTGGGATCCTGAGATTTTCTCTCTGCCTTAGATCCCCCTTCCAGGAAAACAGCTGTGCACTTACTCTCAGGGTCCCTAACACTAATAATCTTGTTAAAATGTCAGTTAGTATGAATAAATTGCTGTACCCATATTGTTCTGAAAGTGCCTTTCCCTGCAGTGTTTTTGGACAGTCTCTTCAAAATCCTGTTTTTACATTTCAGAAACAGATGCAGTCTGATCCACACAAGCTGGACTTTGGCCTGAAACCTGAATTTCTGAGCAGGCCACCAGGCCCCAGCCTTTTTGGAGCCATCCACCACCCCCATGACCTGGCCCGGCCCTCGACTCTCTTCTCCACAGCCAGTGAGTACTGAGAACTGAAATCTCTGTCTTGTGGCATGTTCACTAAAATGCTAATCCTTCCATGTTGAAAGGAAATTTCCCATATGCTTTGCCATATGAGCTCTCTTCAAGACATGCCAGGGTCTGCTGGTGTATTTGATAAATATTTTAATATTCTATATGCTTCTGAAAAAGCCCAACCTGCTGAAATGCTGTACAGGTGGTAAATGGAGGAATATTTCTTCACACAGTGATGTTCAGTGCATCTTGGAGATATGACAGGTTGATAATAAGCTGTATTTTACATGCTGCTTTTTCCTTTTTTTTATCTCTCTCCATACTGACACATTCCCACCCCTTATACCCTAACTAGGGGTTTCTGGTTAGAAAACCAGCTGCTATTTGCATAGGATCCTAACCTGAGAGCCCTTGCCCAGTATACAGCAATCTCTGCTCACACGAGCCACCCTTTAAGAAATGATAGCCAAGCTCAGAGCACAGTGAGATCCTTTCTGAGCTTTTGCTAGGAATTCACCCCCTTTGCTTTGTTTTGGCAGGTGGGGGTCATCCAGCCGGCACCCCTTTCGGCCCACCACCTCACCACAGCAACTTTCTCAACCCAGCTGCTCACTTAGGTAGGTTCTGTCTGCAACTAGCAGTGAATATGATTCTGAAGTAACACATGTTGACCATTGAGAGACCATTAAAGATTTCCCACATGGAGACTCTTTGAGCGTGCTGCCTACTTAACCTTTACAAATTGCACATTTTAGCCATTTAATTTTAGCTATTACCCAAGCAGCAGTTCTAAAGCACATAATTGTATCACTGAGAGCATGTTTTGAAGCCAGTCTGGACATTACAGGAGTGGAGTGACAGGGCTGCTTGGATTTCACTGTGGTTATGTTTATAACCAGTCAAATAAAACACCTGAAGGTTAAGGCTTCTGTTCATAGAGGTGTT
Organism: Galbula dea; assembly: GCA_013399015.1. NCBI lineage: Eukaryota > Metazoa > Chordata > Aves > Piciformes > Galbulidae > Galbula > Galbula dea. The sequence continues at coordinate 539,579 of VWZX01008461.1, read as the reverse complement.
TCTTTTCCAAACTCCTACTTAGATGTCTGCTTTCCCATTTAAGTGAGTGGCAAAGATATCCTTAAAATCTTTTGATCTGGCCTCAGATATGTCTCTTGATGAAAACTAGTGAGTTTGCACTTAAAACCAGAACCACCCAAGTTACTACATGTTGTTATTTTCCTTCTACCTTACTCCTTACCGATGTTACAATAGGGTGATCTGCAGCCTACGGGCGCATCCAAGATTGAGAGACTAAATTGGCATTTTATTTTGCACAGGGAAGGGTTGGGGAGGGTCACCAGATTGGTACAGCAGACTCACAATGTAGGTCTGGTATTCTGCACTTAGCTGCTTGTAGTAAATGCTAGGTTTGGTCTTCCTTTTCTCTGTGCTGGTATTTATCAGTCATTTCAGCAAAATTATTAGACTTTTTCAAAGTAAAGTGAGAAGAGGATTTGCTTCATATCATTTTACACATACCCTGAATACCTTAACTACTACAAAAAAAATTACTCCAATATTTTTCAGTCCACAGTAGTTTTTTGTACAGTGTTAACAATAAATAACAAGAGAATTACAAGATGTTCAGGCCAGCATGACGTATCAGGATAATAGGACATTTTATTTATATCCTGGCTATGATTTAGGAGACGTGGCCTGAAGGTGCTTGGGGCAAAGTTGCCAGAGTTAATAATAATCTTGCTAGCTAGGGCCATTCCCTGAGAAGGGCCATGGAATTGAATTGCAAAGGAGGAAAAGGAAATAAAAATGGAGATGTTTGGAGGTTTTAAGTGAAGTGGCTACTTGTGCTGCAGTACAGACCTCAATACCATGTATATTTTGACACCTTGTTTTGCTTTGAAGAGGAAGTTTCTCTAATAAGATGATCCCATGCATACTGTCATTGACAAAAATGGGGTTTTATATCCCACCCCCTCACAGTCACTGCTCTGCTGTGGGAGGATGATGTTCAGCTACTGATAAGCACAGACTGAGCTTTCAGACCACCTAATGCAGTCGGATAGCATGCTAATGCTTTATCATAATTACCAAGATGCCAGTGAGCTTCAGCTGTCTCTCTTGGTTTGCAGAGCCTTTCAATCGACCGGCTTCCTTCAGCGGGCTCACCGCGGTGGGTAGTAATGCCTTCGGGGGACTCGGGAACCCGACAGTTAGTGAGTAACCTCTTTGTTGATGAATTCTTGTTTGCTCTGTAATTCAGAATATTGAGTGATGGTGACTATTTGCTGTCTTTTCTTACCAGCTGCTTAGATCACATATCACTTAAGAGATGGGAATTTGAAAAGCAACCTTTTTCTTCTAAGTAACAGCATTTTTTAGTCATCAGTAAATTATTTGCTAACAGTTTGGGTTCCACACAGTGCTACATGTCACCATTACATCGTTTAGTAATTAAAATAAATAAATAGAACCTATGAGTCTAAGGAGTTTGTGAGATTTCTCATGGTTTTGTTGCATGCTCAAAACTGATTGATGTGTGCAGCATCACTAGCTGTGGATGGAAGCATTTTTAATTTGTTTTTTTTTTCCTTTCTCACCAGTAATCCAGGACATGTGCCTGGAAAAGATCACTAACCTGCATTTATTTGTCCAGGATCATCAACATTTCTCTAGTTTTAGCCAGTCACAAAAGATCATCCTTTTAAAAATCATTCTCTTTCTCCATACTTCAAATCTGGCATGATTTCAGTCACATCTTATTTTACTTTGGTTCAGGATCAAATGCTACAAGTTCCATTATTTATAGTCTGAAATAATGGTCATTTCCTGATGTCTCCAAAATATTTGGAATAAGGACCATTGTCACTTTCCTCTTACTACGTCATCCCTCGTCAATTTTATCCACAGCATTTCCCTTTCCAATTAAAACAGCTGTCAGATGCCTGCCCATTTTTAGGAATGAGACCCTCTAATGAATCTCTGTTAATTTCCTTTCCTTTTCCAGCTCCCAATAATATGTATTCATTTTAACTCTGAGTGCTGTAAAAGTTTTTTTGGTAAGTACCTTCACTAGAGCATACCTTTTTCTTAAACCTTTTTGTTTTCCACTTCACCATTTCAGCACCCAACTCAATGTTCGGCCACAAGGATGGCCCCAGTATGCAGAGCTTTAGCAACCCTCACGAGCCCTGGAACCGACTGCACCGAACTCCTCCTTCGTTCCCGACCCCTCCGCCCTGGCTGAAGCCAGGAGAGCTGGAGCGCAGTTCATCTGCTGCAGCTCATGACAGAGATAGAGATGTAGATAAACGAGACTCATCTGTTAGTAAAGATGACAAAGAAAGGTACGAAAGAACACTTCCAAGAATTGTCTAGTTCAAAGCTTGGGGCTCTGTTCCGCTTTTAACCCTTCCCAGCCTGGCACATTGTTAAACCAGAGCTTCAGTAGAGGGACACCTGAAGAGCTGACACCATTGCTGCCTATGACGTGAGGCACTACAGAGGATGCAGGTTTCTGACTCAGGTGTTTCCTACTGCATCTGTTTCTCTTCTCACTTGCACCGTGCTTTATCAGGAGGAGCTTTGCTGGAGCAGAGTTCAGGCAGCGTCAAGTGAGAATAGAATCAGACCCACACACTTTCTTACCTTGTGGGTCACGTTGTCATAGGTCTTTTGAACAAGAGTTAACGTGTAGATAGGTGCCTGACAGGATGAAAGCAAAGATTATAAAGTCCATCAGACACATATCTGCACCTTCGACTACCTAAATAGCTTCATAAATCAGACCTTGTCTGTATAATGAATAACACTGCCTCCCTTTTCAGAAATGGCCTGACCAGAGGGACCACTGATAAAGTTGGGAAATTATAACACTCTGAAATCCACCAGGTGTGTCATGGTCCAATATCACAGGAAGCTTCAGTGCATGCAGTTCATTAAATGAACCCTAATTCCCCTTGGAAGAGCCACACACACGCACTGCTGTTGCACACCTTCAAGCACAGTTTTTATTCGGTGTTTTAGATGGACTTGCATGCTAACATGTCCAGGCTGGGAAGGGTTAATGGAAAGTAAAACCTGGTCATATTATTTTTGTCAGGACTGTTCCCATTTTACAGTTAACTCAGTAACAATTCCTCTTAACCTTTAAGTACCAAATTATAAGAATTTGCCATTCAGCAAGTGTCATGCCTTCCTTGAAAAATGTAGAGAGGCTGATTTCAGCTTTTTCAGTTGTGGCTTAATGGCTTTCCTGTTAAGTTTGCACATGACTTTACTACATAATGGCTATTTGTCTAATTTTTTAACATAAAAGAATATTTAGGAGATGTGCTCTTCTGACTTCTCTGTCACTAACCCAAATATATGCAATAGTAGCCTTTTCTAAAAGAAGTTATGCTAACACATTAGATATTCTAAAAATACATGTAAGAGCTTTTCTATATTGTTGTAAAATGTGAAGAGCAAGTCAAACTACAGATCTTTTCACCTACATTTTCCATTTGGAATATTTTCTGTTTGGTAGCATAGCTTCATTATTTTCATGTCTGGTGTTAATGCTTCAAAATAAATTGCTGTTACAAATTGGGGATTCTGTCCTGCAAAGTGCTTAAGCATGTGAGTAACTACTGGCTTGAATGGCAAAGCATTTTAGCTACTAATGATATGGGTAGTCTTCAGAATTCTGTGATGTTTCATTTGCTATTTTATTGTTTTCTGATGAAGTCTTCCTGCTGAAGAAAATCCCTTACCGAAATACATTCCTTGCAAGCTGCTTTGGCATTGCCTGAACTCCATATCATAGCTCAGAACATGTTTATTTTCAATAATTTGAGAGCTTAAAAGCAAATGTCATTCATACTTCATACTTTTGCACAATTATGGCTACCAGTTTAGTACAATAATGTTTTCGCCAATCTAGTGTTGCTGTGCATCCATCTGTGTGGTTTTGAAGAGTTCTACTTTGCAGCATGCTCACACTGTTGCCTGTATGAGAAGATGCTGAGAATCCCTTCCTGGAGATGTGCTTCCTATGTAGATTATGGCTGGAATAGTTTGTGAGCCTTTCATACCTAATTCTTTATCTTCAGTGGCACGCAGCAGGGTGAGGATGTAGCCCTGCTTCCTAGTTGAGGTCCCAATCTCTGTTACCTATTTTAAGCTAATTTCCTCAAACAGGAAGAACTGGGAATCACAGCTGGAGGTATGATTTCATCTCAAAATCATCCTGTCATCAAGGATCTATAACTTTATCAGCCCCTAAATGGGCCATCTAGACAAAAGCATTCATCTAGATGTCTTCTGTTATCAGTGGAAAGGTGCCTCAGAGGTACCTCTTAGCCTGGCTCTTCCCCATCTAAACTTGGGTGTTAAGACTGGGTGCAAGGAGCCACTGGTTGCTCTTCTTGGATAAGCCGTATGGCCAGTGTACCACAGCCGCTGCCAGCTAGACTGAGATAAGGTAAATCCCCAGGGTAACTTAGATAATATGAAACTACAATCTGTGAACCTTTCCCAGGTGCACAGCTGGCTGGAGGGTTACACTGCAGTGTCCTGATACAGTCCCCACTTCCTCCTGGAACTTCATTTGCATTTGTGGAGGCTTTTGTTTGACTGTTTATTTTAAGGACTCTCTTACTCCTGCCCAGCGTTAGTTAAAAAACAGTAAAGATATCTATAGAGAAAAATAGGTTTTGTTCCTTTTCAGTGCTGTTTTGTTTAAAAGATCTCACTGAGCAATTCCATTCTAATAATGACATTTAAGTGTATGTAATCCTAGAGCATTAAAAAAACCCAACCAACAACAACAAAACACACACAAGAAGAGTCTATTGATTTTCTTATCAACCTAAAAGACACATCAAAGTACTCAGGATAAGATAGTATCTTTCAGTTTAGCATACAGCCTCAAAACATATCTTACTTAGTAATAAGTTCATTTGAGAAGATCTTAACTTTCTTCTTTGTGGAGACAGAGGCTTAGAGCTGTTTCCATGTTATTAACCTAAGGAGCCCTTCACAAGTCTAAGGATAAGAAATTATTCCCTCTCTGACCACAGAACTATATGTAGTTCCCTTAAGTGAGCTGTATAATCAATAGCCTCTTGAGATAATACCATTGCTGTAATTGAATAGGATGAAATTGGCAAAGGAATATGTTATTTGGGTTGCACATAAATTTTTCTGTAGTTACAGAAAATGCCTGTTATTTTCTCTAAATTTTATGCCTAATTTAGAATAAATCAATTACATAACAAATTGATTAAATATCATCAAAAGAACTCAATGAGCTCTCCTAGTGAAATAAAACAATTAAGGGTGTCCTTTGAACTCATCCCATGGGAACAATAAGTAGAAGACCAGGTATTGCAGAGTCCACAAGCCAGTGCTTTTCCAGGGAAGGAAAAGAATCAAATCTTCATGTTGAGAAGCATTCAATGGAGTGCCTTGACTCATTCCCACTGTGTCCAAATCTGGAAGCTGTTAAATCAAATGCCTCAACTGTTGGTGCAAAGCAAGAGGAGGGAAATCAGAGCCAGGGCACAATTTCCCGGCGGTTTAGGGCACAGTCAGTCAAAGCAAACCTGATGCCAAGTTGTTACTTGGTAGTCAGTGCAGAGTAGGCAGTTCTTGTATCAAATGCTTCATGTTGCAAATGTTTTCTACCCAGTCACATTCTGGACTCTCTGAGGTCTTTCAGACATGGCCCATAAAATGACAGTTTCAACAGTTCAGTCTAGACACAGCAAAAGATGCATCTGGTGAGATTATAATGATGAGAGTTTCCTTTTCAAAGATATTTTCTCTGCAGTTGCTGCACTTTCACCATCCAAAAGTGAAGATGGTTCTTTCAGAGCTGCCCTGAATGATGGGCATATAGGGTAGACTGACATCTGCTGAGGATGTCAACGCATGATCTATCCACGATGGCCACCACTTGCACACTTAGAGAAGTGCCCACCTGGTCAGAGAGGTGGATTTTCACTGTCAGTACTGCTGTCTTGAGAGGTTTTGTTTTAAGTTCTAAGAAGTCATTTGAATTGTGAGAAGTGAGTTGAAAAGCTAAAAGATTAGAGGAAAGTAGAGATGGGAAATTAGTAACATACATAGGTCTAGAAATCATTTTAAAATTCAGTTGAACAGAATGTCATCTATTTTCCCAAATGTATTCTTAATAGAAGCAGGTAAAATAATTACTAACCATGTGATTTGGATTTAATTGCCTCACTTCTTTTTGATGAAGTTAGTATGTTTCTATTTTTCTCTCTTCTTTGCACACAATTAAGGCTATTGTCATAGAAATATGTCTCCTAGCGCCAGATTCCCTTGGGAGCCTTCTGTGGACTTCAGTATTTGAAATCTCAATCACACCATTCACAAAGCAGCTTCTGGGATCTTCTTCTGCGTCAAGATAATAGTACAGGCCTAGTTTAGAGATGGGATGTTCTTCTGGTGTTTTGAGTGCCAAAAGGAACAGTGCATTTATTGGTGCATGTTACTAGCTTGCTGCAAAGCAACAGGTACAAAGGCAAACACCCTAGAAGCTTTGTTCTGCTTTCAGTTTCTCATGCCTTGGCTTTTACACTTCTTTCTTCTAGGGAGAGCATTGAGAAAAGACACTCCAGCCATCCTTCGCCAGCACCTATCCATCCAGTAAACTCCCTCGGACATAATCGCAGCTCAAATGAGCAGATCAGGAGCCATCTGAATCCCGAGGTTCGAGAAAAAGAGAAACCCAAAGAACGCGAGAGGGATCACTCCGAATCCCGGAAGGAAATTAACGTTGACGAGCACAAGGTGAAGGACAACTATATTTCGGAGAAAGAAGGCCTGAGCCATGAAAGCCGAGTGGTGGAAGAGTCTAAGCAAATGCCCAGGGTTCCTTCACCCTATGCTAGGCCTCCTGTTGTGGAGAGCACCAGGCCTAATAGTACTTCAAACCGTGAGGCCGAGAGGAAGAACGAGCCAGCGTACGATAATCCGAAGAAAAGCAATGAAGTCAAAGTGAAGGAGGAGCGAAAGGAAGACCATGATGTTCAACCTGAGGGACCTCAGACTCATAGGTCGTCTGATCAGCCGCCACCCATATCCACATCTAACGTCCATCCAAGTCCTTTAGTGTCTATGCCCATGACTGTAGGTGTAACTGGTATACATCACATGAACAGCATCAGTGGCCTGGATAGGACTCGCATGATGACCCCTTTCATGGGAATTAGCCCAATTCCTGGTGGAGAACGTTTCCCCTATCCTTCTTTCCACTGGGATCCAATGAGAGATCCCTTAAGAGATCCGTACAGAGAGCTAGATATTCATCGGAGAGACCCCCTGGGCAGAGACTTTTTGCTAAGAAATGACCCCCTCCATCGTCTTTCTACGCCAAGATTGTATGAAACCGACAGGTCGTTCAGGGATCGGGAGCCTCATGACTACAATCACCACCACCATCACCACCACCCTCTCTCTGTTGACCCTCGACGTGAGCATGAGAGGGGCAACCACTTGGATGACAGAGAGCGGTTGCACATGCTCAGAGAGGACTATGAACATGCACGCCTGCACTCAGTTCACCCTGCCGCCTTGGATGGGCACCTGCCTCACCCAAGCCTAATCACGCCAGGACTTCCTAGCATGCACTACCCCAGAGTCAGTCCCCCGACGGGACATCAAAATGGCATCCTCAATAAAACTCCCCCCACAGCAGCTCTCAGTGCCCCTCCACCTCTTATTTCTACTCTGGGACCTCGGCCTGGGTCCCCCAGAAGGACTACTCCTCTGTCCACAGAGATGAGAGAGAGGCCTCCTTCTCACACTCTCAAGGACATTGAAGCTCGATAAGCAGAGTGAGACTCAATAAAAAACAGAGCAAGAGGGACAGAACGTTGTAAATGAACATAATACAAAGACCTTCTTATTAGTCATTGATACAGACTGGGGATGTGACCCAGTGTACAATATGTATAGACCTGAGTGCAAAGATTTTGAAATGGGTTTTTTTGTATATTATATGTTGAAATTTTCCACATCTTTTAGCCAAGTCTGTACGTTCCTTGTGTCTCCTACTCTATTTTATTTCTAGTTTAAAAATTTCAAAAAGCTGAACTGAAGAACAAGACAATTAATCTGAATGATTGACCAGAAACAAACCACCACCAATGTCAACCATACAAAGCTCTTTCAGACCTGAAGTGAAGACAATTGTAGATATTTGTGTAAAAAGATTGCTTCATGGGTTAATGGTTCATATATGCAAAAAGGGTAAGATGAAAGCTTTACTTTGTACAAATGTAAATAGATAAAATTAAGTAACATAATACATTAATACTTCTTAAACTGTGCTATTTGCAAACTTAATATTGATCAACACAGTCTGCTTATGCTGTGTTACATATATTGTTATAGACAGCTAAACCCCTTCAACTATGCAATGAATTTTTAAGGCTTTTCACAAAAGCCTTTATAACTCAAAGGAGCCTTTTCAACACACAACATAATTAAAGTCATATTTTCCCTGAACAAGCTCATCTATAATAGAAGCCTATTTCTCTTGCTTGTTTTGATGAAGAAACAGCCTATTAGAGGTCTAGTTTTCTGTCTGAACCCCTGCATCAAGGTGCTGATGTTACTGTAGCTCATGTATTCCTTAGAACGTGTCAGGGTTAGCGATCTGTAATCACTGATACTGTAGTCATGACAGATTGGCTTTCAGTCACAGTAATCTGGGTTAAACAGAGTAATAATCAAATGCTGGATATTTTCCAGAACTCGTCACTTAAAATGTCACATTTATTTTTGGAAGAACATCTGCTTATAGCCATTCATGTCTGGTTTTATTGCCAGTGTGTCATTTTGATCTGTACACACGGTTTTGGTTCTTTTTTTCTTCTGGTTAAGTGAATTTTAGCTGCATTGAAACAAATCCTACAAGAAAGCTAATACTTTTCTAAATGATGGATGTGTTTTCACTGTGGATCAGTAGTTTAATTAATGAACTCCAATGCAGATTTCATAATGCAATTTATTGTATTTCAGTTGGTAATAAAAGTCTGTGAATAGTCAACAGGTCAGCCTTGTTGTTCCCTAATCACAGAAGTCATGAAATAACATGAAGAACATGGTCCTTTTTAACAATATGCATCAATCTTCTGAAATTTGTCTTTTCATAGCACACTTTTTTATAATGCATTCAGTTTCTTGTCTGAATATTTGGAGAGAATATGACTTTATCAGAGAGAATTCAATATCTTGTCTACTGGACTGTAAAATATATGTATGAAATAAAACTAGTTCCATTGGTCTTCTAGTGTATTAAAGTGCTATCTGAAGTTGTTATCCTGTTTTGGCAAAAAAAAAAGAGAAAAAAAAAAACAAAAAGAAAGAAAAAAAGAAAAAAGTTACCTACAGACAGTTGTTTCTAATGATCAGAGATCTATTTTAGTAGTCAACTGAAGGTTTAGTTGTGAGCTTCAGATTTTGTGAACTCCAGATGTTGTGCAGTGGGTTTCTTTTTTTTGGTTTGGTTTGGTTTTTTTGGTTTGGTTTTTTTTTAAGAACAAAAGGAAAAATACAAAAAAACCCCCAACCCTGAAGAATATGTACACTGGAACCGTAGTGGTAGCTTTCAGTATTGTAAAGAGATTGTTATATACAAACCTTTTTGCTGTTTATCCTGTATGTAATAAAGTCCTTTCTAGATCCTATGTGCAAAGAAAAGTGAAGCGGCTCTCAATCTTCAGCATGTTTCCTCATCAGCGAAGACTTGTGTAATGTAAATTGTGCCATGTTATTAAAAAATGTGAACTAAACTGCTAGGTGCTTCTTTGTGTGGAGTACCCCATCATTGCTATGGGGAAGAAAGACTTTTTTCCCAAGAGTGGGGTTTTGGTTCACAAGAAAGAGCTATTAACAATGTAAAGGAAATGGCAAGCTTTTAGAAGCCACCTTAGTAAAATTGTTAATCAGGGAAAAAGAAACAAAAAGGAGACCAGGGCCTTGGCTTGTTTGGATTCTTTAAAATGTAAGCTTTTAGTTAACTGACTAATTGATCTTTCAGGATTGTCCTCTACTTGTAACGTGTAGAATGGCTTCGTGCAAGCCCTTCTCTGAATTCATGCAGTTCCACACAAGCCAATGGCATTTTTCATCAGATAGAGATACAGCTGTCAGTTACTGTGAACAATTTGTACATAAATATGTCCAATTTCTTGCAAATTGTTTAATTCTTCACAACACAGCTTTCAAGGTGCCCTTTTTTTGAAAAAAGAATAAATAAAAAATCTAGCTCCTCATGATACGTGATTTCCAGGAGGGTTTTTTTTTTCCACTTTGGGGGATTTTTTTGCAAGCTGGTTGCTAACACTTCAAAACTTTTATCCAAGTTACTTTGGCAGAGGTAACTTGTGAGACTGAAATTTGCTGTCTTGAGCAAGAGTCAGGACATCTTTCTTCTCCCTGAGTGGTTGCCAGTTGCTTTGGTAAGCAATTAAATGCATGCAGTCACGTATTCAAGTTTGGGGTTTTTCCTCTCTTCAGCCCTCTAGCATTGTGTCTGTATTCCACTCTTTCTCCCAAGGAAATCTGAGGAAGGTGAAACTTCCCTGAATTCCAACCATGTAACTAAGGGCAAAGAATGACCCTATGTCTTTTTCTAAAATTCTGTGTTAAACTGTGCAGAATGTACAGTAGTAGCATAATGTGCAAAAAGAGCTTTTTTTTCTTCCCTGGGAGGAATCCACACATTTTCTGGATGTACATCATTAAAAAACCTTCCAGGTTTCTGAGGGAAACCAGTTATAGACGGCTGCAGAAGGGCAAAAACTATTGGAGCAAGCTTGCACAGATACAGTGTGAGAGGCCCCATGAGAGAGGGACTGATGAGAGCATCATCTTGGAGGCTCATCTCAGAGCACTGTGACAGGAGTCCTAACAGCTTTGTCAGTGTCTTAAGGGGGAAGAAATGGGGCATCTGATTGCACAGACTGTGATCCTTGTCCTCCCAGATGCTGAGCACACTCCTGCTGATGGTCCTTAATTCCCAATCAAGCCAATGAACCCTCACTCCCAATCCTAGAAGGCACTGAGGCATTTCACTCCCTTTGAATTCAATACAATTTAAGTGGCTCTATGCCTTTGAAGATCTGGGTGTTGTAAGAATGGTGATGCTCAGAGGAATATGCCTGAAAGGTTTAGTAAGAGATGAAACAACGTTGAATGCTTTTAAACTGTTTCAGGTGGATTGCTTGCTTTTTAGAAGTTTGATACAGGGATGTTAGCTTGCAGTTACAGACAATTTAATCCTTTTAGCAGGGTTTCCATGCAAGGCATTGGTCTTCAATCTTCTATTTTTGAATCCTTAGTATTTAAGAAATGAAGTTCATTTAAAGACCATGACAAAGACCTATAAGTGAGTCCTAAAGGTATTATTCTGAAGGGTGTGCGAGATGTGAATTATGGAAAACCCTGAGGGTCTATGCTTACAACACCCAGAACCTTTGCTTTATGTTTTAAAGCTCCCACCTTCCCATATTCCAACTAGTCTTCTACTCAGCAGCTTCCTATCACCAGTGGAGATGCCAGCTAAAGCTCTATATATGAAGTGATACTTTTGAGAGCAGTCGGTAACTTTTGTACCCTGATACAATGTTCATTTTATGCTGTGCTTTCTCCCTTCTTTTTTAACTTCCTGTGTTGTCCTCTTTGTTTTTCCTTACTGAATACTTAGCTCTAACCTGGTTTTTCTGCTCTTTATACCTCACTGGTACTCTCCTGCTTTTCTACCAGCCATTGTTCTCTTTCATGGCTTGTGATGACTAAATCTATTATAGGCAGCAATAAATACTGCACACAATTTTTTTTCCAAGAGCCACAGGCACTGTATATTTTTGTTCCTTTCTACCTTTACCTGTATGAGCTCATGAAAATTTGTAGTCCTTGCTGGACTGGAAGATAGGCAAACAGAGGTTGGAGGAGGAATTTACTGAAAGTGTTTTCACTTGCTGTGGCTGTGCCTTCTTAAGTAAATCTTTAGCATGATTCTTGGTCATTTGAACTCTAACATGTTTCACATGTGCAGGTGGCCTCTGCTGAAAGCCATCTGGGGCACTGGAACAAGGTAACAGACTATTGGTTATATACCATTTGCAGAGGAGCTGCTTGGCTTACTGCTTTTGTTTCTGGCAAAATGGAAGAGCGAGCTGCGGTCCAAACAGTGACCAAAGGCTCAGATTACACAGGGCTTTGTTACTGGTAATACAGACTTCACTATATCATTATCCTCATTTTATAAATGGGAAAAGTGCAGCTGGGAACACAAAACTCAGAGTAATATCAGCCACCTACTGCCTGAGTCATCCCAGGAGTCATCCAGGGGAACTAGGTTACTGCCTTAGTCACCATGAGAACAAACCCCACTGTGAATGAGGTGAATTGCAGAGCCAGTGCGTGTAAGACATGAGGAATTTCTGGGTTGCTATTTTGTCTTTAGAAAGCACTTTTAGCCCAAGCTCCTGTTAACAATTTCCTGGGGTCCTAGATTTGCTAAAATTGTCTCCATGAAAGAACAGGTTTACTTATTCATGGATAATTCAAGTACCTCAAGTATTAACCCAAGTTGATAAAGCCTGTGGTCATTCTGGTTATTGAGGGCAGGTATTTTACCACCTAGTGTAGCTTGTTTAATTGCCACTATTTTATAGTATTCAAACTCACTCAGAGTGCAGCATTTTTCCTGGTTGGATTTATGTTTGTCTATTGAAAAACCTGCATTTAGCCCTAGGAACCTGGCTATCCACTTCCCAGTACAATCATCTTTATTTCAAGACAAGAAAATAATTGAGAAATTAATTAGAGACTTTATCAGATATACAACATTACTGTATGTTGGTTAAATGCATCTTGTGCTTTGCATCTTCAAAGTCTCTAACTAGTTTCAGTTGAGTCACTGAACCACCAGCTACTTGCCCTCCAAAAGGAAAGTTTTATCTCAGGTGATGTGGGGGTTGGACTAGATGATCTTTTGAGGTCCCTTCCAACCCCTAACATTCTGTGATCCTGTGTAATTCTGTGAATACTACAACAGCCGAGTAGAGATAGATTTATTTGATCCTGCTAGAAAAGGCTGTCGTTCTTCAGAGGTACCACAAGAGGGTAGTTAAAGAGAGACTAAAATATGTGTAGGCTGACAGGATGGCTATGCTGTTTCCTGCAAGGTGATTGTAGATGTAAATTATTTTTATGAGAGGCTGATCTGTGAGGAGCTCTCCTGTTCCCGTGCATAAATGACAGAAATCTCAACGGTGCTGTGGCAGACAGCAATCAGGTTGACTAAGGAGTGACCTTGCTTTATTGCATTTATAATAAGAGGGACTAGAAGTGGTCCATACCAAGAGCATTCAGCTAGATAAAAGCAACCATATTTTGGAGAGTTAGGTTTAAATTGCATGGTGCTACTGTCTAGCAACAAAGCACATTGCTTATGTTAAGGGCATAAAAGATGCTCTGTATAACAAATAGCATGTATGATACGAGCTGATGTATGTCAGGTCCTCAAAGCCTCAGCCTTTACTGAGGACATTAGTCTGTTTGTTTCATTACCTGGCTTTTGAAAAGATTAGGCAAGGACTAAGTGAGAGAATTGCTTTAACTAGAGATGGGGGGGAAAATAATGCCAAATTTTCTAAGGACATAAATTAAAATGATTTGTTTAATATCATCAGAGCTGTCTGCTTCATACCAACAGCAAACTTGGCCCTGGGTTTCCTTGTCTACCTTAGGCATCTTGGCCTTGTCAGCAGAGAGCTAACATTTCCCTGTTGCTGTAAAAGCTCTTCTGACATTCAGAAGGAGCTACCTGCCTCGAGGGGCACTTGCTGGAGCAGGGCCTGAGAAGCAGGCAGCAGAGCATAGCCCCACATGGCTCCAGCTGATTTGCAGCCAGGCTGTGGGCTTGGTGGAGCCTTCATCTCCCTTCCCACAAGATGGCCAGGCCCCACAGCTCCATGCCCTCCAGACAACCCACAGCAAGCACCTGGAAATTGGTCTGTCTCCATGGGTACAGCCTGGTTGTGTCTGACCATGAACCACCCCTACTCTGGGAGGGGGGTGGCAGCCCCACACACACCCTGCTCCCAGAGCCCCTGCAGTGTGAGCCCCTGGACCAGCTACTTCAACTGAGGAGACCTGCACCTGAACAGGGTAGCCCTAGGACCTCACAGCCAAAATCCATGTGCCCAGCTCTGCCCACCTGCAAGTCATTTTCACAAAGCCAAGCAGTGAGGTCCTCGGTGGCAGCAGGGTGGAGTGCGGTGTTGAGGAAATGGTAGTTGCATCAACATGCCCCAGAGAGGGCAGGAGCACTTCATCCCTCCAAGCAGTTGTGTGCTCCAGACTGGGCTTCCTTCAGCAGTACTGGGGGCTTGAGGCTGCAGGCACTCAACCCAAAGGCAAAGCAGCCCTGAGGAAGATATATTATCCACCTTGCAGTGTTACCACTGTGGTTTGTTGTCAACAGAGTCATACTATGATAGTCATTATGGTTTTAAATGACTCATTTTTCCACTTAACTGTATTATTGTGGCTTACAGAGCATCTGGAGCTTTGCAGCAGTAAATACATCACTGAACACTGCAGCAATATACTAATCTGGTGCTTTGAAGACTATTTAGCACAATACAGTTGGGGTAATCAAGTGTGTCTGCACCTCCTGCACTGCTCACCAGGCATCTCTCCTGGTGGTACCACAACACAATGCACTGGCATGGGGCAGAAATGTGTCCGGCTGGTGAAGTGCTTGCAGAAACTGATTGAGTGTCTTTAGTACGACTTCATGCCGCCTTCGTGTCCAGACATGGGCAACGAAGCAGGTGAAAGGTCTAGAGCACAAGTCCTGTGAGAAGCAGCTGAGGGAACTGGGGTTGTTTAGTCTGGAGAAAAGAAGGCTCAGGGCTGACCTTCTCGCTCTATAGTTACCTGAAAGGAGGCTTTAGCAAGAACGAGTGATAGCATAAGAGGATATGTCTTCAAGTTGTTCCAGGGGAGGTTTAGATTAGATATTAGGAAAAATTTCTTCACCGAGGGGGTTACCAGGCATTGGAACAGGCTGCCCTGCGATGGAATCACTGTCCCTGAAAGTGTTAAAAAACAAATGTGAAGATGTGGTCCTTGGGGAAACAGTTTAGTGGTAAGCACAGTAGTATTGGGATATCAGTTGGACTCAGTTATCTCAAAGGTCTTTCCCAACTGTAACGATTCTATGATTCGATGAAGTTGAGATCTTTTTATAAGAAAAATGAGAGATTCTTGTCCGGTGCATGCAAGAGACCCTGTGTTTGTGCTGAGGTGGACAGGCCCCTGAAGCATTGGTGTCATGGGGAGTGAAATAGGTCTGCTCTGACCAATCCGTCCTGACTGGAAGGACGCCTCTGGACTCCTTAAATGTGTGTGTGTGTGTGTACATATATATATTATTTATTTATTTTAAATGGTTTTTCTTTCTTCTCATCTTGAACGCTTTCGTTCGTGCTGGTAGGATCGGGAATCATGCTGCAGAGGGCGGTGTGGGAGAGAGAAACGCAAGCCAACATGGCGGCGGCGCTGAGCGGTCGGACACTAGAGGGAGATGGTGTCCGCGCCTGGCAGACTGCGGCGGGAGCAGCGCACAGCTAAGGGTCAAGCCCTAACGATGGACTTTTGGGGGGCTGTTTGTCTCATTGTGTTTTTTGGTTTTGTTGTTTGGTTTGGTTTTGGGGTGTTGTTCCTTTTTTCTTTTTAAACCCTCAAACATATCCTGCCAGCCGGGAGCTCTTGTGCCGCACCACAGACAGGCTGCAGCTGATGCCCCTCAGGCGGCTGTGCCTCTCGCTCCCCACACATCTCAGCAGTCCCTGATTGTGATTTTAGACATTCAGGGTGTTAGGGTAAGAAAAGTCTAGGTTGGGACTTGCTTTGATAAAGGCAGATAAAGCTTCCTTAGGAAGAGGAAAGAAATGCCCAACAACTCCTCTCCCATTTTTTTGATTTTCACAGAATCACAGAGTCATTACGGTTGGAAAAGACCCTCAAGATCATCTAGTCCAACCAATAGCCCTACACTACTCTTACCCCTAAATCATCCCCTGAAGAAACACATCTATCCTCTTCTTAAAAACCTCCAGGGATGGTGACTCCACCACCTCCCTGGGCAGCCTATTCCAATATCTAACCACTCTTTCAGTAAAGAAATTCTTCCTAATATCTAATCTAAACCTACCCTGGCTCAGCTTAAGCCCATTCTCTCTAGTCCTGTCACCAGTCACAAAGGAGAAGAGGCCAACACCCGTCTCCCTAGAATGACCTTTCAAGTAGCTGAAGNACGCCCAAAATGCAGGACTTTACATTTAGCCTTATTAAAACTCATCCCATTGGTCTCTGCCCATCGATCCAGCCTATCTAGGTCCCTCTTCAGAGCCTGCCTACCCTCAAGCAGATTTGACTTGTTGCCTCTAATGTGCTGCTTGCTATCCCACTTTTATCTCCATTTAAGAAGGCAGGATGCTGGGGAACAAGAGCAACACTGCTGTATGTTTCCTTTGCCAAAGTTTAGTTTCATGAGAGAAGTCTGAGTGGGAAAAGTACTTTTTCAAATTCCATCCTGGCCAGTCCTTGGAGCTGAGGCAGTGACTGGGTTGGCCAGAAGAGCATGTGGGATGGCCGGGTAGCAGGACAACAGGTACCAGGCAGCTTGACTCCAGTAGTCACTCCACTTCTGTACTAGGACAGATGGCATCCTTCACCCTGGGTGTAAGAAGCAGGACCTCCAGAAGGATTCTTGAAGTAGAAATAGTTTGCAACCCAGCAGCATATATCTTCAGTGTGATGGCAGGCTCATAAGCTCTGGTAACATGGGGATATACAGCTGTACTATGTAGAATTAGAGGTAAACATTTGTTCTCACTCCAGTTGTGTGGAGTTAAAACAATGTATAATGTGTTTCTTCAGATGACTGTGTGCTTTAAAGCTGTATTTCAAAGCAAATGACTAGAGGCTTCAGGTTTTGTTTCTGTTCTAGCCTTCTGGGGAATTTCGGGAGAGTCTTATGGAGAAGGTGTGCCTCTGCTTCTTTATCTGTGATTTGACTCTCCCTTCCTCCTGTAAAGAGATTTTACATCAATTATTAGAAATTCTATATGAGAGGTTTCAAACGTGGTGTTTTGGGTTGGTGTTTTTTTCCCAGTTATATTTTCCAATATCCATTAGCAATGCAGTTAAGTCTGTTCTGGCAGGTTAATTAGTTTTATCTTTGAATTTGGAGGGATTACAATCAAAGTAGGCATCATATTTTAAGAATTATTCTGTAATGACTGCAATAGTTTTACATCACTGCTAATTCTAAACTCCATGAATTTGTTCCCTGTCTCCACAGCTTTGACTTAATCTTTGCTCTGAATGGCAGTGAGACTGCTTAATGAAACAGAGCAGTTGATTTCCAGTAAAACTAGCATAGAGTAGTTGGATCTTTAATTGATCATTTATATGAATTTCCATGAAATTCTGGCATCTAGACTACTGTGGGATCAAACTGGACCTTGTTTTGATGCATATACCTTTGACAACTTTAGTTCTACCCAAATATGCAGGACTGCATTTGCCTGTCAGTGAAGGGCTAAATCATGAATGTCCTTGACTTTCACTTCCAAAATTCCTTGCATATGAATGCCTGCAGGATTTTGCTATGTGAGCTAAGCAGTTTGCTAAACCTGGGAATCCAACTGAAAAATAGGAAGCTAGCTCTGCAACACTACACTTGTCAGTGATTCATATGCTTGATTTTCATTTTAACCACATCCCATCAGTGAAATTGCAGTGCAAGACTAGCATATTGCACACTTAACTCATTAAGACAAGGAAAAGACTCTTGCACCTACCTGTACTGGGGTACTCTTGCAACTACCTATATTGGAATGGCCAAAAGAGGAAATGTAATGGTTAACTGTAAAATTGTAGGATTTTCTTTTATCTAGGATACTAGACTTGAATTTTGGCTCTTGTAAAGGAAGACTGGTTTGCTGTTTGCTTTTTGGCATGTGGCTGTCTTCAGGAATTTCTGACAGATTCTTTGAATGACTTGTGTATTGGCAAATATGGAGTTAGTAGCCTGTAAAAATACATGATGAGTTACCTGGGAGAGAATATTTGATGAGGACATTTATGTTTTTGAGGAAGGGACAGAGGATTGTCTACTGGGGAGATGAACAAGAGGTCTAAAAGGAAATGTAAGGGAGTGATTTGTACATAGTAGAATATTTTGTTCCAAATAGAACAGTTTTTATGTGCACTTCTGAACCTGCAAGTGGCACCAAGACAAAGGCTGATGATACTTCTAGATCTTTTCTTCCTGTGGGTAGCTGAAGACCTGCTGAAGATGATAAACTATTTTGCTGCTGAGCATCAGAGAAATCCCAAATTTGCCACAGGTATGAAGAAATTTATTAGAGATGTTACTGGAAAAACTATGACAAAATCACCTGTTTTGATTGACTGAGTAAAGCTGTTGCATTTTGGTTCCACATGTGGAATACAAGGGGAACAGGCTCTCTGGCAATGGCACCAGTTTGGGATTGTGGAGCTCTCTATTGTCTTTTCAGCTCACTAAAAGACTCACAGGCTTATATAGTCTACCCAATATCAAAATGAAAGTCACTCTTCTGGGTGGAGAATGAAACCCTCCTGATAACTTTAAAAGACAAAAAAGGAAATGTCATTTTGAAATGTTTGACCTGAAATGAAGTCAGCACAAAAAGCTCCAGCACAGACACAGGCTGAGATTGTTCACCAATAGAGCAAACAGAAAGCTGGGACCATATTAGCTTCAGGAACCAGAGTTCAGTTCTCTCTGAATCCCAGTTTTGCTGTGCATATTCCAGAGCAAGCCAAGTTTCTCAGGGCTGATAAGTCAAGAACTGGGTCTTTGTGGTAACTAGACTTTCAGGTTCCCCAAATACTGACATATATCAGTCCAGAGGAACCCAAAGTAGTTTCTGATGAAGATATTTCCCTTTGAAATCTGACCAAAGGCTCACTTCTGGTATTGTCCCTAAGGGGTGCAGAGACCACAAGTTTGAAAGTACTTCCAACTTTGGTAGACACAAATTTCCTAAGGCTGCTGATCCTGTAGCAGTTAAACCAAAAGATCTTTCAGGTAATCTAGTGTCTGCTCTGCCTGTAATATTATGAAATCCCTGCAGCCTTCTAGGAGAGGACATGGGGACACTTGCCTCTGTTGTTCAAAGCTAGCAAATTTCCAGGGAGCATTTTCATTTTGGTTCATTGACTTTTTCCAAGGTTTCCCTGGAAAAATTTCAACAGCTTTAATTCTGCCACATGTGCTTAGGTGGCAAACACCTCAGGGCATAGCTAGGCATAAAGAATGTGTGCAGATGGTACTGAGCCCTTTCTGCTTTGGTGCTAGAGTTTTCTTCAGAGGTTTAAGTGTTGCCTGGCTTTTTGGGGCAATAAAGCAGCACTTGAAGGTGAAATTTGTTAGGTACTTAAACCAATAGCTTTACCTACCTTTTAGGTGAGCTTCTCCCACAGGTGGGAGGTGATAGTGTGGGAGAAAGTAGGCAGAGTTTGCTCATAGGCTATGGCTGCAGCTAAAGCTTGGAGGAAGAGGAGGGTTGGGAGATCTGCTCTGTTCCTTCAGTCATCCTAAATGAGGCCAGGGTACAGGTGAATAAACAGCATCTTGTTGAACCAGAGAGAATAGTTGAAGGCTTGCAGTTAGGTGCAGAAGGTAAAACTTTGTTTTTCTGTAAGAGGTTTTATTACTAGGAGTCTTAGTAAGTCTTGGGTTTTGCTGATGTCTTGTATTATGTGTTGGGCTGATTGTTTAATGATCAAAATGGTCCCTGTTTGTTTAACTTTAGATTGAATATTTGTGGGAGCTTCTTTACCCAGAGGGTGGTGGAGCACTGAAACAGGCTCCCCAGGGAGGCTGTCATGGCCCCTACTCTCATGGAATTTAAGAAGCATTTGGATAAGGCACTTAGGCACATGGTGTGACTATGGAGTTGTCCTGTGCCTAAACATGAGTTGGACTAGAAGATCCTAATGGGTCCCTTCCAACTCTGGCTATTCTGTGATTCTGTAATGTCTCTGTATCTCACAGACTTAAGGTTGTGGGGGGTTGTTTTTGTTGTTGTTTGTTTGCTTGCTTGGTTGGTTTGTGTTTGTTTTAGGTTTTTTAGGGTTTTTTAATGAATCATAGAATCATTAGAGTTGGAAGGGACCTTAAAGATCATCTAGTTCCAACCACTAGATCAGGTTGCCCAGGGCCCCATCAAGTCTTGTCTTAAAAGCTTCCAGAGGTGAGGCTTCCACAACCTCTCTGGGCAACCTGTTCCACTGTCTCACCACCCTCATAGTGAAGAACTTCCTCCTAATATCCAACCTAAATCTACCCTCCTCTAGCTTACACCCATTTCCCCTGGTTCTGTCACTGTCTGACCTCCTAGGAAGGAGTGGAAAGGGATGAGGGATGCAGAATAATATGTAAAGCTCCAGAGCTGGTCACTTCAAATTATGAATGACTTTTGCTTTTTGAGGAATTTGTTCTAATGCTACTAGTGCTCAGGCTGCTGTTTATATGAAGGGAAGACAGCTCTTCTGGGTAGTGATGTAGCATTTTTGCCTGCCTTAAATTCACTTAATTTTAACTTAATCAGTCTGTATTTCTTAAACTTGCTGTGAGACTACCATGTTGCTGTCTCAGCAGTAATAGTTAGAAGTTGAAAGAAGTTAATCATGCTGTGTAGCTCAATGCCTTGTGGTTTATTATTGAGAATAAAGACAAGCACTCCAGTATTTTATCTCTAATGTGCAGTTAACTTAATTCCTAATCCTCTAAAGAGACTGTGTTCTTCCTAACACTTTGGCTTCTGCCTTGCTTTCAGGCTGCACATGAAACTGAAAAGCTGAAATGCTCAGTAGTGAGACAATTTTAATAAATGCATGCATAAGTCAGTCTTCACTAGCTCTTCCTTAAACATTCAGAGAGAGAAGTTTTCCTTTTACTGGAGTGCCTGGTTGAAATTAATGCTTAACAGGCTACTTTCCTCTTCCTCTTCTGCATGTCATGGTGCAGTACAAACAGGTACCCATGGGCTGGTACCATGTTAGTTTAGTTCTCTGCTTTAAATGTTGGTAACTGTCTGAAATTCCTATTCCTCCTTGGCTGCTAGTTCCTGTCTTAGCCTGGCTGCCTCCTCCTCCCCATTGCTTTCATAGTTCCTTGCTAGATCTGAGTATTCACTGAGGACACTTAGGCTGTGGTACAAGTTAATAAGCTTCTGCAAGCAGCTAAGATCTTTATGATGATAGTTTTCTTTCTTTGCAGAGTATTATAGTGCAGTGGGATTTAACAAACAGCTTAACAAGCTTCTTGTGCAGACTTTTGGCATTGTTGTGTTTCCACTTGTGGAAAAATGTGCACATTTGTCTTTATTGGCTCTCTGTCTGGGATACAAGTGCTGAGATGAAGTTGGTGCTCAGGTCATTTTCAAACAGCCACATAGTCACCAAAACCCTGTAGTCCTAGCATATTGCTTTCATTGCCCCCCTCTTTTGGGTATGTTTAGTTTTCTCCTCTTGCAGTTTTCCTGTTTCACCAGTATCCCCCACATTCATCTTTCTCCACTCAGCTAATTGGATTAATGCTTTTACTATATTTATTGTGTGGTATTGATTTGATTGTACCAATCTTCCACTTCTAACTGTAATCTCCTACTTTCTCTGGCCTCAAAACAGCCTTACTAAATGCCACTCCTCCTCCACCCTTGCACTTGGACTTCATATAAAATCACAGCAGTGAAGCTAATCGTGCTCTGCCCTGCAGGCCCAGTGTGCCTTGCTGACTTCATGAGCACTGAAGGCTAAGGCAAAGGTGTGGGATAATGCTCCCACATCTCTTAATAACTGCTTGATGCTGCCATAAATGTCCTCCTAAATTCTGAGGCCTCTGCTTTTGCAAGTGGTTAGTCACTTGGGTGTTTAGCTTTGGTACCTTTGGGGGAGGTTAAATACCTCAAATATTTGCTTGCCTGTGTTTAGTCTTCAGTGTTCAAACTTCCAGCAAGAGCTCAACATCCAAATTCCCTGGTGACCTGTGAAAATCTCTCCTGAAGTGTCTAAAGCTTATAAATATTAAGCTTTCCTAGAGTCAAGTAATGTTTGCAATGAGACAAAGTCTGATTCACTGCATTTATCAGCAGCTTTTCAGGAATTGTGGGAAAACAGAATCTGTGGTGATCCTCTCTGTAAAGAAAGTGCTTTATTGTTTAACAGTCAGAGGTGCAAGTTCAAGTGCCTATGGATTCAGGAGACTTTTAAGTTTCATGTGCATTTTTATTTTGATTCATGGAAAGGCATGTTCATTATATAGACTGCATTCTCTAAAGGGCTGAAACTGTGTGCTGGGCTGGACAGTGGTCTTCCCCAGTTTCTCCTTAAATCATAGAATGGCTCAGGTTGGAAGGGACCTCAAAGATCATCTGTTTCCAACCCCCCTGCCATGGGCAGGGACACCACACAGGCTAGACCAAGTTGCCCAGGGCCACATCCAGCCTGGCCTTGAACACTGCCAGGGATGGGGCCTCCACAACCTCTCTGGGCAACCTGTTCCAGTGCCTCACCACCCTTTGGGTAAAGAACCTCCTTCTAATCTCTAACCTAAATTTCCCCTCCTTCAGCTTATATCCATTCCCCCGTGTCCTGTTGCAGTCTGACCAGGTGAAAAGTCTCTCCCCTAAATGAGCTGAGGCTTCCTCCAAACTATCTTGTGTTTGCTTGTGTGGCTCTGAATGTGTGTGAGGCTCCATCTCTCCTGCCCCAGCTGAAGTCTTGTGCACTGTAGAGGGGAAAGAGTGTCCAAGGCTGATCCTTTGCAAGAAGCTACTTGGAGTTGGGAACCTGGCAGTTCTTCAGTCTCCTCCAAAATAGTAGAATCATTAATTCTGGAAAAGACCTCTAAGATCATCAAGTCCAACCATTAACCCAACACCACCATGCCACTAAACCACATTGTGAAGTCCATGTCTACTGCAATAATGACTTCTTTTGGCACAGGGGAGATGGGAAGCAAATTGGTCTGGCTGCTCCTTTTTGCTGTTGATCCAGCATTGTGGAGATAGGGTTTGTCCTCTCTCAGACTCTGTACAGTCCAAAGCAGGGGCTGATGTGTTCACACCAGAGTAGAGTCTCCAGGTGTAGGCAGTTTCGTTTTCTGTCTCACTCTGCAGTTGTCAGAGTTTTAAAGGGTATTTTCATTATCCTGTGGCAGTTGTAAGACACTGCCTCCATCTGACAGCTTCTGCACCAGCTCCCTACTCTCAGCACGCAGGTGAATTTCTCTCTCATGTGTGGTATCAGTGGTTCACTGTTCCAAGAGCCAAAGCTGTAGCATAAGCAGGGAGAGGGCAACCATCAGAAAACAACAGGCTGTGAACACAAGGTGTGTGTGTGGGTGCTGCCACAGGAAGCTGTGACTCTGAGGGGATTTTCTTTTGTGCTATTTGACATTACACTGACACAAATTTTATTTCATTCCTTAAAGAAATCCTCCTGAGGCTAAAGTCACAACTCAGGACAGCAGATATACCCTTTGGTATTTTGCTGTCTTTTGTGTCTGTTGTTGGGGAGTCAGGGCCTTCAAATCTTTCTGCAGATTGTGTTGAGGAAGTTATTCTAAAAACAAACCAAAACAAGCTCAAGGGCTTGTCCCTTTCAGAGACTGGGCAGTGGTTAGAGCTCCTATAGGAAAAGAAAGGTGGCAAAGTAATCTCCATAGAGACAGCTGTGCATTGAGGGTTTTAATCCTGGTCTTCTAAAGCTTGTCTTGGGCCAACCTCTCTGTTGTTGTAAGCTGTGACCTATTCAATGCTGGTCCCAGTAGGGTGGTGAGTGCTGGGTTAGGGTTGTGCTAGGCTTACTTGATACTTTTTCCTCTCTTTTAGCCTTTTGTACCTGTGTAACTAATACCAGACAGAGCTTCACCCTGCAAGCTTAGTGTTTGATTTCCTTTACATCTAGTAGATGGATATCTGACCAGTGCTCAGAGGTGCTGCCATAAGTCTGTTTCATCACAGCTTTGAGAAAGGAAAACCTTTGTGGTGCTTTTGTGTGATAGCAAGGTTTTTCTTGAATAAAAGTAACTCCTTGTATCTGCAACAATTTCTTCCAGCTTCTCCACAATTCTCATGTAAGTTGTAAACTTTTAGGAGACCCTTTGTTACTTTTCCTCCCCTAAAGTATTTTCCAGATTCACTTCCTACCACCTCACTTTCCCTCACTTCTCTGGGAGCCCTGTGAAACACTTGGCACAGCAACAGCATAGGCAGGAAAAGAAAGGAAGAAGGCCAGTGGGATGGGGCTGGAAATGCTCACAGCAGCAGGGTACACTGAGCCCTGTACCCTCTCCTTCCTCTAGCCCCTGCAATTAGAGGTCTTATATGTGCACTTGGGCACAGTTTCAAACCCCTGTGGACACAGGTGTGGAGCTGGCATCATGGTTTGCCAGTAGGATTTTTGGGGTGGTTGCTGAGGATTGCTACACAGCCTGGAGGTCAGGAGCTTGCAGATCTTTTGCATCTAGAGGGCTGGAGCTGTGCCTTGGGGGCCAGGAGTTGTCAAAGCAGCTGAGTGCAGGCAAGCCTTGTGCAAATGAAAGAGCAGGATTTGGGGTGGAAATCTGAAGGAGGCTGAGCTGGCTGGTGCAAGAGCTGGCTTTTTTGAAGCCTTAGTGCAGGTATTGAAAAAGATACCATGTTTGGAAGAGGCTGGAGCTTCTGGCTGGGGCTAAGGACAGGCCTGAGAAAGGGGGTGCCCTCTGTCTTATCACAAAAAAAGCAGCTACTCCCCAATGCTTGGAAAAAAATCTCATTTGTCATCTGAAGTGAGAGTAAAAGCTGCATTTCTGATTTAATTGTGTTTGTTCTCTGACTTCAGCATCATTGTCATGTGGGACAGCACACCCCATGCTGCAGGTGGCCTCTGATAGAGCTGTTGGGAATGATGGGCTTTGAGTGTGTAGGATAGGTTGTCCTTTAATAAAACTACTTCCTTTTGCTTTTTTTTTCCAGTGCAAATATTAACTGCTGCTTCAGCTGCATCTCTAAACTTCATTTTGCAACATTTCATGTCCTATATACTCTTAGGTGGTGTCAGTACTGCTGTCATCCTCTAGTGCTGGATTGTTGACACCTTTAGCAGTGGAGTTACTTTAATACTGAAAAGCAAAGTGTCCAACTAGTGCAGTGCAACACAAAGGGCAAATAGGTTTTGCTAGAACAGCCTTTTAGAAGTGAAGCTAAGGGACTGTGGTCTTTCACTTCTGGATGTGGGAGGGCATTTGATGCTAGCACTCCTTGTGTTTGGGTATTTGTGGGGTGTTACTGGAGTAGCAGCAGGTGAAACCATCTTGTCTCAGGAAATCTTACATTTTCTATGGTGTCTTTTACAATGATCCAAACCTGGGGAAATGGGTTAGTCAAAACAACAAACTCTGATTTTCTTTTAGGATGGTTTTTGATGTAAGTTTTCTGAGGGGCTCCAGCTTCCACAACAGTTAGGTTACAAAGGAGGAAGGATATATTATTGCTGCCACCCTGCCATGAAAGCACCTGTGTGACCTTGTGTTTCCCATTGACCATAACTATAACCTGTAACATTCAGCTAAGGAGAAATCCTACTGGGAGAGGCTTCTGATGCCCAGAGCCAATTCTTAAATTGTGCATTTCATTTTTTCCTATTCAGAGGTAGTGCCTGAGTTGTCTTTCTGCATTTGAGCCACTGAACTCTTTTGTTGTATGTGTGGGTTTCTTTGTTTGTTTGTTGGTTTGGGGGTTTTGTTTATTTTTTGGTGGTGTGTGTTTTTTCTAGTGTGTTGCTTTTCTAGTATGCACTTCAGAGACTGGCTAGAGATTGCTTAACTACTGAGAAATGAGTGGGTAGGGAGAAATGCAGCAAAACAAACCTTATTCACTTCCTTCCCTTGTGGCAATTTATCTCTGACTGAAGTTTTACTTATATTTATTAATAAAGAAGTAAGTGTCCCCCTTGGACAAAGGGATTGCTTTTTACTCTGCCTTGCTAATTCCTCACATTTCTCTGAACAAAGAGGGCAGTGGCTGATAGCATGCACATGTTTTGGAAGGCCCAGCCCTGGGCTGTGGCTGGCTCAGGAACTAGAAGCAAGTGTTTTATTCACAGAATCACAGAATGTTAGGAGTTGGAAGGGACCTCAGAAGATGATCTAGTCCAACCCCTCTGCCACAGCAGGATTCCCTGGACACAGAAGTGCTTCCAGGTAGGTTTTGAATATCTCCAGAGAAGGAGACTCCACAGCCTCTCTGGGCAGTCTGTGCCACTGCTCTACCACCTGAACTGGGAAAACATTTTTTCTTGTATTCACATGGAACCTCCTATGCTTCAGCTTACAGCCACTGCCCCTTGTTTTGTCCCTGGGCTTTACTGGGAAGAGCCTGACCCCATCCTCCTGACACACACCCTTCACATATTTAAAAGCACAGATGAGGTCACCCATTAGCCTCTTCTTCTCCAAGCTGAAGAGACCCAGTCTGGAGCTCTGCCTTTAGACAGAAGTACAAGGCTTGTGAAATTGGAGGATGAGCTAATTTGAGGCAAGACTTAGGAAGATCATCTGAGGTCCCTTGAAGTGCTCAGCTTGGAGATGAGAAGGTTGTGAGAGGACCTCATTTGTACATAGCCTACACCTTCCTCAAGGGGGGCAGCAGAGGGGGAGGTGCTGATGTCCTCTCTGGTGACCAGTGACAGGGCACAAGGGAATGGAATGAAGCTGTGTCAGGGGAAGTTCAGATTGGATGTTAGGAAAAGATCCTTCACTGTGAGGATGATCAGTCCCTGGAACGTGGTCCCCAGGGAAGTGTTGATGGCTCCAAGCCTGTCAGAGTTCGAGGAGCATCTAGATGACACTCTTCATCATGTGGTTTAGTTTTAGAACTTTGAGGAGCAGCAAGTTGGACTTGATGATCCTTATGCTCCCTTCTAACTTGAGATACTCAGTGATTCTAGAACATTATTGTTTTGTAGAGTAAATACTTTACAAGGCAAGCAAATTCATCAAACCAGCTTGGCTGCCTTCATCCAGTGAACCTAGTGGTGGGTGGAAATGTCAGTCAAGTGTTTCTGAATTGTGTGTGATCAGGCTGGTTATGGCATGGCAACTTTCACATCAATAGACAGAAGAATTCTCTGCTAAGTGGTGGTGTCTTGTAGTGGACAGATTTGTTTTAAAAACTGAGATTGCAAATTAGGTTTTGTTTCTCATAGTAACTTAAACTCTAGAGTTTAAGTCCTGCTTGGCAAGTACCTGAAGGACATGGACATCCTCTGGCATAATTTAGCATTGTCCGTGACAGTTGAGTGTTACTTCACCTTGAAGCAACAGAAAAGCAGAGAGCCTTTTGCACTGTTTAATGAGGGGATTGGTTTGAAGAGCCAGATTATGATAAAAATGAGGAAAGATTATATAAATGGAAGTGCCTAGTTGTGTGAAAATAACAGCTAGCAGGTGGCTAGCACTAACCAGGCAAATAGGAGTAAAATTATGCCTTGGATGCAAAGCTGTTGTCTTGTTGAAGATCTCTAGCTATTTAATAAGCTCCAGAAACAAAACAAACTCCTAAGGGCCTAGTCCTGCAATAGACTCTGCAAATGGACTTAACTCAATTGTAATGAGGCAAATTATGG
This sequence comes from Galbula dea, assembly GCA_013399015.1. Taxonomy (NCBI): domain Eukaryota; kingdom Metazoa; phylum Chordata; class Aves; order Piciformes; family Galbulidae; genus Galbula; species Galbula dea. Next base: position 511,877 of record VWZX01008461.1, on the reverse strand, counting down.
ACAACTGTTCCACTTGTATGCAACTCATTGCAGGATTAGGCTCAAACTTGTGAGTGCAACATGTGTTGGAGCACTACTACTATTACTATTAACTTCAGACTTGAATTGCACATTCCTGCAAATGGGCAGCTGGTGAGGAGCTGTCTCAACCCAGCTGCAGTGGCAAGGACAGCTGAAATGTTTCTGGTAAACTTTTCAAGTTGCTCATGTTGTGCTTCAGCATATAAGTGCTTCTGCTGAGAAATTATATATTTGTATTACTGTACAGTCTTGCACTAAATATGACCTGAGAAGGAGGTTCCATGAGCTTAGGTTTGAGGTGGGCTTCTGGTCTTCAAAAGCTATGAAACCAATGGAATCCTGAAAGTGATGTGGCACACTCTGTGTTCCTGGTATGAGTGATATTATTAATAAAAAGTAATATGTTGTTACATCCTTAAATATTAATAGCCAGATCTCTGAGTATAAGAGAAATCATTCTGAACAAGATTTTTGGTTATTATTCTGTCCAGTGTTTACATACTGGCAGCTTAAAAGAACAGCAAATACCTTCAGATGTTTTAGAAATAAAATTGGTTATAGAGCTAACTAATACTGCTGAGGGCTGGGATCCAATTATGTGGTGTATCAAAGGAGAGAGACAAGCACAACTCCCTCAATGGGCTCTTGGAGGGAAGGTGTAGTGCCACAGTGATACCTTGTGCCATACAATACATTTTCATGCTAACATGCTTCCTCTGGAGGTGAGGCATATGTTAGTAAAATGCATGACTTCAGCATATTTTGGGTGGAAAGTAGGCAAAGTTTGAGGCTTTTATGTTAGGAGTGGGTTGAAGTCATGTAAACTGCATCCTGCACATCAGATTTTCCTCCCCCCTGTAGGCACAGCACTTGTCCAATTCTATTTAACTGGCCCTCAGGCTTAGAAAGAAACCTCTGCTGAAATATATAATACTATAATTACTGTCTAACTATTTTTAAATAGGTAAAAATGACCTATCAATACACAATAAACAGAGACAAAAATATATTATTCATGTTTTCTGAAAGCTTCAATTACTTCTATTTGGGTATCAATTAGAGTTTGCTTTTAAACAGAACTCAGAACAGTAGCATTCAATTCACTTACACTAAATTAGATGGCAGTATGTTTCACTTAATATAAATTGTGTGTGATTACTTACAATCAGTTTAAATCAATAAGTTTGTGATGGATTTTTTACCCTGTGCTGTGGTTTCTCTGTAATAAATCCCTTGTTTAGTCCAGAAGGCATCACTTCTTTTGGCAGCTTTCCATGCATTTCAGTAATGAGTATTGGATGGGCACAGTTTCAGCAAATCAGCATTTAAGGAAAAAAAGGTCCCTGTAGAGGATAAATGCATGAAAAAAAATCAATTTAACTCAACTAGTCCCAATTCAAATGAATAGAATACTCAGCTTAGAGAATGTTGGAGTCTGTTCCTTGTAGCAGAAACTTGTCTGTATCCTGGTCTAACAGTTTAAAGGCAGGGAATCAGAATGGGATCTGTAATTCAAGGGTTGGAAGATTTATTACAAACTCTGTGGAGGATAGGGGCAGAATATCACTTTAATGTTTGATTGATTGAGCTGAGTCACAACCTGGTTTGACTTGTTCCTGGGGTCATGCCACCTATCTGCAGAAACCATTGTCTTTGAGCTAGAAGAGAAGACTCCTGTGAACTGGAGCAGGAATTGCTCTGGAGAAATTGCATAATGGTCACAGTGGATAATAAAAAATATCCTAGCTGCAAAACTGTTCATAGTTGGGTTTTAACTTGCAGTAGGGAAAAGAGCCCCAAGAGGTGGTGGCAAGGTAGCAGATGCTTGCAGATAGTGACAACCTGGATTTTGTCAACTGCTTGAAGTAAGGTGAGGATGGTGAGATGGGTAGGAAAGTTGTTTGTGAGTTCCTTTTAAGATAAAGGAAAATATGGGCTCCAGGGATGATGGAGTACAGTGAAAGTCAACCTGGATGTGGCACTGCACTGCTATGAGTGGCATTCTTCAGCCCTGCTTACTGGTGAAGCTCTTGGTGGGATATCTCTTGGTCTAAAGCATCTACTCTACTCAATCATGTGGGGTTGTTTATAGTAGTTAATTGAACCAAAGTGGAGGAATCCATTTGCATCTTCCTGAATGGAAGCTGCTGCTAGGCCAGGAAGCTGTTCTCCACCTCTCATGTGAGCTCTGTTCTCCAGCTCTGGATGCTGTAGTGTGAGTTGCTGGATGGTCAGTCTTTCTCTTATTTCACACTTGAGCTCCTGCTTATAAAAGTCACACACTAGTGTAATGTTGCTTCTCAAGACTGAGCAGAATTCACAAAGGAATTCTTAGAAGAAATAAAGCATGGAAATGAATTGGTGAAATCCTGAGGTTCAAAGATGGCCAAAAAAGCCAGGGAGTGCCAAGTATTGCAAGGTCTGGCAGTGGGGAGGCAGTGAGGGAGTGGTGTAGTGAAGGGACTGTAGGAGGAGAGCAGTACAGTGTAAAACAAGCATTTCTTTTGGTGCAAGTGTGGTAGGTTAGGGATAACTTGCATAAAACACTGGAATTTCATGCAAGGAGCAGGGTTAAAGCTATGTACTATCACTTGCTGGATGCTGTGTTTCTTTATATAAATTGGTCTGTTTCTTTCCATTCTTTTCTGGGCACTTGAGTTGTTTAGGAAGCAGGTGACAATTGTGGAGTTCCTGCAGCCAGAAGGGTAGTAAAAGGGCATTTAACAGCCTCAGTTGCCTTTTGATTTTAAGGGATCTGCAGAAATTCTGGCTGTCCTGGCAAGAACTATTTGCTGCTTAGGGCTATTTCTCTTCAGTAGAACAAAACTTACTGGGTTGGGTGTTCTGGTTCTTCATCAGCTTTCCCTGCAATGGTGCAGAGGTGTTTAACAGGCTAACCTGCAACCTCCACATATGTGCTCTGTAAGTGCTTGCCAGATTTGTGCCTCAGCTCTTTCCCTCACTGCTTTTTCAGAAATCCATCATTAGTCCATGAACCTGAATGATTATTTTGTATCTGGGTTACATGAGTGCTCTTATTTGTAATTGCCACTGGATCCAGGCCTTCCATCAAGGTTAACACCAAAAGAACTATTCAAGGTGTGCATGCAAGTGTAGAAATTTATGCTTTTAATCCATTTGATTTAGAAGATCATAGAATGGTTTGGGTTGGAAGGGACTTTAAAGGTCATCAAGTTCCTTGTCCTGGTCCAGTGCCACATCCAACTTGTAGCATGTGTAGCAGGGAGTCAGTCATTTCCACTCAAATGGAAACTAGTTTTGAGACATACTTGCCTGTGAGCACAGCTGAAAGTATAATTACAGCACATGGGGAGACCATATGCTATAATTGAACTGTTGCTGATAGGCAATGAAAAATGACTGTCCTTTGAAGACTCTGCCCATCCTTTTCTCTTTATTTCACTATCTGTTTTAAGATCAGTTCGTGGTAATCACAGTAGTTAGCATTTCTCATCCTTGGAGCCTTCATCTCATCCCTTCAGTGCAATAACCATTTGGACTTCTTGACCTGTGCTTTAGGCAACTCTCTAGCTGTTCCAGAGAGGTAGTTTATGGAAGAAGTATGTTCATTACACTCACTAATACTCCCTTTTTCTCTACATATAGATACCATAGCACTTGCACAACAGCAAGATCTACAGATAAGGTGCCATGTGATCTTAAATGAAGCTCCCAGTGTTACAGTCCTGAAGTACACAAGCCTGTTGCAATGGTGCCTGAGGCTTTGCAGTTACCTTCAGCATATTTACCACATCCAAAGTAGGACAGATGAAAATGCTTTCTTGTGGTAAATATTCACCTGGCATATAGCCATGCACCTACCCCCACTTTGTTTTTTTTTTAATTGCTGAAGACCATTTGCCAGTGCATCAGAGTTCAATGTGCCATTTTTCTAACTTTGCCTTTTAGGCAAATATTTGGGTGATGCAATGCCTGCAAAAAGCTTTGCATAAGTGTTGGCAAAATCCCTACCCATAGCCACCTACGTTCCTCCTTATGCCTCTGGCAGAGCAATCCTGTCCTCAGTAGCATAGCAAAGAGTGCTACAGGCAGGGACAGAATCCTGAGAGGTAATAGGGAAGCAGCCACTAAACTTTCCACTTGGGAACGGGTGCTGGTGGTGCAGGATGCTCTGAGCAGTGGAGCATGCATCTTCTTCCCCCATTACAAACTCCTATGGAGCAGCTGGCTGTTGTGTGGCTTCCAGTCACATAAAGCTGGCCCTTTGCATTACAAAGCTGTGTGAAGTCATTTTGTTTTCCTTGCATGTGGTTTGAAATGTGTGGGTGGTTCAGGTGCAGGTATACTTGAGCTCTTTGAGATTTGCTGTTTGGAATTCTGGTTTCTCTATGCCTTTTGAGAGCAGCAGTTCTTTCCAGGCAGCCATCAATATGCTGCTTTGTCACCTTCCAAATGTTTTTTTGTCTTTGGGTAGCTGTGCCTGATACTTCAGGCTTGCCAAACATCTTAGATCTTTGCCACTGATACAGCTAATCACATTCCTATGGATGATTTTGTGTTTCAATGTTGTGAAATTTCAGAGGGGACTTCAACATGTCTTAGCATTACCTGCTGCTCAGGAGGCATTTCTGGGGTGATGCCAACTGAAGCAGACTGAACCTTGACAAGTAATAAAGTTGCAATGCAACCAGAGGAGGCTAAAATCTTTCCCTGCAAAACTTCTTGTTCTTCTTTCTCTGAGGAAAAAATGTGCAAGTTAGGGGATGCTAAATCCAAGGAGCAGCAGATTCTGCTCCCTCTCACCTCCCTGGGAGGATGGGGAGTGACAGGCAAAACTCCCATTTGCTCCTGTGGCTTGCTGCAGGAGTGGTGTACAGCTTTGTGTCATAAGCTTGGGAATCCACCCAAATCCTTCATGTCTGATCCTGTGATGCACAGTGTTCTTCTAAAGTTTGTGGGAAGGCAAACTGTCTGAAGAAAGGGGTCAGAGCAAATGGAAGTATTGGGAACCTGGGAGGTCTCCACTTGCTGCTTTTATTCCTTTTGTGATTTACAAAGGATGGACAGGAAAGTGAGACAGACAGTGGGCCACTCCTGAATGAAATCCTCTTGCAGTTTGGCAACACAGGCAATTACAGTTACATCTAGTGCCAAGCTACTGGAGATTCAGAGAACAGGTTGCAGGTGCATTCAGATTTCCCTCTCTCCAGCCCTAAACTCTTTCTTTCTCAAGGAAAACATGGAGATAACCTCTTCTGAAAGTACCTGGTGAACAAGCAATCTGCTAAAGAAAACAAGTTTCTTTTACAGTTTTATTTTACATCTTTCTGTATGTACTGTTGTTAGAGACAGTTTTCTACAAAGAACTTGTAGGTCCTTTGGCAAGAGAGGACCTGCCAAATGTGCAGTCCTCTTAAACAACACAACTCTCTTTAAAAACTGAAGTCTTTTGATCTTTTGGTCAGATTCCACCTACTCCACCACCCCCTTGTTGCATTCTTAGGTTAAACTGCAAATCTAACAGATGAGTCAGGGACTTGGCTTTGAGCAGTCCATATTAATTTAAAACCAAACAAACAAAAAACCCAAACCAAAATTAATGCTGAGGTTTCTTTTCCTCTCTCTTTCACTCTGTCCAGGTGATGGTACTAAATTACTATTGTTAGTAAAGATTTGGCCAGTGACTTACCCTCTGTGGGTCTAATGACCAGTGAATTTGTGTTGCATGTGGAAGCTTTGAGAAGCTTAGGTGGGAGTTTGTAGGTTATCTATGAGACAAAGCTTGCTTTCATAGTTGCAGTGTGCTCCAATAAAATGTTGGGGTGTTTTTGCTGCAGCTCTGCTTCTTGACATTTAGCAGCTTTCATCCTCTCCCTACCCTCTGACTGACAAAAAGGATTGTCTGCAAGGTTTCTGCTGCCTTCATTTCAATTGCAAACTGTGGCTATTAGTATTCCACAAATAACCATTTAGGCACTTGAGTTTCTCAGTAAAAGGAGAAGTTAAAAGGAGATTGGATGTATTCTCAGGATAGAAGTCTCCAGGAAAGGTTGTGGGTTTTGCTCAGAGGCTGTCAGATCTTCTCAGTGACCTGGGCTTATTTTAGAGTTGCCCCCCGATATTCTTCACACATTTTTTTTCTCTTTGTTACAAAGGCTGACTTTGAACTTAGATTTTATTCTCTACTTTTTTTTCCCCCCCTGTTGTTAAAAAAGGAAAGGGAGGATTCTTCTTACTTAGCTACCAGAAACCAATGCAGAATTGAATGCTTTCCCATGGAGGAGTTGAAGTAGCTTGTACCATGGAGACTTTGGGACCCTGCACGTTGAGGTCGTGAAGGCTGGGAGGCAACCTGCTGCTCCACTTGGGCTGCAGCCTAGGGAGATGTCCTCTGCCTCTGTCATCTTGTTTTCCCTCTGCCCTATCCGTCTCAAAGCAGCATGGATAAAGCTGAACTGCTGAGTCCCTGGGACAGCAGCAGGGTCGGTGCAGAGCAGCTAACTCCACTGAGAAGAGGAGCAGTTGGTGCTTGCCATGGCTGAGTGCCTCTGAAGAACATAAAGGAATTTGGGATTCACAGACTGTAGTGCCTTTCATCTTGCCAGTGTATTACCCTACAGAATCCTTTCTGGGTGCTTTGAAATTTTTCAGGATTAAATGGGGCTCTCTAGTGCCCTGGTTGCCTGCCCTCCCATTCTTGTGAGGGAGGATGTTTCAGATCTCTGGGCTGTTAGCATGATGATAGTTTAATGCAGAAAAGTTGTTTGGTTTGGTTTTTTGATTTTTTTCCTTTCTTTTGATAGTTGAATTGGGCTTGTTCCAGCCTAACTTTAGAACAAAGCCCTTCTGTATGTCATGAAGGACTGAAGGCATAATCACTACTTTCTCATTTATATTCTAAAATTGCCTTTCAAATCTTACCTTTTCATTTCTTTTGTAAAAGTCTTCTCTGGCCTTTTGAGGGATGAGCAAACACAGTTTCAGTGCTGCAGTTTTGGTAAAAGGCTATAAATTGCTCCCTGTGCTCTTAACACCACATTTACATAATCCCAAAGGGTGGCTTTGGAAGAGTAACTTCTAACCACTTAGTTAACATTTAACTTTTGTGAAGTTGAATCCATGTCCAGGCAGTGTTGGTGGTTCTGGTTGTGGGGGGATGTGGTTTGCTTGTTTGCTCTCCATGGCTTGCCTTGTTTTCAAAAGCTGTGCTTGGGCAAAAGAGCAAGGTATCCTTCTGCCTCCATTCATCCCTGGGTTCATCCTGTTTGAGGTGGCTGCTTCCTTCATGAAGAGCAGAAGCGCTCAGCTGGGAGAGACCGAGGTGCATGGCAAGCAACCCATGAGCAGCAATGGGGGACAGCAAGAGTCATGGGGAGCAACCCCACAGCCCAGCCTCAGAGTGAGGAGCACTCACTCTTGGAGAGGCTGAGAAGGTGATAAGGAGAGTGGAGCTCTTTGGTTCATCCCTGCCTCCCTTATTGCATGTTCATCCCAAAAAGGTGATACTTGTTTCAGACCCTTTTGTTTGAATCCATCATACTTGATGCATTTATGATTTTTCTGTTGCAGAATCTAACCTGCTTTGGTTTATTTTCTCCTAAGCTAGCTCTAGAGAGTCAATGCTCTTTTGGCATTTTTACTGTGTTCACTTTGAAGGAAAGGTGTAGGCAGATCCATCTCCCAGTTCTGGTTGACACAGCACACTGTCACATAAATCAGAGCTTCCAAATGTGTTTGCTATGGAGGAAGGTCTGCTTTTTGATTATACTAGCTTATTATCAAATACATGGGTCTCAGGCAAGTGTGGGGAACCTTTTCCTTGCTAACAGCTCTATAGACCTTTCAAATAACTTTGAGAAGCTATACATTAAAACACACAGTTGTGGTTTTTTCCCTGTTATGTTACTATAGAATAATTTTGCTGTGAGCACTGTGAAATAAGTTGTTAGCTGTAGTCAGCCAGAGGGTTGCAGATTCACCACATAGACTTCACAAACTAATAAGCTTTCTCTTAATGGTGTCTGTAAAGCTGGTGCTGCTAGAGCTGTAATGTTATTTCTCAACTTGAAGTCAGATGCTTCCAGACATGCCTGCCATGTTTTCTTAGCTGTGTTAGACACTGCAAAGCAGCCATACTATTTAGAAGTGTTGATAACTGAGGGTATCATATGAAGGAAGATGGCCAGAATGTAGCCCCAGGCAGCAGCCCAACCTCTGTCATAAGGGGAAGAAACAGGTCACAACTGCACACGTGCATCAGGATTTGGAAGCTGGGAAAAGCAGAAATTGATGAGGAGCCAAAGTTCTTAACTTCCTGACCACTTGCCTAGTGTTCTAGGACTTGCAACTTTGAAAAGTAACGATGGCCTCATCAGTAAAGTAACAATCTTCCTCATGGTAGATGCTGGCCCTGACTTTATAGTTTTTTCCCCTTTCCTACAAAGGATTTTGAGCAGTGGCCACAAAGTGGTTGCACTGACCAATGCTTTAGCAGTGAAGGCATCCCAGGCCACCTGAAGGTCAGCAGAGCTGTTTGCTTCTGGAAAGCACAGCTGGGAAAACATTTCTGAGGATCTACAACTCAGAAGGGACTTCTCCAATTCTTTTAAGGTCTTGTGAATTTACAGCTTGTTAGGAATATAAGCAGGCTATGGGTGAGGTCTGTAAGCAAGTGTTGTACTGAAGCTTAGCTCCCTGAAGCTTTGAGATTTGAGGGAGACGTCTCCCTCAAATTAGTGGCAATTTATATAAAGGAGGAGTGAATAAGAAAGACACTACTGAAAGCATATAATAGTTTTTGCAAGCAATTAAGTAGAAGATAGCTTTTTGGCTCTGGAAAGAGTAAACAACCAGAAAATTATGGTCATTTGACAGCAGAAAATCTATTTTTTCTCATTACTGTGTATTGGCGAGATCAGTAAATGGGACTTTAAACCTCGATCAGTCACCAGCCCACACAGGATCACTTTCTTCTTTCCTGTCTCTTCATTTAATTTTCATTGCTGAGACTGACAGATTCAAGTATGAAAGCCTTTAAATAGGTGATCATTCCCATCTCAAGGGTTTGCCTGGCTTAGTTTTCAAATCTCATTTCAGAACACATTGCATTAAATGACATGAAATTACCAAGCACTTTAATTACTTTTTTTAAGCAAAGCAATCTTACCCATTACTATTGCTTACAGGCTCTGTGACACAGAGAAGTAGTAGTTTACTGGTGCAATACCACATTCCCTAACAATATTCCCTAACAATATTTTACTTCAGGACACAGAGGAAAGTTACTCAGATACAGCCGTGTCAACTTTGGGAAGCACAGTGCAACTTCTAGTGTCAGAATTGCAGCTTGCTGAAGGACTCTTCCTTTGAAAGTATCTTTCATTTCCTTTGAAAGTATCTTCACATCTGTAGAGTATTGAAGAGCCAGCTGTGTGTCTTGAGCTTCTTTTGCAGAAGAGGAGGAACTGATCATTGATTTGGAAATGAAGATGAACAGGTCCTATTGTATTTTTGGGTGTTGCTCCTAATACTGTTGATGTAGACTTGCTGCTGATGTAAAGTTGTGTTACCTGGGATGGAGAAGTGAAATAAAGCAGAGCAAAATGGGGCAAGGGGTAAATTTACAAAGGTTCTAATAAAGAAGAATGGTGATGAGGAAAGAATTGTTGTTTCTAACTGGAACGGGCGGTGGGATCATCCCATCCGAATTACCATTTCTAATTGACTTGTAGGAGAGAGCTCACTGTGGGTTTTCTGCAGTTGGTGTTGCTAGGGAATGTTGCTAGGCAACTAGTCAATGACTGAACCGACCTTTAAGATAAATATATGTATTTTTTCCCCATTTTGATGCTGGAGAGCAATCCTCTATTTTGTCTTATACTGGCCTTTCGCTGGGCTGCAGGAGCTGTTTGGGCATGGGGATTGCTAAATATTAGTCTGCTTAAGATTTGGCAAAGCTCTTTTGTAGGCACAATATTTCTCTGTAACATTCTCAGGAGCTGAATTTCTTTCTTGCAATGTGAGCAGCAAAAGTTGGCAAATAATGTCTTGAATAATTTATCTGATTAATTTTGTGATCTTTATTGAATAAATCATTGAAGAAACATTCTTCACTTGGCTACACAGGGGCAAGCAGGGCAGAAGGAGAGCATGAGATGATGACTACGTGCAGTATGACAAATAGGCTTTTAGAGACTCTCAACTTGATTAGGTCTTCTCATAAGAAGCCTGGTGGCACAGCACAAAGCAGCTCCTGGAACCTATTGGGAGTGTTTCCTTTTACCAGCTGCCTTTGAATCAAATCTACTTGTTTATTATCATGTTCAAATGAATCATAATTTTTGGCGTGTTTTTGCTTGTCCAAAATGACATGTTTATTTTTTTCCCCCAGAGGAGCAGTTTGAATAATCTTTAAGACTCATGATTTAAAAGTGCTTTTAGTTAAAGACAGCATGCAGAAAGCTGTAGAGATAGTCTAGTTTTGTCCCTGGCTAAGGCTGAAGTCTCACAATGTAAAGGCTTGCTGAGTGAGCACTGAGCACCAGCTATAAAGGAGTCTTATTCTCTGCCTATAGTTCTGTCATAGCTGATACAAAAGGGCAGCTTCTGCTCCATAGAAATGCACAGGTTTACATCTCCCAGTAATTGTGTGTGTGGCACCTCTCCAGCACAAAAGCAGTGAAAAGGAGGATCCTGAAAGCTGGGGTGCAAGGTAAGATAGTTGGTAGGAGCTGGATGGTGTTGTTCCCTCTTGCAAACACTTGTCTCACAGTGCTGGGCTGAAAGAAGAGCATAGAAGTCAGGGTAGGGAAAGAGTGAACCACCTGCAAGCTCCTCTGAGGAAGGAAACCAGAGCAGCCACCAGCTGCAAGGGAGGCAGATTTTGCTTGGGTAGTGCACAGCAGCCACAATCTGTCATGAGCTGAATCATTCTGCTCTACTCTTTTGTCCCCCTGCCCAGGCCTAAAAACAACTGTGAATAAGAATACCCACTCCTCGTCTCTAAGCTTCCCAGTAACTTCACAGCTGTGTCTGGACCCCCATGTAACCAGTCTTGGTGGATGTTTGGCTTGCTTTTTAAACTATTACTTCTTCAGCTCTGTTGAACTTCAGTTCTTTTCTTCCCCATACATTGCCCCTCCTCTCTCATATATACTCTGTGCAGTGAAAAGAGCTGATTTTTTTCCCTGTTGCAGGCACCCAGCTGATGTGATGCTTCTTTTGAAATAAATCCAGATATCCATCACTCTCCAAATTAAAATAACCCCTGTGTGATCCAAGCTTTAACTTAGCTCATAAGGATTTTGCAATGCCTGTCTTTGCTGTACTTGTTGCCAGGGAGGATATCCCTGGATTCTGCTCTTCCAGAATTTAGGCATTTGACCAGTCTGTCTCTGTGTATGAAGGAAAGATAGCTCTTCCTGATGGACACTTATCCATTCTTTGTATAACAGCTGTTATAGTGGGGCAATTCACAGTCTCCTCTGGTTGCAGCTGGGTCAGAGAACCTGTGTCTGAGCACAGCAGTGGAGGTGGGAATGAGACTGCCAGGGAGAAGAAGGAGGAGGGTCTTGTGGTGAATAATGTCTCAATTTCTGAAAGAAGGTGGCTTTTTCAGCACTTGGGGCACAGTAGGACCCATTCCTACTACATGTAGCAAGGCCTTGGACTGATTAGCATGAAATTGAATTCAGTTTTAATCAATCTAAGTCTGTAGTACAGCACAGAGCTGACAAGCACATAATGTCATTCATTCCCATCCCTTAACTAATAAAAGAACTTCAATCCAAACTTGAGGGGGAGCACCTGCTTCTGTGTGGTCATGGGAAAGAGTGTTGTGAGTGGCCTTTGTATGGGCACAGAATTCAGATTCAGTGAAGCAACCCAGGGCTTGACTAGTCATGAGGTAGATGCTGGCTTATTAGCATTCACTTTTGTCCTTGGTTTTAGCTCTATGCCTAGGAACAAGAGTTGTTTTAAATCAGGCCAGAATGGAAGTGTTAGAGGACTGTGACATGGTATTGTGTGGATATTCTACTGCCAAATTTTAAAATCTAATCAGGTGTAGTAGTCATTTGATTAAACACATAGCCCACAAAAAAATATGTCTTTGATCTAAATGTACAAATGGACTTCTCTTATTCTTGATGAGAATGCATCATGAATGCATGCAACACCTGACAGAGGGTAGAGTTGTTTGTGGAAAGTCTGGATTCTGCAAATACTTAACTCTCAGTACATGTGTGGTCACAATGAAATCAGAGAATAGAATCATTTAGGTTGGAAAAGACCCAGAAGATCATAGAGCCCAACCATTAACCTAACATTTCCAACTCACCACTAAACAATGTCCCAGTGTGCCACATTTACGTGCTTCTTCAGTCTCTTCAGGGATAGTGACTCTGCCACTTTCCTGGGCAGCCTGATCCAGGGCTTGACAACCTTTTTGGGAAGAATTCTTTCCTAACATCCAACCTAAACCTCCCCTGGTGCAACTCACAACCACTTCCTCTTGTCCTGTTGCTTGTTACCTGGGAGAAGAGACCAACCCCCACCTGGCTCCAACCTCCTTTTAGGGAGCTGTAGAGAGTGAGAAAGTCTCTCCTCAGCCTTCTTTTCTCCAGGCTAAAAAACCCCAGTTCCCTCAGCCACTCCTCACAAGACTTGTGCTCTAGACCCTTCCCCAGCTTTGTTGTCCTTCTTCGGACACGCTCCAGCACCTCAATGTCCCCCTTGTAGTGAGGGGCCCAAAAGTGAAGCTGGGATTTGAGGTGCAACCTCATCAGTGCTGAGTACAGGGAGATGATCACAGTGTTAAGAGGATTAACTACAACATATCTCAATCTTTCCTGCAGGGTGCTGTCCTCTAGAATAGTGTGCTGTTGTTCAGAAACTACTTTTAATTGTAAAACAGCAAAAATGGGTCAGTTACATAGCTAAAGGATACAGCTTGCCACAGACCACCATAGCTTTCAGAATATATTGATTTTGCAGCTCTAGACAGTGTATGCCAGGGCCTAGATTGAGAATGTGTAGAATGAATAATTTACCTCTTGTGGAGACTAAGCCTGTCTACAGAAGTAAGAAGAAAAACAGCCCTGTGAACTGAGTCTCTGCCCTCAAAGCTGAGAGCTTTCTTGGAAGTGAGAGCATCTGATGTTTGAAAGACCTCTGGAGGATGAGGCTTGTATGTGAGAAATTCTACACAGCAAGCAAGAAGAAACGTGTGCCTCTCATCTCATGGCTTCCCTTCCCTGCATGAAAAGATGAGAAGCTCTACAGATGCATCTTTGACCTGGGCAAACCTTCAAGTCATCCTGCTTGGAGAAAACAGGCTGGGGTTAATGTTCAAACCCTTACTGCTTTGTGTGGTCCTGTCTCCTTGGCTGCAGCATAGAAGGTTGGTCAGGAGGGATGGATGACTTACACATCAAAGGAAAACATGTGTTGGAAAGACTGCCTCTTGTTGAACTCCTTCAGGCTTTGGCGGCAAATTTGTTGCTACAAGCTCTGAGATGGCTGTTACAGAGGAGCCTTCTCTCCTTTCCTGTTGTTTGGGTTAAAGGATCAGTCTATCTGGAATAGAAGGTTAGCTAGCACAACCTGTCAATCCTAGAGGCCCTTTCACAAAATGAATGATGAGAAGACAATTCAAACTTGGTACCTGCACAGAACTTCAGCAAGAGAGATGAGAGAGAGAGATGAAGAGCAGATCGAGAGAGGTGATTCTGCCACTGTACTCTGCTCTGGTGAGACCTCATCTGGAGTACTGTGTCCAGCTCTGGGGCCCTCAACACAGGAAGGACATGGACCTGCTGGACCGGGTCCAAAGGAGGGCTACAAAAATGCTCAGGGGGCTGGAACACCTCCCCTGTGAGGATAGGCTGAGAGAGCTGGGATTGTTCAGCCTGGAGAAGAGAAGGCTTCAGGGGGACCCAATAGTGACCTTCCAGTACCTGAAGGAGTCATACAGAAAGGCTGGGGAGGGCCTATTTACAAAGGCCTGTAGTGATAGGACAAGGGGTAATGGGTTTAAATTAGGGAAGAGCAGGTTTAGCTTGGATATTAGGAAAAAGTTCCTTCCCATGAGGGTGGTGGAACATTGGAACAGGTTGCCCAGGGAGGTGGTTGAAGCCCCGTCCCTGGAGGTGTTCAAGGCGAGGCTGGACAGGGTGCTTGGCAACCTGGTTCAGTTGGAGATGTGCCTACTCACCGTAGGGGGTTGGACTAGATGACCTCTAAGGTCCCTTCCAATCCTAATAATTCTATGCTTCTATGATTCTATGATTTTCTACACAGCTTCTCGCATCATCTGCAAGGCCATTTTCTGAGAGGTTTCTGACTTGCTCACTTAATGCTGATTAAACTACTTAAAAGGCAACAATACCTCTGCCCTCTTCCCTCAGCCAAAGCACATATGAACCCCACCTCCCTTCATCATTCTTTGCTGTTTCTTAAGGGAAAGACAAAAAGCCTAGGATCAAGGCAAGTGATAATGGGTAACAACTTGCTTTTCAAGTAAACCAGCAAGTTTTCACATAGTATGACAAGTGAAGGAGGAAAGTGGAAGTTGATAAACATGAAATGTGAAAGTTTTTCTGCAAGTAAGCTGTGGGAAAATACATGGATTTATGTGAAAACTTGTGGTTTAGAAATTGTCACCTCTTACTGGTCAGATCACCAGACCCAAGGAATTTGCAGACATGGACTCAGATCCTGCTCCAGAGTTGTTTCTGAGCACATGGTTTTGCTTCCCTGGGCCTTTAGTTTCCCTCTCTCTTTTTGCAGAGCAATCTCACCTGTTTGTTCAGATGCAGAGCTTAAGAGAATTTGCAAAAAGAGACTTCCAAAACCTACCTGGATGTGTTTGAATCCCTGGGTAGGAACCTAATACAAGTGTGATGTTTTTCCTAACCACAGTTACGCACAAATGTTTGTGTCTCTTCTGAAAACCAGACACAGTTTGGGAAATTAATGTATGTGCTTGTGAAACACTCTGGGATATGTGGAAGTGCTAAGAGATGGTTGTTGGGCTGAATGGTTCAGGTTTTAGTTTTCCAGAATTAGCACCACCAGCCTTTGTGTTGAGTTGTGTTTTGTTCAAAGGCACAAGTTCTTTCCCATAAGGACAAAGCCTAGATTATTTATAGTAACTACTATCATCAGGGTAAAAGTCATGTTTGTTCTTCTCCTAATTTTACCTGAAGAAATCCTTCAGTAAATTGAAGTTCTGGGTCAGATTAATATCAAGAACTGGAGAGGTTCTTGTCCTAATTTCAATGGGACAGAATTCTAGGACAGCCACAGGCTGAGGCCATTAGCAAATTGGAGGCAACCAGGGCAGCTGACCTGAGCTGGCTACAGGTGTACCCCAGACCATGAGTGTCATGCTCAGTATAAAGAGGGAAGTTTGTTGAGGATAGGGGAGCCTTCTGCTTGGAGACTCTTGCTTGGAGTCCTGACTTTGCTTCTCTTCCTTCCCCTGAGGACTGCATTCCTGGGTAGTGTGACTGCTGTACATCCACTGGGCTGAGTATAACTTTTAATATTGGTATTAGTTTGGCTGTTTCATTAAATCCATTTCCATTTCAGTCCTTGGGTCTCCTCTCCTTTTCCTGATCCCCCTTCTCTGCTGGGGAGGGGTCAGTGGGTGATAGGGCAACTATGAGAATTTAGCCCCAGATACAGGCTAAATGTAGATGATTTTTGACAGTTAACTTGTGCAATTTGTAGGGGATAGTAATGCAGATGACAGACTGCACTAATTTCTTGTAGGTCTGTAAGCAGGTAAATTAGTAGGTGAATGAAGATGCCATTGCCTCCTCTTGCACCTTACAGAGGCTTGAAGATCCCTACAAAACATGGGGTTTACTGTTTAAAAAGGCTGGTGCTGATTCTGTTGTTGCTTGCCCAAAGAGAATGACCTTGCTGTAAATGAGGCTAAACTTTTCCTACCACTTCTAGAAATAAAGAAAGTTATTGCTCTGTAAATTTGCAAATAGAGGCAAAGCAGTGGTCACTCCAGGCTGGACAAAGGTTTAGGGCAGTGTTTCACTTTTCTTATCTCCTTATGTTACACGGGTGGTAAGAATACAGTGTAACATGGAGGCAGATCTATGGGAGTGGAAGTCAGAAAGTCATGTGCGTGCAAAGTGCCTTAAGTTGTACCTGTTCAGCAAGGAAGGACTTCTGGCTCTGGGGGAGGATACAGCAAGAATGTAGTATTTAGGGGATTATTCTGAAAGGCACAGCTTTATCAAGTACTATCTTGTCAGGGATGTCAGGTTTTGCACGTTCCCCTTTGCTTCAGAAATCCTTGCTTTCTGGATTTCTTTACTTTCTTTTCACTCTTCCAACCCAATTCTTATATTCTTCAAGTTTGCTTCTCTAACTGAAGATAAGTTGTTTCATTTTAGATTTTGTTAGCAAACACCCCCAATGGAAACCTGGCATTTTCTAGTGGCAAAACTTCAAGAGCTTGTGTCTGCATCAGTTTCTCCCTTTCAAAAATGTTCCACGAGAAAGGAAATAAATGACCCTTTTTACCACTGAATTATTCCTGATCAGTGGCACCAACACCAGCAGCAGGTTTGTTTCAGTTCAAGAAACTGGAAAAAACAATCCTGAACCTGTGATTCCACTGGTGATCCAGAAAGAATGTGAGTCTGCCTGAATCTTTGCAGGATGGGTGTAGTGGAGGGAAAGCGGGAGGGAGGTCCAGGTGAGAGTTACACTCGTTGGTTTATAAAGAGAGCACTTTGCTGTAGAAATGATTGTGTAGGAGAGGGTACAAGTTGGAGAAATTGTGCTGGTGCCTTTAGTCCTCCTCTTCTGCCTTTAAAGGAAAGTGAGAGGTTTTCACAGATAACACCTTTGAGCTTGACCTGACATTCAGTTGTTCACTACCTCTACCTTTAGCCCTGGCCCTATTGCACGCCAGCTCTTGAGTGCTGCTGCTGAATTCTGCCCTTTCTCCTCCCTTTACTGGTTCCCAGGAAATGTCTGGGAATGCCTGTGCTGGGTTCCCAGCTGGATACTAAGTAGTAGGATCTTGCCTAGAGCCTTTTGAAAATGCTGGGGAGAGGAAGCTGTGCTGGGGCAGACCTGTGGAAAGCAACCTGCAGGGTGTATGCAGTGTTACTGGTGGTGGCTTTGCTGGCTAGGAACACGTAGAGAGAGGTGCCCTAAGGGCCTGTCTTCAACTTTAGCTTAGATTTTGAATACCCAAACCCTGAAGCCCCTGTGGTACACAATAGGACTGGTGAGCACTTACAAGGCAAAACAACTTTGCCTTTTCGTTTAGCCTCAGACCTGATATAATCTGCATATTCCAGCAAGAAGGTATGTTCTGAAATTAAAACAGTCTGTGATAAATTTAATAGGATTAACGAGTTTAATCTCTTTTGACAAACTGAATTCATCATGATAGTGGAAGAGAGGAGTTTCTAGGCAATTAATTTGTTTTAGTTTCTAGACAGGGTATTTAATGAACAATTGGTATATTTTAATACTAGATGTTTAAATTATTTCCTGCCAAAAACCTTCGGAATTTGGGAGACTAGAAAATATCTTTAAGCCTAGAGATGTTATTTAAGTATTCATGAAAGAATATTGGAAAAATGCTAGAGAGCATATTGCTAACTCCACTTTCCTTTTTAAGTGGGAAGTTGTGTTAGTTGGAAGACCAAGTATTCATTTTTCTGTTAAAAATGAAAGAGGGCTTTCCACACTGGATTAGAGAGGCTTCTGGTTTTAGAAGTCCATGCTGAAGCATATCAAATATATTGTTTAAAACTGAGAGTGCCTGCAAGCCTCCAGCTCCAACATCTGTTCAAGAATGAATAGAACAAAGAAAACATAATGGCTGTGAACAATAGGAGGGAGATAGTATTCTTTCACTTCTGAATAGGATATTTTTTTGTACCATAGTCACTACAGTAACATTTGAACACTTCCCAGTAGCAAATTAAATAATGGGGCTAACATCTGTATTCTTTTATCTGCTTTTAGATTGCAGAGAATTCATCTGACTTGCACGAGTGGCTATCTTTGTTCCTGCAGCCACACACAAGGTTGTTGCATATCACATTACTGTGATATGTGGTTAGGTCTCTTCCAAATGGCCTTTATCTGCCTGTTTGCTTTTGATACAGTTGTTCACAGTGGTGAGACATGTAGAACAAACACACAGAGTATGGAGTTCAGAAAGTAGGTAGGACGAGGGAGGCTGTTTGAATGCAAGTCTGCCTGCACCAGCATCTGACCCTTACCTAGGCAGCACCTCTGCAAATGAACCTCTGAGGATTTTGAGGGCTCCCAGGTAGTTTGTGTTAGAGCTTCTCATAAACACAGGTACAAAGAAAGAAGACATCCAGTGTATGCTAGTATGCTAAACCTCACCATATACTGTGATGAAATACCTACAATTATGTTAGGCTGTAGGGGAAGGAAAGCTTTGAGAAGTTGAAGGAAAATGACTGCACTGTTACCACCAGTTGTTTCGTACTAACTTCAGGGACCGAGGAACTAGAATGACTGCTTAAGGTCTTCAGTGATCTGCTGATACACATCTAGAGTATACAGAGACACAGCAGAACCAATTTACTGCTGTTTGTGTGCTTGCTATTTAAGAGTAAGAAGTTCACAGTGCCTTTTTTTTTTTTTCTCTCTTTTTAATCCCCAGGGAGAAACTTCAGTGACCTATATCCACAGCATGTGTAATAACTTATTATAATACATCATTCATATCCTTGAGAAGAAATATTTTAGGAAGCATAGCTAAGGAAGTTAAATTTTTTTTCTTGTCCACAAGGGACTATTTGGCCTCTGGAGAGAATGTTTCCTGGGTTAAAAATTACACATTCTTTGGATATATTTGGATAATGTTTGTTACATAGGCTCTGTGACTTGCTTGTGAATGAGCATGAAACTTAATCTCCTTCTTAAGAGGATATATAGATTAGAGGAAGCTTGAGAGATTATTATATCTGTTTGAAAACATACCAAGTGAATAGAGCTTAATATTATTCATAATACATTTCTATCTGACATTAGCATAATATACCTGTATAGAAACTTTAAAATCTATTACTTCATTACTGAAGAGCATTCACATGTTTACTGGGATGCTTCAAACTGTCGCTTTTGGCTATGGTTAAAAGGACAAATTAGACAGTTGTATTCTTGAGTGAAGGCAGCTGAATATATTGCTAATAAAGTCTGTTGTATTAATGTGTCTCTCTTTGAGAATCATATTGGGGAGAAGCTCCAATTTAAAGGCTGCAGCCACACAAATGAGCTGCAGGGTGGAAAAAGCAGGATATTTGTCTCTGTTTGTTTACTAATGAGAGCAGAGTGGCTCCTTGGCTTCCTGGGGGAACAGCAGCTTTCTCTTAAGTTACATGAACTGGGGATATGAGCCTTAGGATAAATGGACACATTTATGCCTCTGTCCATGGAAAAATGACAAGGATAGTCATCTCTATTTAACATCTATCTTTCTGTGCTCTATTATTGGGGTATTGTCAAAACAACATCTGGAGAAAACAATTAAGGATTGTTCAAAACTCATGCTAGATGTTTGAGACTGTCTTGGATTTCCCCCCTCTTTCTCAGTGCCTAACTGAAATATTAATTAACATCTCCAATTCTGACTTCATCTCATAATTAAGAGTTTGCATATCTGGGATATTGCAGTTGTTGGGCAAGCAGCCTTTAGAATCCCTTAGGATTTGTTTTTCTTTTTAAAATCATAAACAATGTTGCTGCTGACCTACATAGCCTCTTATTTTTATTTTCTTAACCTACATTGTTGCAAAGGGTGCTAAGTATAGCATACTCAAAAATAAATTGGTAAGCCATTAGGAAAAATTACATTAAAAGCAACATTATTTCCCCTAACATTAATAAGCACTTCTGGAGTGTGATTTTTTTATTTGTACAACAATTACTAGAAAGTCTCCTGGAAGATGTATTTCTGTGTACTTAATGTAATATACATGTATGCAATTTTCCATTTTAGTGCCTATTGATTGCTTCATTTTTCATCTATATTAGGCTATTCTTATAATTTCCTCTGGGCTTTCAGAAATGGCAGACATCAAGGGAAAGTTGTAGTGGCATGTCCTGTGGGAAATGGAAAAAAGGCAAATAGATCAGAGTCTGGCAGAAAGGACTGAGTTCAAGTGCACTTGCATCATGAGAATTTAAACTGTTTTCAACCTTTTAAGAGTTCTGAATTTTATTGAAGTAACTTTGCCTTTATGTATTTTACTGGGAAATGAGTTCTAACTGTGAGTGCACTCCTTGTGCATGTAAGAGAAGTGTGTCCATTTTGCAGTATAGTTTGGAAACTTGGCTTCAAGTGATGGGTAGCACAGGGAAGTTGCATCATAAAAGACTGTTCCCCAAATTCAGATACTTCCAGTGTCCAGGGTTGTAAGATAAATTCACTTGTATCCAGTACATATAAACTTAGAAGCAACTGTTTTAGCTCAAAAGAAGAAAGTGTGTCCAAGTGCAGTGTGGATCCTTGTGATTAATTGGTTCCTCTCTGCTTGCACCTCTCCCAGCCTCCCTGTGGTGCTGTGCTCGGAGGGATGGGCTCTGCTTTCAGGTCAGGTGGTACAATGTTAATTACAGATGTGAAATTATCTTCACAACTCTGAGTAAGATAGTTAAATATCATCTTATTAACAAATCCTGTGTGCCACAGTATGTAGCTGTTTATAATACAGTCTGAGATAATGTAGTTAATTTATGTCGCGTCGGCAGTGGTAGCTACAACTCTTTGCTGGTTTCATAGTAACTTGTGCTTTTACAGCTGCTCAACAAAGAAGAGAGTCAGGCACAGCATCTGACTGTAATTGAAGAGTGCAGAAACATAAGTAGAGGAGAGGAGCTTACAGTCCTTTTAAGACCACAATATTCTGCAGAGATCGAAGGTTTTGATCAGGGACATGGGTGAGAGAACTCCCAACCAAGCTTGCACACTCTTCCAGTTAAATCTCCATCCCAAACCAGGCCACTAAGTCCAGTTTGTGCTTAGTGGGGAGAGAATTGCTATACTGGATGATGCACCTGAACTACTTTAGGAAGAGCCAAATATTTGTTGAATGAGAGCAGGAGAGAGAAATCCAATCTGTCCAGGTCCAGCTTTGCACTTCTGTAAACTTTTTGTCACAGAAAACAGTAGCATTGGAATTGATAAACTGTGGGGAATGGAAGATTTTCAGAGGTGCTAGCAAAGGAGTTATCAGATATCCAATTAACCTTTTTGGAGGGATATGCATACCTGACTTCTTTAGCCTGTTTTGAAAATCCTAGTAGCTGTAACTATTCTGCAATGAAGACCTTTGCAAGTTACATGACCAAAGTCTTTTGCCTTTTTCATTCCATGCATTTCTTTTCTTAAAGCACAGAGCAAAATATTTTGGAGATGTTGCCTTGTGAACAGCAATTTGGAGGTTATATTTATTCCCTTCCAGAAAGGTCAACTTAAAAACTCCCTTGCAGGATTAAATGTGGGGTCAAAATCAGATACTAAGCAAATGGTATAAAAGATAGGAATTCAAGTTTTTTCTTTGAATTAATTCAAAACTCTCAACTGAATACTGCCCTCTGCTTGTGGTTTGGCACTGCTAGTGCTTTCTGCCTTTCCTATAGCCTCTTCCACTAGCACTTCAAATTCTGGTAGGTCTTCCAAGGCCACTAGTTCCAGCTGTCTTGCAGGGGAAAAAAGACCTCTAGTGCTGAAACCTTCCAACAGAAAAGGAGAACTAAACACAAACACAAAACTCCCAAAATCAAACCAGAAAAACCCCAAACAAACAAAACCCACAAACCCCTGATTTATTTTATTTATTTTTTAAAATTGTGGCTTTATGTTCCATGAAAGTTCCTTTTCTACCTTGAGCATCCATTGGCCCTGCAGACTCCAGCAAGCTACTACCTAGGACATTTTGGATGAAGGACTGATTATCAGATGTTACAACTTTTGCAAGCTTTTCAAAGTATTTTTGCCTGTTCTATACTATCTCTGCAACCAGCCTGCCAGAGTAGTACATGATCCTTTATATTGAGGTACAGCACCAACTTAAAACTTGAATAGTGTCTTTATGTAAACTTTCTGCCATCTGCAAGGATCTTGCTCTTTCTGACTGCACCTCTGAGGTGTCTGGGGTCTTTCTGAACTTAGCTTGAGTCGTTCTTGATTGCAAAAAGAGTCTATCACTTTTCTGTTAAGCTAAGATGGAACCTGAACTTAAACACACAGGGATCCATGGGCCAAGCATCTGCATGAAGAGACATGAAAAGCTGCATCCCCAGTGCTGGCCAGGGCCAAGTCAAGAGTTGCTTTTCCTGTGGTTCCCTAATTATCTACCTAGTGAAGTAATCATTAGTGGTACTGAAAAATCCATCTTGGCATTATGCCTGAGCATGACATTTACTTGATGCACATAGGGGAATCTGATTCTCCCATTACAGCTGCATTGTATTGGCACTAAGTTTCTCTAGCCTCTCTGAGCACACCAAAGTCATGGCTGCTGCCAGCAACAGGCAGTTGTTAATATAAATCTATTCTTGTATTTCTCTTTTTAAGGTCTTGAAGATGCTACTGCTAGCCATGGGTGCAAGAATTCCTTTGTGTTGAGAACAGGGACAAGTGTCTCTACAGCTCTTTGTACAATACAATATCCACATGATGAAGCAGACAGTGGGAATGAAGTGACTCCATTGGATTTCTAACTTTCCACACCTGAAAACCTCTTTGCTTCATCCATGTTAAGAGCAGTTCATATACAATACTAGATATCCACCAGAAGAGAGACCTTTCCTGCCAGGACTGGGGAGGATGAAGCACTATAGAGCACACTTCATATGTACCAGCCTTGAAACCCTGATTAAAACTCCTGAGAAACCTTCACTCCTTGAGCTAGCTGTGCCATGTGTGTGATGCAGATGGCAACCCACCTTTCTAGTATCAGCACTTGAAACCTTCTCCACACCTGCTGCAGGAATGTGCCAATTCTAACTGCACAAACCTTACTTTTGTTGCCTAATGTCTTGTCCTTTCCTTACCTTTGATGGCCCTAAGGAGCTTTGTGATTTTGTGACTTACTCTATGATTTTTTTTTAAGCAAGTCTCCTAGCACATATCCTACTCTCCATTTTCCTGGGGTGTGATACAGTGACAGAAGGGCTTTCTGCTGGGAAGGAGATAAGCTCAGAAGACCTCAGGTTGAGAATATCTAATTGCAATCCTGCTTATTGCCCAACATAACCCATTTAGCTTTACAATCTCTTCCTCAAAGGCAACTACAACTAAGAATCATAAGTTTGGTTATTTTTCTGAAACAACTGAAGATATCAAAGCCTGTTTGGTATCTTCCTTGGCTATTGTTCTGTGGCAGTCCCTTTACTGGGGAAATAGAACCTTTGCTGAAAATGTGACACATAGGACAAGGTTGCTCACATAAATTTGCTGAGGTATGGCTGGAGTGTTTTAAGAAAGAGTTTGAAAGGAGTACTAAAGAGGAGAGTAAGAAACAGAAGATAAAGTAGGATAGCTATGTCTTTGCTGAGCTGACATTGCTCTTGGGTGTGCTGAGACTTCCTTCTAGCATGTGGGAGAAGTTTTATAAGGAGACAGATTCAGGCAAAAAAGCAGAGTGATTCAAAGCTCATCCAACTTTTCTAGTGACAATAATTTTGTAGCTTTTATCTCTGTGAATCTAAAAGCACTTGTAATGGAATTGGTGTAAATTTTCCCTATTAGCCTGTGGTCAATCTATAGCTGAAATAGAAATTAACTTCAGTGCTGGCTGGTGAAAAGCTGGTATCAGAGTCTTTGCCAAGCTTGGAAGGGGTGACTCCTGACTGACAGAAGTAGGCATGACACTGAACTTTGCTGGCTTGTATTTGCTGTGAGCCTCTCTCTGTTCCTGGGGTCCCAGGCTGTGTCATATTTGGTATACTCAGTGTGCAGAATTCCTGGTGCTCTGCCTCCTCAGCTGTGACTCTGTGTAGTGGCAGGGAATGCAGGGAAGGACATCAGGACTGGGGGTTGTGTTGGAGCTTTTGAACCAATTTGCTCATTTTTTGGAGTGGGCAAAAGGGTGAGGAAGGCTGGGTTTTGACTATGAGGGGGAGGAAAGCAAGGTTTGTGCAACAAGGTTTTTTTGTAGCCATTCTCATTGTCTTGAGAAAGCAAGCAAGGCTGGTGAATGATTGTCTCAGTCTTGTTATGGCTTTGCAATGGTTTTGAGAGAAAACAATATGTGTTTGGATTTTTGTTTTTGTGGGTTTTTTAGTCTTCTGAATCCATTGTAATCAGATGATTTCCTAATAGGTCCTAAATTTATTCAGGAGATCCATAAGGAAAGCCTTGTAGCTGCAGTTGTACTCCTGGGTGTCTGAAGTGTAGGCTGAATGTCTTTGAAGAAATAAAATCTGACAGTCAGGAGCTCGTTAAGAAAACAAGGGATTGCAATGCACGAGCTAATGTTGCAATGACTGCAGGCTAATTAACTCATCTCCTCTCCTGGATCAAATTAGTTACATGTTAGTAAACCATTTCTGAATCCCCCAAGCAGGTTCTGATATTATCTGTGGATTTAAGCAATTCACAATGCTCACAATCAGTGTGAAGATGTAGGTATTCTGTCTCTACCCCAGAAGCAGATAAAGCCTCACCCTGGGTAGGTGCAATAACACAAATACACAGCATATCTGGTTTCCTTTTGTATTTTCTTATTCCAGATGACAACAAGAGTCAGATGTACCAGATATGCTTCATCTGGAGGAGACTATCAGCAGTATCAAGTTTTTCTCTGCTTTCATATTTCCTGCTCTCCTAATACTCAGACCTGTTGATCTTATTTCTCCTGACCACACTTCTCTAGGTTGTCTTTTTCCTATTTCTATTTCTCTAGCATGTGTAGCTGTATATAAATGTACAGATACCTTCCTTTGCTTGGTTCTTCCAGGAGGAGAAGAAGCTGCCATAGTAAATGAAGGCTGGTAGGTGGAAGGAAGGTGGAAATAATGTTTCAGAGTACCTCATGTTTAGACTGCAGGCTACTTTGTGGTAGTTTATTTTAGAAAGGTCTTAGCTACTGCTAGCTTACTTTTACCCTTCCACATTTGAATAGAACATACCTATCATTTTCATGCAGTGAAAAGAAGGGTAGCACTTTATGGCTTTAAAGAAACCAAGAATTGGAAGAGAAGCCACTTTCCATGCCAAAAGCATTGCAAAACAATAATAATGCTGCTAAAAAAAACTCCAGTCTTTCTTCATTAGAAATAATTGAAATCAAAACACTTTCATACTTTGGAGAGGAAAAACTTGTAGTTTGAAACATTGAACTGAGATTTTCCTTTTGTTGTACATTCAGTGTGAGAGCCTTAATTTCCAAGTTCTTGATTACTTGAATGTTGGCATAACATAGATCTTTGCTCCTGGAATTTAATCCACTTTGTGTGGTTACAGTGAAATCTCCCATGTGAGTGAGCACACTCATCTTAAGCCTCTACCAAATATCTTCCTCAGGTCTGACTTTGTAAGTAGCATTGTGAAAGGATGCACAAACCTTTGTCAAGGGAGGGAAACAGGTATTGTGCTAGTGGGGATGTTGGTTGGTGGCTTGACCGAGTTTTACCTCACTAGTCTGTCTCCATGGTGTCATTCTGAGATGTTCAGAAAGTGTTGGCAGTCAGTTGTTTTCTGGAAAATCAAACTAAAGATGGAAAACCAAACCATGAAGGTGGGAAAGGGTGGGTAGGGAGACCATGAGGGTAGTTTCAGTGGAAATGGGTCTTTCAGTTTGAATTTATTCTTGGCAAACATTGTAAGGAAATGATGAGAAGGTCGAGGTCTCTTTCCTTCTGTAGCAGGACACTGGTCAGGAACAGAAAGCAGATCTTGGTATAATTTAGTGGAAGGACTTGACACATCTCTGGGAAGAAGGAATAGAAGTCTTTAGTGCATGTGGGCTGGGAATGGCATAGATATGAGATGCAGTGAACAGACAAGCTAACAGGGCAAGACCAAAGGTCTAGGACCACTAGCTCAGCTGTTTTGCTTGGGTGATTGGAGCCAAAGCTAGAAAAGCAATAAAGACAAGGAATTCTCCAGGCTTGCCCATGGGACAGATGTGCTTTTAGCACTCTTGGCCAAACCACACAGAAAACCTCAGCAATACAAGCACCCATCCAATTGCTTCTACCAATGCTTGCATCTTCTCCTCTGTGGAATGAATAGACAGTAAAAAGGAGAACTGTTGTAGGGGGTTTTTTCCCCTCTGAACCTTTCCCCTTTTTTACCATATTGGAACTGGTACTAAGCAAGTGAAATCATGATGACTAAAGAGACTTAATTATATTGAGAGCCAAGTGATTTGCTACCTGAATGGAGGGAAGAGGATGGATTTTTGGGGAGAACTTTCTGTTGTGTTGGTTTATAACAAAGCAGAACTGCATATGTGTGTAAGGAAAAGGAACTAGAGAAGTTTTAACACTGGTGCTTGGTTGAAAACTGATTTTTCATGTTAATTAAGCCTCTGCAGAGCAAAGCTTATAGATGACACTTGGTGTTACAGATGGCATGGGCTGGCTTCTGAGATCTGTGGTTTGAATCATTACCTCTCTGTAATATACCGTGGGCCAACCACGCATGATATTCTTGACAAGGATAAACCCAGCTGGCTCATGTAGCAGAAACCAACATTTATTTTAGTCAGCTATTGAGTGATAGTCCTTTCAATGTTACTCTTGTTGCCAAGTCTGCTTTCCAAAACCCCTGAGGACGTTGCTGAATGTTGTCAGGAGCAGGGATTTTTTTCACACTCCTCCTCTTTGCGACCATCTCACACTTAGCCTCCCCTTTCAAGTGTAAACCTCTTTTCTTCAGCAGGTAACAAGAATGTTTCAAATCAATTTGGATGGTAAAGTAAATCTGGGACATTCTTCCTGTGTGTTCTGGAGAAAGCTGCATTCCAGAAGTTGTGGGATGGGTATGTGAAAGGGAGAGTATTTTGGTGCATGTGATGTGTTTGGGTTTTTTTGTTTGTTTGGTTTGTTGTTTTTTTTTAAACAACTTAGGAAAATACAAGAATGCAGGATTTCAGCTCATGAGAGCAAAACCTGAAATGGGTCCAGGGTCTGTGGGTCAAGAGGAAAACCTGGGAAACTTCTGCACATGACAGATACTTTCCTAGTGCTTACACCTCTTTTTCACTTGTCCTAAAATGTGAAATGTGAGTAGTGCAAACAGAAGCAAGCCTGTGCAGTGATGCTAAGGAGGAAAGTAAATCAGGATAGGAGTGGGGAGTGAATAAACTGTTTTAAACAGTGAAATGCCAAATAACTGACTTTGAGGGTATTGCAATGCAGCCTGATTTGGTCCAGAAGGGTACTTCAGAGGTACCCCTGTAACTGAGAGCTTGTGAACAGTGCTCTTATCTCTTCTAATCTTGTTTTTGGCCTGATTGATCTTACTGAAGAGCAAGAGGTATCTACTGAAAGTACTAGAAACTTGAGAAAAACTGTTTTTACAATAGCAGAGAAATAGCTCTTTAAAACACAATTTTATTTCTTGAAGCAAGGCACTTTATTGTTACCTACACATTTCAGAAATGTATGTGTTCCATGTGCCTATAAACTTGTGGAATATAGATAGACTTGACATTTGTTTGAACATAAAAGCAGTTAATTGCCCCTTTTAGCATACATTAAAATTACCTTTATTTCAGTTTACTCATATTTTTCCTTTCCATTATTGTCTGGATTTTTGTTTTCCTTACTGATACTTAGTATCTCATTCATCATTCTTGTTTAACCCTCATAATCTCTGAGTATATTTGGATTTTATTCTGCATGCAGATTTCCTGGTTATTGCATTTGAAACACATCCTGGATGGAGCCATTGGAAATGTAAACAAGGTGCTGACAGCTGAATTGCAGACAGAATGTGTGAGGAGTCTCTCAGTCCAGGGACATAAATCCACCCTTAGAGAGAGGAACTGGACTGCATCAGTTAACATAGCAAATTCCAGGCTCTCTTCCATCTGCAGCAGAGCTGCAGGGGACAGAACAGGCAAAGTGACTGATATCTTATCCTTCTTTCCTGTTGACCAGTCCTTGCTCATTTCTGGAAAACTGAAGTCTCCAGGAGCTCCTGTGTATGAAGCTTCTTACAGATGAAGAAAAGCCCCATACCATAGCAGTGATCCTTACACAAAGGAGAGTGTCAGTGGCTTTGAACAGGAACTGTTGGGTGCTGACTGTCTGTGTTGCTCAGCTCATCAGACAACTACTGCTCCATCCTGAGGGACAGACAGTTTTACTGTGCCAGTTTGCAAATAATGTGCAAAACCTCTTGTGCTGGGTGGGAGGGGAGTGTGTGTGTCTGATTGTCAGGACTGAATGTGTTGCCTAAATGAATGTGACTTGATCCACTTGGCTGTGCTTTGCTATCAATTATTTACAGAAGTGCACCCAAAATAAATTACATTCTGATTACCTCATCACTGCAAAGTTATTGTAGTTGAAAAGATGGTCAGAGAAGAGTAGCTAAGAAATTAACAGGAGCCTGAAGGATTTGGTTAATAAGGAAAATTTCCAGAAGGGGCTGAGGGTGACAGGGGGAAGGATGGAACATAATAGGCTATAAATATTTGAAGAGCAAAAATATGAAGAGTGATTACTCCAGACAGAAGCAAGGCAAAACTAGAGAGCTATGAAAAAAATGCAAGGAAGAAGAACACTTCTGACAGTGAGATGTGTCAGGCTGTGTATGCAGCACCTCAGAGGGGCCCATGACCAATAGCATGTCTTAAAACTAAATTTACTAGACAAGGAAGAACAACCTATAGCAGGCATGGTAAAACAGGAAGAGATGGTGAGTGACTAAAACATTCATGGCAAGATTAAGTACTGATAACATGGCTGGCTCTCTGAATTTTTAAAGTTGAGGTGTCATGCAGGTGTGCAAATAGGAAGAAAGTGATTGAGCAGCCTCCTGCCTAGACCTTGTAGAAGGGAAAAGCTGGAAGCTTTTAGTCCTGAGATCTCTGGGGAAAAAATAGTACTCAGTATAACTTCTGATTTCATCTTGAGGTAAAGAAATGTGATTTTGTAATAGAAAATTGACTTTTAATTGCATACTAGATGGCTGTGATTGTGTGTTAGACCTATCCCAGTTGCTCCACAGTGCTGCAGCTGTCAGAGGTGTATGGGAAGTCCCAAAACCATGTTATAGGAGGAACCTGCTCTCATGTGTCTGCAGGACTGTAGGACTTAAAACCACTTGCTGTCAGACACTTAAAAAACATCTCTTTAAAGAAACTGAAACAACTTCAAAATGAAAGCCAGTAGGATTGCAAAGTAATTGCACAACAAAGTTATGTGTAACTTAAGTAAGTTTTTTCTGTCACTGGATTGGGAATAAGGTCTCCCTTCAGCCAGAAATGCTCCTGTTGCCCTGAAGAGCCACAACTCTGCTCTGCCCTCCTTCAACCACCCCCTTCCAGTTAATTCCATTCTATTGGGCAACATATAATGAAATGGATAAAGTCAGATCTCTGTGATATGTCTTTACATTGTAATGTTTCTCAGTTGTCCAAAATCCTCTGCAGGAACACATCCCAGTAAATCCATATAACTATCTTCAGTATTCAGTATAAACTCAAGATCATTGGCAGGAAAGATCACTTCAACACTCCTGTTGTGTTTTACTCTTAGTGAAACCATCACTGAAGTCATGTCTTTTATTTATTAGCATGTTAACTGTAACCTAATAAAAATGCAAAATGCATGAAATCAATTACCTACCTATTTAAGGAGTGTGCAAAAAGGAAATGTTCTGATTTACCTTGTTGAATATAGACCTTGCATTAGTTTGAACATGAAAGCACTTAATTGACTCTGTTTAATTCCATTAATTAATTTCTGCTATCATTTTCCTTGCCTCTTTACTTCAGTTTTAAATATTGGATCCCAGATAGAACATTCCCTTGAGGTGTAACAATCACAAATTATAAGGTGTATTGAAAAATATCATTTGTACTCTAAGAGCTTATTAGTTGCAAACCTGCATTCCAAGATAATCTGCAAGGTTTTCAGTTTTTCAAAATATTTTTGTTTCTCATTTGTAACTTGAGAAGAAATGTGGAAAGCTTCTTACTCAACAGAACTTTCCAAAACATGGCCAAGCCTATGGGTGTTTTTTTTTTCTTATGACAAGGGAAAAACATATCAATTTTTGTTTCTGCAGGTTTTTGTCCAAAGTCCTAAGAGCTCTGTATAAAAATGCTAATCAAATTAGATCTGGTAAGAATACAATTTTTCCCTGCTCTGTCTAGTTGTGAACCAGATTTCCATCAGGGATTTTGGTGGTTGTTAAAAGCTGTTGCTGATCTGTGGAGAACCTCAGGACTGCAAATAATAGCCACTGCAAAGCATGTGGGAAAACTGTGTGTTGAGAGCTCTGGAGTTTTAGATTTTGGGGTTTTTTTTGGCTTTTTGTAGTGGCTGTGGACACTATCCACATTCTGTAACTATCCTGACAAGCATAAATGAGTCAGTAAATTGTCTGGAGATCTGTCCTGTGAGCAAGTTGTATGTGAAGGGTTGCTAATGCTGCTGTGCTGGTCATATGAAGATTTCTGTGTAATGCAGATAGGCTGTGATCCTGGCTGGCTAATTAGCCCCTTCTGTGTCACACAGAACAAATGAGCAGGGCTTGGTCAGTTTGATCTCCTGGGGCTGTTATTCCTGCTAACCCCAGGGGGTATCTGCCCTCAAGGGCCCCTGTGATTCCCCGTGTGAGGGTGCTCAGCTCATAGCAGTCTTGCTGTCATACTTCTGCTGCTGTAAACTTTATCACACTTCTTCCAGATTCCTTATCAGAATCATCTTGGGTTTTATCTCCCCAGATGAAGCCTCTCAGTCCAAGCAAAATAAGCTCTGCTGTCCACCTGGTGAGCAGAGCTGGTGTGCAGCAGGACAAGTCACATCTCAGCAGCTCGCTCTTCGGAGCCGTGGGGACATGTTTGTGTGCATGCCATAGAGTGAAAATAAAGCCAATGTGAACTGTAACTGTCAGGAGCCTTTAAGTCCTTTCAAACTTGGATCTGTAATGCAGGGAACACTCTGCAGAAGTCCCAGAGCACCTGAGCAATGTTTAACTCTAAGGATGTGAGCACTTCCTTCCACAGGCTTTACAGGGACTTGGATGTGTCTCATATGGTAAATACTGAAGTGATGAGTTAGAAGCTTAGACATTGGAGGTCTTGTGTCAAACAGCATAGCATTGACCCTCCAAGACAGCTGACAGTCCTAAAACCTCTAAGAGTATTTTTTTACAACTAAAAAGGCAAAAAGCTTGTGAATAATGTATGTGGTCAGATCAATTGTGCACATTCAAAATATCAGTTAATCACAGAAAGAGAATCAGGCTGTGTGCTATGCTTTAATGTTCACAGCTGGGAAATTAGGGGGGAAAAGGCAACTTCTATTCATTCTTTGAAAGTAATAAACAGCAAGAGCAGCTGCAGTTGGCTGGGGGCAGAGGCTTGTGCTATGAGATCACTCTGGAAAACTGAATTAGTAATGGATCAAAGTTGTAAAGTTATGATCTGACCTATAGTTGGGTCATTGAGTGTTTTCAAGGGAAGTGCATTCAAATCTGCTTCTGAATGTTCATCAACTAATGAGACAGAATAAAGAGTAATTCTTTAGGAAAAGGATAATTAAAAATAACAGATATGCCACACCATATGGTTCACAGTACTTGGCCAAAAACCCAAGGGTTTCCAAAAGACCTTGAGGGTATGTGTTTCATGGGCTTGGTTGGGATATACTATGCCTGGGATAAGCAAACTTTTTGTGTCAGTTGTGGCTCCATAATAGTTGAACTCCTTAGCTGTTAGAATGGAAACAGATTTGAGTAGGATTTATTTTTGTGGGTTTTTTCTTTTAATATTTTTTGGTTTTGAAATCAATTAGGGCTTTTGGCATTCCTTAATGGCAGTTGGTTGTATATGGTAATGGGGAACAATTTTCTAGGTAGATATTCTGTAAGCTGTAACTACTCCTGGGGCCAGCTGAAACTGAGCAACCCTGGAGCTGTGGATGTTTTCTCCTGTTACAGCTGGAGGCAGTGAAGTCTTTAGGGATTAAGAGAAGCATCCCACCAGGACCTTGCTGCATCTTGGAAAAAAACCAGGCTGTAAGTGGCTTTCCCAGTATCTGACTAGAAGTCCCTTGGCACAGCAGAGTTGTCATGGATACTCCAACTCCAGGACACTACAAAGCTCATCATTCATTACATCTATAAAATCTTCAACACTTTAAAACCTGCTTTCAGTACCATTACAAACCTACATCAAAGCAGATGGTATAGTGCTACAGGAATA
This sequence comes from Galbula dea, assembly GCA_013399015.1. Lineage (NCBI taxonomy): Eukaryota > Metazoa > Chordata > Aves > Piciformes > Galbulidae > Galbula > Galbula dea. The sequence goes on along the minus strand of VWZX01008461.1, from coordinate 479,457 downwards.
ACCTCTTTACCTCCTCTTGCTCTACAAACTCCTACAGTGCAAATGAGCTATCACCTAGGCACCATGAGGACACTTGTTAATGTAAGCAAAGGCAAAATTTGTCTTGGCTTGTCTAGAGATCCCTTACTGCTATAGGGGTGTGACTGCCTTTCTCAGTCTGAAGTGTTCTGTGCTCCCTTAAATGAAGTGAGCACTTTTGGATACATGGCATGGCTTGATAAGCACAAGCCTGCAACTTCAGAACTGTTTTGTGTATTTTGGAAGTTGAGGCAAGTGCTAAGGTACAAGGCAGACTTGGTTATTTGTTTTATTGTAAAGATGTGGGAGGAAATTTTCTTGATGTTAAAGTTGCAAACTGGAGAGCATAAGGAAAAGTTAAAAATAAGATCCATTATTAACCAGCCTTGGCTTTAGAGTAGGCCTGTATTTAATAGTCTGGCAGGCTCTGCCATATCTCCCTGCCTAATTGCCAATTAGTGCAATAGATCTCTTCTGTACATCTCTCTGGAGTTAATTATAGCTAGGTGCTGACAGATCAACTGAAGAAGCCAGCTGAACATGGGGTGGGTCCTGAAACACAACTTTTTCCATGGTTCTTTAACTATTCTTTCTGGGAGCTGACAGCATCACCACCACCTGCATTATTGCTCTGCTGAGCAGGTGTAGGGAAAACATCCTTCTTTTTTTTTTTCCTTTCTAGAAAACTTAGCTTTTGGGCCTGGTTGACCTAAATGAGGAAGCTGTCAAATGCACCAGTATTCAAATAATTCCTTCTTTTGAATAGAATGAATTGTAACTTCTCTGAGAGCATGGTGTTGATAGCTCCTTGGCTCAAGTGATGCAGGTAGCCAATTAAGGTCTGACTAAAAAAGTGTGTGTGCTAATAATGTCTCCTGGCTGCAGTTAGTGTGGGCTAACACATTTGTCATTAAAGGTGGTGTTCACTTCCTGGGCACTGTCTGCTACTCTGTAGTGAAGAAGTACAGCCTTGCTTGTCATCAACTGCTGTGAAGGAATCTCCAGTTGTTAGTAACTCTTTAATGTGCACATCTGGACTCGGAGCAGAGCTGCAGGCAGCTGCTAAGCTAAGTCATGCTCAACAAGTTCAGGCCCTGTCCTGGGGCAACTGTGGCACACTGTAGGAAATTGCAGAAGAGAGCTGTCTGCAGGGGAGGACTGCATTCCTGAGTTGGAGAGGATGACCACCTTGTTTCTAAGAAGGAAAACAGAGAGGATGAATTGGTTGGGATTTTTTCCTGGTGAAAGTGCCCATCTACTTCATTCTGGCCCTGAGCTGAGCACTGGGAGTACAGAAGCCTGTGACCTTTCTTTCTGTCAGTTATCAGTGCTTGGAAGTGAATCCAGTGCCATGACACTATAGAAAAGAGTGAGAACAAATGCAACCTCCTTCTGAGCTGTTCTTCAAGGTCTTGTCCAGGGCCTGTTGGAGATAAGATGTTTTCTTGCAGTCTCTGCTGCATTTCCATGCAGTGCATTTTTGCAGGAGCACTCTTGTTTCTGGCTTTGTCCTGTGTCCTAGCTGTGGGGTTGTTATGTTACATTCTAACACTGGAGTCAAATCCTATACTACTTTTTGTCACTTCTTATGCAGAATAATTTTCTGGCCTCTCTCAAGTAAAGGTGAGCAACAATATAATGTTAGAGAGGATTAGACAGGGGGTAAACCCTCCCTTCATGCTGTCAAAACAATATATGTTTTGGTGATGGTTTTGAACTTGAAGTGCAGGAATAAGTACAGGAAGTTAGCACTTGGATGAATCATTGATTTTATTTATTTTTGTGGCAGAGGTGTACTAAATTGCATCAAAGAATGCATCTGTGCCATAAAATTAAAAGTAATGGGTTTGTGTGGAAAACATCCTAGTCTTATTCATGATGATAGTAATAAATCCTGAAAACTACACATCCTGCTAGGAGGTACAACAGACCTGTAAAAAGAACAACTATCACCTGAAGGCTCTCTGCTATAAGCCCATTTTGGTGAGTCCACTGAGGTTAGTGACAGTAGAACAATGTTGCTTTCAAAAGGGATCAGCTTGCAGATGCTGGCATTGTCCATGGGAATAAACCCTTGTAAAGATGCAATATCCTTTTGTAAAACAACAGGGAACTTTCTAAGAATAGTAACTTATTTATAAATTAGTTGTGTGGTTCAAGACTTGGAAGTGTTGCAGCATTTTTTTTGTTCTTGAAGATCCAGGAGAAACTATAAAGCTGTCCTCATGATGGGGTTGAAGAAGTGATTATGGCAAATCTACACTTCAATGGGTCTCCAGTCATTAGCTTCAGCCTCAGGTACACTAACCTTTCAAGGAGAATAAATCAAAAATGCTTAAAAGTTTTAGATATGCTGAAGGCAACACCCACCTTCTGCATAGCTCAAAACATCAAAAGGGAAGGAGGACTTGGTAATAATGAAGTCTTGGAACTTGAGAAATTAGAGGTCACTTCAGATCTCATTGGCCCCTGAGCAAAACTGTTTCAAGGCATTTTAGTTTCCTGACCTCTTCTTTGTACACGTTTGAAAGCCCCAGATTTTTACCTACAGTACTCTAAAGAAGATTAAACAGCTTTTGAACATCTGCTGTCTTCATAGTGTGTAGGAGGAGCTATCATGTTTGGTTGCTATTAAGATGGATGGGGTTTTACTTGTTTTGGAGAAGGTGTTTAAACAATTTGGTTTATGTTTTTGTGCTCTATTGTACTCTGAAAATGGGGAACAAAACTTCTTGCTTTAATTCAATGACTTTCATTCAAAAGGAAATAAATGTTTCTAAAACACAACACACCCATATCTAGAGGTCACTTTTCCTGCAGGCATAAGTAACAGCATCTGTTTAACAGCAAGCAGCAACTCTGTAAAGATGTAGTGCAGAGATATAGCAACACAGAGGAAAACTCTGAAAAATTGGGGATAAAAACATACACTGGTTGTTTGAGTTGTAAGAGCAACTAATATTAAAGAGTTGTGTGATGAATGAAGGATTTGATAAATGCTGTTTGTCTTTCTTATTTTGAATGATCTTATCTTCCCTGACCCTGTGTTAATCAGAGAGGCTCTTCTGCTCAGGACACAGCTCTTCAGGGTAGAGAGGACTCCTAGGGCATTAGGACTTGGCATGTCCATACTTGCTCTCTGTGGGCTGCTGAGTCTGACCCACCCCAGCCTGACTACCTTCAAAAGGTCTTTTAATTGGAAAGGAAAGCAAAGGAGTGCCTGGATAAGAGGTCTGAGAGAGGCACCTGGATCTTTGGAGGGGCAGCCAATCTGCTTCACTGGACTGAAGGAAAGACTCCAGAAGGAGCTTCTGATTTAGGTAAGGTGGCTGCATGCAACCACATCTTGGTGGCACTTGTCTCTGCACAAGGGCATCTTTGAGTCACTGAATAACTCATCTTGAGATGAGGATTGCTTCTGAGGAACTTTGATTAGAGACTCCTAATGAAAAGGGTCTCAACTGGAGCAGGCAGCAAAGCACAGCTGCGGCTCAGAACTGGGAAACTGTAACTACCCAGAGAACGTTCATATTTAACAGGACCATGTTTCTGGAGAAAGGTGACAGATATGGGGCCAGGAATGTAGGTGAAAAGAACTCAGAGTCCAAAACTGCCATTCTCAACCTCTTGTTTTTATTCTTCCATGTTATTTTATTAGCTTGGGGTTTTTTTGTTTTGTTTTGGTTTTTTTGACTCTTCTTGTGACCTCAATCAATAGAAGTGTCTGGCTACACATAACATTTGGAGTCCTCTGTGGAAGCCCCCTGCACTTGACAGATGATCATCACCATGTTTCTGGATAGCTCACCTGAAACAGAGCTCCCACTAGCACAACTGTGTTGACCTTTTGATGCAACTTTAGCTCTGACCCAGCTGACGAGCTGGGTTGCTTTGCCAGCAGCGGTTTCCAGCCTTAGGTATTTTTTTCTCCAGGGCCTCTCATTCCAAGGACACAAATCTGAATTCAGGGCTATACCCTTCTCAATTTATAAACTCCCCAGGGATCACCTCATAGGACAGAAGAGCAGCAGACACTGAGGTGGAAATGGTGATGTTTGCAGTATACTCTAGTGCTGCTAATTACAGCCAGCCATGCAGCGCTCCAGTTCCATGCTCTTCAGATAAATTCCTACTTGGGGTTTGTACCCCAGGAATACAAGGTTCCTGCTTGAAATAGCCTCACAGTCAGATCTAGAAACATTCTTCTGGAGAAGTAACTGTGGGTTTTGAACTTCAGATGAAAAGCCAGTTGCTGAATCCCTTACTTACCTGAATTTCCCTTGACTTTCATAAGAGATTGAACTGAGTGGAGGATGAAGGGATTCAGCCTGAGGTTTCTGGAATTCAAATTTGATGTTGCTTGTTATACATTGCCTTGCATGAGCCAATTAGTCTGCATTGAGGATTGATTTTTCTTCCTGTTTTATATTTACATGCTTTGCTCATGCTTACCTCTGCTGGGGTTAAGGAATTTCCTCTTTGTGAGGTTATTCCAGCGAGAAGTATAAAGCTAAAGTTGACCAGAGCTTGTTTGATGTCTGGGCTCTGATAAAAGCATTCTGTAAATTACAGCAGTGGTTCTCTGGGAAGGTTATAGAATCACTGAAAGGTTAGAGTTGGAAGGGACCTTTAGAGGTCATCTAGTCCAACCCCCTTGCAGCAAGCAGAAGTACCTATATCTAGATTAGGTTGCTCAGAGCCCTGTCCAACCTGAAATGGAGTGAAGGATGAGGCATCCACACCTCTTTGGGAAGCCTGTACCAGTGTTTCCAAAGATCAGTTAGATCCAAAGATCAGTTCGAAATTAATCTGGCCTCTGAGGTTAAGAATAATAAGAAAAGGTTTTTTTAAATATATTAGTAGCAAATATAGTAGTAGGAGGCCCTGTGAAACCCTCCATCCCCTAATGGATGCACAAGGGGAGTTAGTGACAAAGGACGAGGATAAGGCTGAGGTGCTTAATGCATTCTTTGCCTCAGTCTTTAATAATAAGGCTGTTGTTTCAAAGGATATT
>VWZX01008461.1:453442-473713 GCA_013399015.1 Galbula dea | reverse complement strand
AGGAGCAGGGAGGTGATCTTGCCACTGTGCTCGGCACTGGTGAAGCCACACCTTGAGTACTGTGTGCAGTTTTGGGCACTGCAGTATAGGATTGAGGTACTAGAGAGGGTGCAGAGAAGGGCAACTAAGCTAATCAGGGGTCTGGAGAACAGGCCTTATGAGGAGAGGCTTAGGGAGCTGGGGTTGTTTAGCCTGGAGAAGAGGAGGCTGAGGGGAGACCTTATCACTCTCTTCAGCTACTTGAAAGGTCATTCTAGGGAGGCGGGTGTTGGCCTCTTCTCCTTTGTGACTAGTGACAGGACTAGAGGGAATGGGCTTAAGCTGAGCCAGGGTAGGTTTAGGTTAGATATTAGGAAGAATTTCTTTACTGAAAGAGTGGTGAGATATTGGAATAGGCTGCCCAGGGAGGTGATGGAGTCACCATCCCTGGAGGTTTTTAAGAAGAGGATAGATGTGGTTGTTCAGGGGATGATTTAGGGGTAGGAGTAGTGTAGGGCTATCGGTTGGACTAGATGATCTTGAGGGTCCTTTCCAACTGTAACGATTCTGTGATTCAGCACCCTCACTGTGAAAAATTTTCTTATATTCAGTCTAAATCTCCCCTCCTTTAGTTTAAAGCCATCACTCCTTGTCCTGTCACAACAGGCCTTGATAAAAGTCTGTCCTCATCTTTCTTTGAGGCCCCTTTAAGTTACTGAAAGGCTGCAATAAGGTCTCCCCAGAGCCTTCTCTTCTTCAAACTGAACAACTCCAACTCTCTCAATCTTTCCTCATAGGAGAGGTGTTCCAGCCCTCTGACTATTTCTGTGGTCTCCTCTGGACCTGCTCCAACAGGTTCATGTTCTTCTTAAGCTGAGGACTCTAGAACTGTACAGAGTACTCCAGGTGAGGTCTCCCCAGAGCAGAGTAGAGAGGCAGAATCACTTCCCTTGACCTCCTGGCCATGCTTCTTTTGATGCAGCTTAGAATTCACTTGGCCTTCTGGGCTGCAAGTGCATATTGTTGATTCATGGCCAGCTTTTCACCCCTCAGTACTCCCAGATCCCTCTTCTAAGGGCTGCTCTCAATCACATCATCCCCCAACCTGTATTGATATTGAGGATTGCCTCAACCCAAGTGCAGGACCTTGCTTTTGGCCTTGTTGAACCTCATGACATTCACACAGACCAACTTCTCAAGCCCTTAGGTAGGATACTTCTGGTGAGGAGCAGAACTGTGTCCAGACATTTTTGTATTCCACAGCTTTTGGGATTTAGGATTCATGTACAGCTGGATGGGGCTTTGAATGCAGGCTTGGGCTTATTGGAATGCTCTTATTGGCAGAGCCAGCAGGACCTATCATGCTTCCCTCTACTCTAATGAGTGTAGTGCCCCAGAGTTTGGTGTGCTTTGTCCCAGGGATAAAACTTTCATAGCTCAGCATATTTGCTAAGATCTCCACTGCTCTATCAGTAAGGAGATTAGTGGAGAAAATAAGTTTTGCTCTTTTAGGAAGTGTAGTGCTTTGCCTGTTTGTAAATACAGATGCCATCACAAGAAAAAATCAAAATATTATATCAAGCTGTGATGTCTGAAACGTTTTATATTCTGAAAAACTCTTGCTTTGATATTGAAGACTTAGAAGTCACAAAAGGAAATGTCTATGATTTAAATTTTTGCAGGACTACAGCTAAAGAGGATGGTAACATTCTAATGGTGGCTACTCCTAGTATATGTCAAGGGTTAGGACTGGGCTGGCTACCAAATGAGTGACAGACACTCTCTGTTGCTGTCTTCCCAATTTCAAAAGGCACAGAAAGGCAGTAAGGGGGAGAGACTTAATGGATTGGAAAAGAAATCTTAAACTACTTTAATGGAAAGAATAACAATAAAATGTAATATATACAAATCAAATAATCACAGAATCACAGAATATTAGGAGTTGGAAGGGACCTCGAAAGATCATCTAATCCAACCTCCCTCAATCCCCCAACAGTTCTTACAGCACCATCACCACTGATGTTGTGACAGAAGACCCAGGCTGAACTCAGCAGCAGAGGGAACCAGATTCAGGAGCTGGATTCAGGGACATATGGATTGGGATTGAAGGCAGAACATAGCCCTCCTCAGATGCCAGCCATTGAAGAAGGGCAAGATCAAGAGGCAAACCTGAACAAGAGGGAGCTTGCTCCTCATGATCCCTCAGCTTTATACTGAATATGATGTATATGAAATGGAATCCCTAGTTGATCAGTTTGGGATCTGTCCTGTATGCTCCTCCCCACAGGTTCAGCCTTTCACTGTGCCTCTCAATGTGGTACAGCAGATTTAGCAGTGACCTTGGTCTGCATCCCAATCTTTGATACTAGCTTTAAGCAATAGGTCCCATCACTGCTAGAAGCAGGCAGTGTCTATGTTCCTAACTTCAGAAAGTGCAGTTACTTAGAAGAGCCTTAGCTGAAAAGTAAAATCATTGAACAGAATTAGTTCCAAACCAAACCCAACATCTTCCTAATGTATACTTCATGCTGTATTTTCTGGAGTATGTTAGTCACAGTGTAACAGTCTTCAAGAGAAGGGAAATAGGAATATAACCAACCTTCTCTAGCCTCAAACTAGCTTTTATAATTGCACATCATCTTCTGTTGCTTTAGCTCTTAGCTCCAGTGTCCCAGATGATTTGAATTCTTATGTTGAGTTGGAGGAGAGTGAAGCTGCCAGATATTTTAATGTAGCTTTCTAGTTGTCACATGAGATGTTTGGCTTGGAGAAATCGATTCCAGTTTTGTTCTTCTCAAAAAAAGAAAAACATGCAGCACTTGGAGTGCCATGAATTGGCTCAAATTACTTCATGCCTGAATTTTATTTCATAATGAAGTGTGACAACAGCCTTCTGCAGCACTCTCCCTAAAAACTGAGTGGTAGATTGGGTTATTGGGGCATGAGGTGTCACCTGGCACCGTGGTCTTTGGGACCTCACTTTCTGCATTTCTACTTCCTTCTCACAAAGAAGTAGGTCACTGCTAAGTTGCTTATGGCACTGTATTAGGTTCACTTGTTCACCTCATTTTTCTCTGAACTGTGAGGAAAAAAGATAATGTGCAGTAATCTTTGAGAACAGATGCAAAATCCCAGTGTTGAGACATGAAACCACAAGGATATGTGAATCTGTGAGAAAATGTGGTGCAAACATGTAGGTGATGCAGGAGGAATGGCACAAACATATGTCCTCTGTTTTGGTGCCATCACTGCTGCCATCAGGCTCAAAAGGTCCCTGCTGTAGCTTTGATATAGGGTTGGCTTCTCTGAGCTTTATTGCCTTTCTTTTCCAATTGCATGCAGATAGAGTTGTGTAGAAATTCATCTGCATGGTGGCTGCCAAGCTAATCCAGGCTATTGTCCTCATCCAACATCTCAGTGCTGACTGCATGCTCTGCCAATGCTGCTGCACTGTGTCCTGCAGTGATGCTGTTTGTCCCCAGCCCCCAGGGACTGTGGGCAACTCTCCTGCTCAGCTCTCCCTCCCAATGGCTTAAAAGGCACCAACCCTTCAGGTCACTGCCCTGCAAGGGGCACTGCTGTTCTGCCCCACTCCCCCATGCCTAGGTCAACAAGCCCAAACTCTGCTTGCAGACACATTTTAGCAGTTTACTTTTATGATCCTCATCAGTAAATGTAGGTGGGGGAGAAGAGACAAGCATCTTTCTGTGCCTTGCAGTTTCAGAAGCTGTAAATAATACAACATAAGTTAAACTTTCCTGGAAAGCACTTTGTGCAATCTGAGCATTTTTCACCCTCATTTATCATCTCTGTAAAGAATCTTGTTTTCTTATAGATTTATTGTTTTCCTTTGCCCAGTAATTCTCTAAGCCTGTCACTGAGTGACTTATTAATTAATTTACATATAGTAAAAGGTTTGGCAATTAAAAACAAACAAACAAAAAGCCCCAACCAACCAACCAAACCCAAACAAACAAACAAAACCCAGAAAAAACTCACCCAGAAAATGCTTTTGGATTTGATTATTCAATTAATTACTTTGTCCCTGTGGAGTATCTGCAACTGAGGTAAGAAAAATCTCTCAGGTTTGATTTGGGGATAATAGAGCTCCTTAGAGAAGGGTTTTGGTGAGGAGGAGGAAGGAGGGTCTGGAGGCAGTGTTGTGCATCTGGACTCACTTGCTCTGGCTGTAAGATGTTTGGGTGACCTCAGCATGTCAGATTCACTAATGTTGTGGGTGTCATCCCTTAATAAAAGTGCCAATATGAGGTAGTTTAATAGGTAATTAAACCTGATGAGCCAGGAGGAGGTCCTTTCCCATGCTGTGAAGTGTCTGTGGCAGAAGGAAGTTGTTTCAATTACCCTGGAAGATGGGAGTTTCACGGGGGTGTTAACAATGGCAGCTCAGTGAGGATACTCTGCAGAGGACAGCACAGTAGTGCTGGGGGTTTAGTTTCATCACTGTTTTGGACATCTGCATTGTTTGAGTTTATGTAAGCCACAGAGAATGCTAGGCAGGCACAGCATCAAATTAAAATAAAGAGGAAACAATCAGCCACCTTGGACAAGTTAATATGCACTAGACAAGTACACACACGACCTGTACAGATCAAAGACTAGTGCTTGATAATGTCTGGATAATGCTACCCTTTCAGGGACCTGTGCTGAACTGTAAGGTTGCTCCTGGTATGGGCTAATTGTAGCACTGACACTCTGGCAGCCTCAGGTGTAGCTCCTGCCTTATGCTTTCTTCCCTGAAGATAATCAAGACACTGCATTCACAGGTTCTCACTGGTGGCTTCTGAGAAATGACCACTCAAGTCTGCTTCTGATGCACTTGGACATTAACAGATATGGACTCACCTAAGGATAAGAGTGGCCAGGAAGGTACTGTAGAAGGTCCCCTTGGTATCAGTTGCTCTGAAGGCTCTGAAGAGCTGTAATGTGACGTTACTACACTCAGGTATCTTCCTGTTTAGATCAGGGCTGTGCCCTTTGCAGCATAGCAGGGATTGAATGTTTGGTGGGTGTTCTAGTTTTTGTCCACTCAAAGCTGGATTGGCCTTGACTTCTTATTTCAGGCTTTTAAAAAAGCAAAACCTAAACCTATCATAAAGTGCTTGGGATTTTGATAGTATCAGTACATGCAGCTCTTCTTGATGGAGTTGAGAGCACAGCTTGGTGTGGGGTGGGTCTCTAAGCATGGGCATGGCAGAGAAAAATTGAGGGATTGCTGTTGGCCTTCCTAGGATTGGTGGAAGTTTTGCCTGTGACCTCTGTGAGCCTGAGGCATTCCTCAGTTGCTAGGGTGGATATTAACATTTAAATGCAAACCTCACTGTGGTGTTTGGTGAAGCCATTGCTATACAGTGCAGCAGACAAAACAGCTTCAATATTATCTTAATTGCTGGTTACATCTTCTGGAGAATCTATCTCCCATTCCTCCTAAAAGACTCTCCATCCCTTCAAATACTAGCCCCAAGACCATTTTCCTTGCATAAAGGCTATTTTCTGTCTCTTTTTGTGGTCTGCTTCTGGTTTTGAGATGCGCTATAAACACTGGTACCACAGTCAGCATGTGAACTCCATGCTGCTGCAGCAGGTGTTGGGCCTTGGAGTACTGACTCAAGCTGCAGCTACAAAACACAAATCTGCCTCTTGCTGAAAAGTATGGCATGAGTCATGTAGATCCAGGAGTTGGAAGAGGGCTATAAACCACTGTAATTGTAAGCTACCCTAGAGGTATGTTGCATTTAACATACTTTCAGAAGACCAGGCTCTGCTATTCTTGCCTGTAATGTGTTAAATGTTACTTTGTGGTCTGTTCCAGGGATATAAATGGGCTTACTGGGTAAAGGGCTACCTAGTATAGACAAAGATGTCAAAGAATAGTCTAGAACAAAAATTCAGATAATGGGTGGAGGATGTTGACTTTCACTGTGCAGCTAGGTATCTTTCATCTAACATGCCATAAAAGTGTTGTGTTTTATGGCTTCTACTGAAGGGGAGCCATGTTACACTTCTTAGCCTCCAGTATTCCCTTTGAACATGACTTTATCTCTAGCTCTATACCAGCAATGGCAGAGCCCAGTAAGGTTTTCATTTAGGGACCATATGGGAAACATATGGGAAAATATCTCTTTGATTGATCTGTTTTGTTTGTCTTTGCTTAGGTGTTCTTACCTTCCCTTGAAATTAAACTCTCTTCCCCTGGGCAAGCTGATGCCATGGTTTGTTTGCTGAGGAAATGAAAAAGATATGTCTGCTGGGGGTTAAACTTCAGTTAGCAGATGAGATCCCTAATAAGGCTCTTGCTTCTATGAAAGTGCCCTTGATGATGCAGATGGAGGGTAGATCAGTGTGAAAAACATTCTTTCTAAGCAGAATGCTTATATATACATATGTATATACATATATGTATCATCTAATGTTGTTCCAGGCACTGGCAGCTCTTTAAAGGAGCAGGGAAAGCTCTTTTCTTTCAGAGAAATACCACATCAACAGGCTTATTTGCCTCAGTATAGTCCCCAGTGATTAGAGTTACACCTACAGGAGAAGCTGAAAGCTTTGCCTACAAGCTTTCCTCCTTGCTAATGCAGCTGAAAGACCATTCATTATCCCACCCAAGGCAGGCTTTAAAAACAGATCCCTCCCAGACTCCCTGCATCAAAATGAGAGATTCAAGCATGCTCTCCTCCAGCAGCAAAATCAACTACATGCAGAACTATTTAACCTTTCTGAACTGATTTCTGTGGAGGACACTCAGGCTATAGGTATATAGACTCTCTCTTCTGTCTGTAAGTGGCCAGCTGATGTGCCTGTTCTGAAGTTTTGCAGAAAGCTGTCTCACATTACAAATAGTTTCTAACATGATGTCCAATTCTTGAGGATTCCTGGGTAATTGATAAATTATAGCCATAAAGAGCTTGGATATGATTAGTCAATACAATCTAGGGAATTGTCATTTTTACAAACAGGTTATCAAGCTGTTAGAGTTCCTGGCACTTAAATAACCATTTATTAAGCATTAACATAGTTAAATTTAACCCTTTATTGGCTCATTACATGGAGGATGTCAAAATGCATTTTGTTCCTTGATTGAACTGTAGTCCAAATAAATGTTGTGACCTTGTAACTGTTCATTACAAATGATCTCATAAGCCAGAATGGAACTAGATAAGCAGCAGGAGAGCTCAAGCATGGACTTGTACATACTGATTACTCCCGTGGTTCAATTCAGTGGGGTACTGTAGTGACATTTTAAATATGAGGCTTAAATGGGTTTGAGTTATACATAGGTATTATCCTGGCCATTTGCATGAGAATGATTAACAGGCTGCAATAGATGCCTCCAGGTTCCTATTGCACTACTGAGACTATCCACACAAAAGAAATAACATGTGTATTTGTAAGCAGTTCACAAAAGCAAGAATTAAACCAGTAAATAGTGTTTTTCTGGTCACTGAATCACTCAGTCTGAGTAACTTTTCCTTCCCTTCTCCTTGATCAAAAGCTTTATTTGAAAGCTTGGAATCCCAGTTCTGCCAGCACTTACTGAGGCAGTATGTTCTCTCTACACAAGTGGCATCACTGCCTTCAACAAGACTGTCCATGTGCTTGGAGTTGTGCTATGTCACTATAGGCCACAAAGGCCAGGCTCCTACAGGAGAGAAACTAGGCAAAGCAGAGGTCAGTTTCTCACAAGAAAGAAGTTAGATAGCCTGAGAGAGAAAGTGGGAGTCAGCTAGCAGGAGCTTTGCAGCTGCACACAAAGGCCTTGACACCCTACACAGTCTTAGCATGCTGTCCTCCCCACAGCTCACAGCACCAGATCATATTCACATGTCTTTGTAGTGCACTGCTTTCATCACATTTATGGTAGTTGTTTTTATCTCTTAAGTGTTACTTGTTAATTGGTCAGTATCCTTTCTATATGAAAGCATCACTTGCTGATTTGCCAGTGCACTCTGTGTATGAAGGTGTTATTTACTGATTGGTCAGTGCCCTTTTCGGTGGGAAGGGAATTGGTCAGTATCCTTTCTGTGGGAGACTACAGATTTCAGCTGCTGGAACACTGAAGTGGATTCTGATTGCCACCAGCAACTGGGGTCCATGCCTCAATATGCCACATGGAGTCAGGTGTGCTTAAGCATTAGGCATCTCAAAGTAATTTTTCAGTGTGTGGATGTTTGACTCTAAAGCCATTCTGTGCCTGCAGGGCTCTGGAGACCAGGCCTTCTAACTGGTACCTGTAACTGGGAAGCTTAAGTCCTGAAGTCCTTAATTTCAATTATCTTGAGAGGTACTCCAGCCAGGCTGCAAAGTAATTTGTATGTGGCACCTCTCTCTCTGTTAATCCTGAAAAGTGATAGCTGGTGTACTCTGTGTGCTTCTTAGCCTGTTGAATTTAACCTATTGAACAGTTTCTTGTGATCCTCTCTGTGATTCCTCCTTCATCTGTAGTGAATCACTACAGGCAGCTTAGGAGCTAAACTGAGCAAGCAGATTTCTTGGATGTTTTTTGGGTTTTGTGGGGTTTTTGGTTGGTTGGGGTTTTTTTGTGTTTTTTTTTTAGNGCTGCTGGAACACTGAAGTGGATTCTGATTGCCACCAGCAACTGGGGTCCATGCCTCAATATGCCACATGGAGTCAGGTGTGCTTAAGCATTAGGCATCTCAAAGTAATTTTTCAGTGTGTGGATGTTTGACTCTAAAGCCATTCTGTGCCTGCAGGGCTCTGGAGACCAGGCCTTCTAACTGGTACCTGTAACTGGGAAGCTTAAGTCCTGAAGTCCTTAATTTCAATTATCTTGAGAGGTACTCCAGCCAGGCTGCAAAGTAATTTGTATGTGGCACCTCTCTCTCTGTTAATCCTGAAAAGTGATAGCTGGTGTACTCTGTGTGCTTCTTAGCCTGTTGAATTTAACCTATTGAACAGTTTCTTGTGATCCTCTCTGTGATTCCTCCTTCATCTGTAGTGAATCACTACAGGCAGCTTAGGAGCTAAACTGAGTAAGCAGCTTTCTTGGATGTTTTTTGGTTTTTGTGGGGTTTTTGGTTGGTTGGGGGTTTTTTTAATTATTATTTTTATTTATGCATATATATAACTTCCAAATGACCTATCCAGTTTTTACTTGATGCAGGCAGAAAAAAATCTGTTCTTGGGATGTTTCTCTTCAAGATAACAAATAGTCAGTTTGGAAGCAGGCTTCTTAGAGCAGGTTCCCCCCAAAACAGGGCCAGGCAGGCAGGCATGTTTGCTCAGAGCTATGTCACATGCATCTCATGCTGCAAAAGCCTCTTTCCTGCATGCATGTGGCTTTCTTCATACCCAGCTGGTGCAGAAGAGGACTCAGTGTCAGAGATGGAGAGGGCCAAAACTAAGTCAAAGAATCCTCCTTCTAACTTTGTGCTGTCTTGTTTCTGAACACCAAAATGCTCCATGTGGAAAAGGAAAAATACATATCCTGTATTAGCTGTCCTAGCATCCCTCCTGTGAATTTGCCCTGGAGTAGTTTTGAACAGCATTTCTGAGTGGCCAAACCTTGTAGATATTCAATGGGAATTCTGGGAATGGGAGGGTGTTTCCCAGGGAAAGCAGTTTGCAAAGCTGCTCTTGGGATATATTCAGCCTCCCAGACCTAAAGATCTTGTTCCTGCTTATTTGCTATGACCTCTGTGGGCCATAATAACTTTTTTCTTTCTTTCATTCCTAAACTATCTCCTCTGTATCTCAAGTACTTTGTGTTTGAAATTTTTATACTGCTAGGGACAACACCATAGAATGAGTCAGCTCCATACTGCTTTCACTCTGTTGAATGAAGGGATGCTGAAAGCATAATTTCTTTATTACTGAAACCTGGGTTTGATGAAATTTTGGAATTCAGCTCTTGAAGATGTGTGTCTAACTGATAGAAAGCAAACAGCAGAGCCTCATGTAGAGATCAGAGGCACACCACTATGCTGATAAGCTCTATGCCCCAATATTTGCTGATGCAGGAGCATAAGAGCAGCAATGCTCTGGTTAATTAGTCTGATACCTCTCTTCCTTAAAAGGCTCTGAGATGGCTGTATCTTTTTTTGGGGGGGGAGTGGGGGAAAGGAATAAAAATGATTGCATGTAGTAGGGTAATTCCCAGAGAAATACCAAAAATATCTTTCACATGAGTATTAGCCATTCTGCAGTCATTATTCTATGCAGGAAATGCAAATACACTGTCCAGGCTACAAATAAACCCACACTGGAATGGCATTGGTGCCAGTGCATGGTCCTGGTTGTGCTGCTCAGTTTCATCAACCATTTCATAGAATGACAGAATTGTCAGAGTTGGAAGGGACCTTAAAGATCATCTAGTTCCAACCCCCTGCCTGGCAGAGACACCTTCCTCTAGATCAGGTTACCCAGGGCCCCATCCAGCCTTGTCTTAAAAGCTTCCAGGGATGAGGCTTCCACAACCTCTCTGGGCAACCTGTTTCACTGTCTCACCACCCTAACAGTGAAGAACTTCCTCACAATGCCTAATTTCCACCTCTGCTGTCTCTAACAGGAGACTTGAGTACACAGCCAGGAGCTAGAAACTCACCTTACATCCTGTTCATGTTTTCCACTTCTTTGAGGCTTTGGGGAGCTTAAAGATCACCTCACTCAAAATATTTGACAGAGTGATCTCTGCTTAGTGAGAAAGTACCTCCTGCACTCCTCACCTGAAGCCTTTCTCCATCTGCCTGGTCTTTTCATATCTTTTTTCCCAGAAAATTCACCTTCCTCCTATTTTCTGTTTCACAACCTGCATCTGCTGGCAAGAGGAAAGGATGGGACCAGGTACTTATAAAGACCATGGAAAGAAGAAAGGTATGAAACACATTTAGGCTTTGGTTTTACATGTGATAATCTCAACCTCTATGTCCCCCTTGCATTCCCCAAAATACTCTTTCCTCCCTGTCCCACCATCCCACATTGGCCCAGCCATTCCTGTCACAAAGCCCTTCAGAAACAACCAGGGCATTTAGGATTAATAGGGACAGTGTAGTGTTTCCATCCAGAGAATGGATATTGCTCATCTGAAGGTTATGGTCAGTGCTGATGGCTCTAAAGCTCCTTAAAGATATGATGCAATAAAAAAAATTGTAAAGGGTATTTATAGTTTATTATTTTTTATATGTAATATTTACTGCATTTCACTGCCTTCCTGCAGAACATAACAAATGGTGCTCTGCCTCCTGGAGATGTGTGCTAAATCAATTGTTCAACACTGTTTTTTCAAGTATCCTTACTTAATGTTAGCTTTCATGCACACATTTTGGAAACTATGTAAAATATGTCTTAAATAGCAGAATAAAATAAATGCCAAGGCTCTTAAAGCTTCTTCCACCTGCTTTCAATGCAGACTCACCAAACAATTTCAGTGGTTTATAGCCTGTTGCCCCAAATCAAATTCTGTGTTGCTTTTGGTTTAAGGGCTAATAGCTTTTTGAAATATATTAGTGCTTTCTGGTGACAGATCCAAGATTAGCTGTTTATCCATAGTTCCAAGAGGTATTCTATAATCCTGTGGCACAGTCAACTTTAAGAGGAATTTTATAAGCCTTCATGAGTGCATTGTGTTTTAAAATGCTAAAAAAAGCAGTTAAGGAGAGAAGGAAACAAAGCACTGCCATGTCTCCATCTGATCTTCTACTGGTCTTTGAAGTGCAGCATTGCTAGTGAGGGAGGAGGAATGACTGCAGGGTGCACAGGGAGTGGGGGAGCCAGCAAGCAGAAAGCTTTAAGTGCTGCTGAACTGTTTTACTATAGGCATATAAACCTTACTATAATGAACAGCCAGAATGGTGTAACTCTTCCTGGAGTTGGAGCTGCTGGCAACCCTTGAGCATGCACTTGGTAGTGGTAGCACTGCATGACATAATGACATCCATTTCATTCACCTTCACTGATTTGTCACTTTCATGTGATGGGGTTTTTTTTTGAGGGAGTGTAAAGGCAAGGCCTTAAGAATGTGGTGCTCACTGCTGCAGTGTTCATCCTTGTGCAGGGCAAGGAAAAGGCAAAGCACTCCTGGGGTGAGGGCAGGGCTGAGGACACCTGTGTCTTTGTGCTGGTGCAAACTGGACGTGACTTGAGTGAATCCCTCCATCTCTTGATGCTTTACTCCTCTTCTGGATAGAGAACAATCAGGTCCTCTGATGAGACAGAGCAAAGGAGGGAGAATTGGGTAGGCTCAGCACAGCTTTTTTTTCTCTTAAAAATACTCTGTGAGATCTTCAACCCTAGAAGGGGATGTATGTTCCTTCAGGGGATGTGCTTCAGCAGCAGTGTCTAGCCCATAATTCTCTCTCTCTGCCTCTTTAAAGATGTCATATCCTTCACCCACAACTAATGCTATTGTTGGAAGGAAAACAGAAAATCTTTGTGGTCATTCTTCTGAAATGAAAGCAGCAATCTTCAAAGCTAAAAACAGTTCCTTCAGGGAGATTCACTGACTGCTTAGACTATATGAAAACAGGCAGTTTGTGCTTGTGAGGTATCAAGATTCACAGCTGTTTTATCAGGCTGAAGCTACCTGTGGAGATGTTTGCATCTGGCAGTGGCTGGAATGATGTTTCACCAGGTTATGTGCTTGGTGACAGAGAGGATTGGTTGAATCCTGCTTTTATGACTGGGGAGAAAATGACAGCTTATTTGGGGCACCAGTTGTCATTTGATGGAGCAAGTTATAGGTTTTGCTCAGCCTTAGGATCTACTTTTCTTTGCAGCTCTGTCATCCAGTGACTGGCATGAGCAGAGGAGACTCAGCTGTAGCAGGTCATCCTCCTCCCATGTCCTTGCATCATGCAGTCTGACAAGGAAGCACAATACAGCCCAAACTCTGGTTTGTGTAGTCCCAAATCTCCAACAGCACCTTCACTTAGACATTAAACAAGAGGAGGCAGGGGTTTTCCCTGGATGAATTCCCAGCTGAGAATATTTGCAACAAAAAGGAGACTCCTACCTGAAGACAGGAGCTTCCACAGTAGGTGTTGCAGTTTTGTGGATCACACCTCCCAAATTTACCATGCACAGTGGGTGATGGAGAGTATTTCAACACCATTGCTGAGCTGAGGATTTCAGTGTTTCTTAGGGCTGCTTAAAAATATGAAGGTAGCAGCAGAGATTGTGGATTTGTGCAGGAGCATAGATCTACCAAAGACCTCCCTTCCCACATAGCACTAGCTGTTCAGAAGGTCTCACCAGGTTGGGATTTACATGCAGAGTGGAGCTCTTCTGAGCTGTAGACCCCAGTTTAGTTTCTGAATATTTGATCCACAACTACCCTGGAAACTCAGCCATGTGCCCATGGACACCCAATGAATCAACAGCAAGTCTGAAATGAAATCCAGTTTGGTTTTGCTTTTTCTCCCCAAAATGAAACTCTTTCACTGAACTCCAGAAGGATACAAGCACCTTGTATTTATCTATGAGGTGTTGCTGAGATGTGTGCTTGGTATGTTTTGGAAACTGGAAAAACAGTTGATATACAGATTCCCAAAATTAAACAGAAGTCTACCTGACAGGGAAATTCAGTTGTTCAGTTCAAAGTGTAAACATATATATGTCTATTTCTTGACCTGCTTGATGTTCTAAACATTTAGAATTGCTTTGAAGTATTCTTTTTGCTGGGATGCAGAGCTCCTGAAATTTTTATGAGAAGCATCCTCTAGGTTCTGCAGCAAGAATTTTATTCACATCTATCAATGCTATTTAATTGGTGTGATGCAGCACACAGACTGGCATTAATTAAGCAGTTGTTGTAATCTGTGGTGCCTCTTTATTGGGAAATTTCAATTTTTAAGGTTAAAACAGTGTATTATTTCCAGATGGTCTGTTCACATTCATAATCACAGCAGGATAAAAACTGCCCTAGCATGACTAACATATTTTAATTACAGATCCAGCACAAGAGATATCTTAATTATGTCCAAAAAGTTACATGCAAAGACATAGAGAAGGAAGTGTTCTTGCACACTGGCTTGTAAAGCTTTTTGTTGGTGGTGGTTGTCTTTAATAAAGAAGATAGTGTCTGTATTTTTGCCATCAGTGCTTGGAGAGCTCTCCAAGAGAAGAGAAAAAAGGAAGTGTCATTTTTGCATTGATATCTCTGGCTGCACCATGGCCAAATCTTGACCATGTATGTTCAGTGCAGTCTCCATGACCCTGAACCACTGCCCTGCTTCCCCACTGCTCTTGCTGGGACAGCCATGTATTGTGCCTCCAAGAGCCCATGGGTTCAGGGAAGGCTTTGAGCCTTGACCCTGAGCTGAACACTTGATATAAGGCATAGGATAATAAGTAATTCTTGAGCATGAGCTGCAGCATCTAGAAAGTCCTCAGAGACAGACTGAAAGAGCAGCAGAGAGGGGGGACTCTGTTTCTAGGATTTCTTCTGCTGTAACAGCTTGCTACAAGAAGCAAGATCAGGCTTTTAAGGAGTAGGCTAAACCCTGAAAGATTTTACTATTTCTAAGCAAACTGGCTTCTTGTCTACATCTTCATTGCACTGTCAGATCTGCACTTCTGACAGGCAGGTGAAAGGCAACTCTGATTGCAGATTGGCTTTGGGAATCTTTCTGGCTTTCCCTGCTGTCCACTGGTAGGGATGTACCGCAGAGCCAGTGAAGGGGCCAGCAGCTGAGTGTGTCAGCCTTGAACTTAGGAGGCTGATGGCCAAACTGAGCTGTTGTACTAAAGGCTATTACTTTGATCCTGGCCAGGGGATTTTGGTCATCTCTTGATTTCCTTGAGAATTTAAAGCCTGCTTTTTTTCAAAGGTCTCCAAGTGTCCTTTGGATTGCCCATGTGACATGAAGAAACAGTAGTATTCCCTGGCTTGGTTGAGATGTTTTGAAGGGTATTGGATGATGAGGTGCTGAAATAATATGGGTCATACAGGTCTTTTCTGTAATAAAAAGAAATGGGTATTTTTTTTGCTCATCACACAAAAAAGTCAATATTTAAAACATATTTTCTTATTTTTTGGATTGTTTGTCAAAATGTCAATGCACTTGCTCTTCTCCCTTCCCCTTCTTTTTTGAGGAAAGAAGCTGAAACCTCTCTAACCAACTTCAGTAAGAGAATGATCTAAGAATTAGATTCTGGTCATCAAGCTGAATAATGAAGTTCAAAGTAGCAAAACTGAAGAGCAGTTGAGCTTTGGCCTATGATTTTGCTTTTTCTTAGTGAGTTCTTTCATTTTTGAACTCAGTCAAGAGTCATTCTAGAAGCTTTAGAAATGCTGAACCTGAAAGATACTTATTGATAACCATTGCAAAGATCTCTTTTTAATATCCTTGAGGGAGCCATAAAGCAATCTCATAAGCTAAAAGGACAATAAGTTGCTTGTTTTTTCACAGCATTTCCCTGATGTGTTAGTGATGAGCTCTCCATGCTCACAGGCTGAACTTAAAAATTCATGAAATATGAATAGAGTTACTGTAATGTAGAACTAAATATGTTCCCAAACTTTGAAGATAAAACTGAAGAAAGTTACTTTTGTGCATTAGCTGTTCCCTCAGCAGAAGAAAATTTAAGGCTGGAGATAAAGGGTTCACTCCCTGATGTTAAGTACTTGCCTACATTACTGTCACAACTGAATTCAGAGAGAGCAGACAGTCTGCCATCAACTCCTTAATGATAACTTCTGGAAAGGAAAGAAAATTCTTTTTTCTGTAAGTGCTTACTCATTTCACAGGATCAGGTCTCACATGGCCAATAAACTGTGATAGGTAATGACCTTTTCAGCAGCAGCACCACTGTGTGCTCTGGAACAGCACTGGGACTGCAGCTCTGCAGGTTGTGCTTGCAGGTTGTGTTGCAACTTCCCTTCCTGAACAGGAGTGCACATTCCATGCTTCCTGAAGAAGCCAATAGTGCTTCATGGAGCAGATACCTGCACAAAGAAAACACCAGTGTGTGTGAAAAACAAAGAGCCCCTAGGCAATATGGAGGCTTAAATTCACCTGTCCTGATGTGGGAAGACTTTCTCAGAGGTGGCTTTGGACAGCACAGAAACAAAAATAAAGCTGAATATCAGGAATTCTTAAGAGCCTGAAAGAAAACAGAAAGAGTGGCAACTCCTGAGCACTCTCTGAAGCCTGGAAACAACGAAGAAACCCAATGGCACTAATAATACTCCTGCCAGAACTTCAGGTTTTGAGGAAACAGTTCATGGCTTTAAATTGAACCCTTGTTGGGATATTTTGTTGGCTTTCCTCCCCCCTTCCCCCCATTTTGCAGATCATGATTTTCATGCAGGGATTTAAAGTCACAGAAAGGCTTATTTATGCAGTTGAGGTAAGACCCTAACATCTGCTGTATGATGCTGGTGTTCATAGGGCTGGAAATGTAGGTGCTTAGACTTCTCCAGGTGGGTGCGAGCCTCCCCCAGGCAACATCCTCACTTGCTGCCAGCCCCGGGAGCTGGTGGGAGAGATCTGAGTTGGAGCTCAGGGGAAGGCACTTTTGCCATGTGGCCTGCAGAACACAAGGCTATAACATTGGATGTGGCTCCACTAAGTAGCAAGAAACCAGTTTTTCCTGCCTGGTTGATGTCAACCAGAATGTGAAGAGAGTTTGCCCCAGATGTGTCATGGTATCATAGACTTCCAAAGTGATCAGAGTGAGATAACTTTTGGAAACCAAGTTATTTTTATGTTTTTAATTCTTCTTGTAACTGGCAGCTAGTGCTCACTGTATTTTAAAGAGCAGAGATTTTAGCTAAAGGATTACAATGTCATTAATCAATCCATTGAATATTCATGATTTAGTGGATTTTTTTTTCCCCACAGAAGGAGAGAAGTAATTATTTTGGCTAGCACTTGAAAAGTGTGTGTGTGCTATTGGTAGAACTCCACTGCACTGGGCAAAAATAGAACTTTTCTATTAGACATGCAAACTGATCTTCTCTCCCAATACTGGTAAATACCCTTTAGTTCTTCTTCTTCTCTATTCAGGAACAATGTTTCATGCTTTTTCTGTAGGAATGTAATGAAAATGGAAAAAAAATGAGCAGAAAAAAAACCCCCACAAACCCTGACTGCTGCAGTAGTGGTTGAGCTTGTGCTTGTTGAAACCCTGATTTGAAGGGTGGGACCTTGACAAACCTTTTCATGTTTATAGTAAACTACCATTTTCTACTTACTTAAATTTTGTTCAGTCTCACAGCAGTGCAAAGCTCAAATCTGGTCTGGAGTTGGTGGGAAGCTGTTCTCAAGACTTATGCCACAAAACATAACTTTTTCTGGTCTCCTACAGCCATATCTTCCATCACCAGTGGACTTCTTGATCCTTGTTGGATTTTGTTACCTAAAGTATGCTGCTTTCTCCCATGTTGCTTTAGGGGAGGTGCAAAAGTACCTGTTAGTAGATCACACTGCAACCCCTGGTGGCACAGGTAGCATTAGGCCACTTGGAAATACAATAGAGTTGGCCAAGTCTCCTGTAGAGCATAGTAGTGGTTGTTTCTCAGGACATGTTGAAGGCTGGATCAGGATTGGTGCTAACTCCTCGGGTTTTGCTTGATCATCAGGCCAGAACTGGGGATATGGTGACTTAGCAAAACTGAAATAACTTCTGAGTAAGAAAAACTTACTCAGAAGTTATAAAGAATTTGCTGCTGCTAAGAGTAGCAGAGTAGAAGGAGTCCTGTGGAACATGCTAGAGTCCAAACCAGGTCAGGAGAGGGGACCAGATTTTTGGGAGGTGTCCTTCCAGCCCCAAAAGGCCAATGGTGATTCCTATCAGGAGCTTGGCAAAGGCAAAGAAGGTGCCCAGCTGCACCTCCTCCACATGAGGCCAGCAGCAGAAAACCTTTCCTCTCTGTAAGAGATGTTTGGCAGCAGGGTTGGTGGACTTCCCAGGTGGTTGCTGTTTGTTGTCAGCTAGTAGAGCTTCAGAGTCTGTACTATTTAGTTCTAGCCTTTATACTAAGAAAAGCAGCAACAGACACCTGGAGAAATTTTTGGAGTTAATCTTGCAGGAGGGAGGCTGGGTGGCTGGCTCTTGAACACGTGTACAGTCCCAATTTTTAGCCCTTGTGCTGTTTCCCACACAGAACATAATTTGTTTTTTCCTCCAGGTTTTTGGATATGTTAATTTTGTTCTGGCTAGCACACACTCTGTTCTGGAAGCACACACCCTCACAGTGTCCTGTAACTCTTGATAGCAACAACATAAGATCATCATAAGGTGAGTTGTGTCTCTCTCCCTCCCTCTCTGCTTTCTTTGGACACTTAAACTTGCTCCTTTCTTGGCTGGAGGAGGGCTAAAAAACTCTTTGTCCTTCAGCAAGAGACTGCTTCAAACTCTTGAAGATACTAAGATTTTGGGGGTTTTTTTTGCATTAGGAACATATGTAATATCCTTGTGCCAGACTTCTCTCAATCTAGGTTTTTCCCATCAGTGTTTTATAATTAAAATGGATCTTGCTGTTTGTGTGTAGTGCAACAACGCTGAGTTCAGTGGGAGCACTGCTTAATGAAGGACTGGCAGGAATGGGTCTTCCTTATCTGAGACTGACTTAAAATAAGGAGCAGGTAGTTCTTCTGTTTGCTCCTGATAGTCTGAGGCTCATGGCTTCCCTTTTTGGTGAACAACTCTGCAAAGCTGTGTTGGGTTTGTGGTGTTCTGTGAGTTGGTGTTTCTTTGTTGTTGTTTTGTTTTAAATAAAATGTGCTTTTATTGACATAGGGGGAAAAATCTCAAGTAGCAGCTCTGGAAACCAAAATCTTCTGTTCATCACATCCCAAAACACCCCAGAAGAGCCCCCAAACTTGCAGGTGTCATGGTAAGCTTCCTCTCAGTGCCAGCAAAAAGCTTTCGTGATTTTCAGGAATTTGTAAGGCAGTTCTAGCTTCATGCCACCAAAATGATTCACATCCTCACCCTCTTATGAAAATAACAAACTCTAGCATGGATGATGGACTGACCATGCTATTTTAGGGTCTATGAGTTGTTTGCCTGTCTGTCTTCTTTAGGTTTGTAGTTTGTAGCAGGGTCCCAGGTCTGAATGCAGAAACCATAGAAGATTTTATGTGCAGCTAGTCCTAAATTAAAACTCCAATCTTTTAAAGCAATTTTAGATTTGTTTCATGGCACCGATTTTTTTTTGTTTCCTTTTTTTAATTATGGCTTGAAGGTGAGAGAGGATGTTCTTATGGCTTGAAAAGCTGCCTTGTAGGATATGACTGCTCAACATTGTCTGAATTTCTAACCCATGTTGGTGTCATCTTTCTGAAAAGCAGAGTTAACTGAGGCAAGTGGGTACAGCTCTGAATCTACAGGTTTATTGTGGTGGTTCTGGAGTAGCTGTCTGCTCAGGTGAGGCTAGTTCAGCATTCTGGCATTAAAACTTTAGGTTTGAATTCTAGTTTATGTTTAACACTACCTCATTTTAATGTCCGAACTGTAGAAGACCTTTGCTAACCACCTAAGTGACAGGTCTAAAGCCATTCCCTTACACTGACACGGTATCTGTGGAAACACAGGAGAGCAGGAGGACTTGCCTCATTCGTGGTTACATGCCTGTGTGAAGGAAGCCAAATTTCAAGTACGAGGCTAAATCCTCCATCCCGCAGAGCCCGGGAGCAAAGCTCAGGAAAGGGCCAAGCACCATCCCTGCCGGCTCTAACTTTCTGTGAAGCTGAACAGCCACGGCGAGCTACCGGTGAGTTATCTTGTGTTTAGATAACTAAACACAGCAAGATTATGCTTGGGGGGCTGTCAGAGCTGCCACCTAACCACCGGCTAGGTGATACTCCGGGTGCCGCTGCCCAGCGCAGCCCCGAGCACTCCGCGGTGAGCTCCTCTCGGTCCCGCCGCGCCGGGCTCTGGCCTCCTCCAGCCCGGGATTTCCCAGCAGCCGATTGGCGGCGGGGCTGCTCTCCGCAGGCGCGGACGGTGCGCGGAGCGGCGCTTGCCGCATCCTGCCGGCGCTGGGTCTCGTTGTTGGGGAAGCAGCCGCTGCCGTGACTTACCCCTCTCTCTGTGCTGTGAGAAGGAAGGGAAGGCTCCGCTCCGCCTTGCGCCCTCCCCCTGCTCCCTCCGCCCCGCTCCGTTGTGCAGCGAGGCGGCGGCTCCGGGCGGGGCGGGNCGGTAGCATCTTCTCTGCGGGGCCGTAGCCCCGGGAACGGGCTTAGGCGAGCGGCACTTCTCTTCGCCGGCGCCCCGCAGCCCTCCCGCTCCCTACCGCGGCTCGTCCGGTGAGGCCGGGGCCGGGCTGGGGCTCGCCGCCCCCCGCGCCGCCCCCCGGGCGGCGGCGGG
>VWZX01008461.1:279719-453411 GCA_013399015.1 Galbula dea | reverse complement strand
CGGCGGGCGGCTGCCGGCCCGCTCCCCTAGCCCCTGCAGGCAGCGCGGCGGCTGGCGGTGCCCCTCGGGAAGTTTGATGGCTTCTTTGAGGAGAGTCAAAGTCCTGCTGGTGTTAAACTTGATCGCGGTGGCTGGCTTCGTCCTCTTCCTGGCCAAGTGCAGACCCATCACGGCCAAGAGCGGCGACTCCTTCCATGACATTCATCCCAGGGCAGAAGTGGCCAACTTGACAGCCCACGGCATCAGCTCCATCCAGGATGCAGTGCTGAAGAGACTCTCCCTCCTAGAAGACATAGTCTACAGGCAGCTGAATGGTAGGAAGAGTTCTCCTGCTCTTAATGCCTTTCGAGTGGGGTCGCGGGTGGGAAATGGAGGCAAGGAGCGGGCGCAGGGACGGCTTGAAGTTTTTAGGATAGAGCCATGCTTTTTCCCGTGTTACTGTGCAAGAACGGAGTCTCCATGGACTGAATCAAATTAGTATCTGATTTCCTAGTTCCGTTTGTGTTTAAAGCTCGAAGTGCTTTGCACAGGATGGGAGGAAATCGGAATAACATAATGCTGCCTTTCAGGTTTATAGTAGTGGTCAGGAAATTACGGTGTCATGATTTTCTGCATCGAATGAGAAGGGTGTTCGGTGGGTGAATATGAGTCGGAGCAGCATGCTGTCTATTGATTGAGGGAATGGATTTTACTGCTACAGAGCTGGTTTTTTTGGAAGGGAGTTTTTAAATGGCTAAAGTATGTTGCATCATTGAAGACAAATGGTCAGAAGTCAAAATACAGTTCCTCTAATAAGTTGAGCAAACTATTCAGTATTTCCTATGGCTCAGCATTGACAGCTGCTAATTAAAATCGCAAGTAATGCTTCTTTTATTGTGTAGTGAAGGAATTTCTATTAAAATCTCACCAGGTTCAGTAGTTTTCAGATGTAGAAAAGGAGTTTTAAAGATGCTGTGTGGGATAGAGAAACATGTTGCAAAGATGTAAGAGATGTAGGTGAGATATCTAATTAAAACACTGACTGGGGAAGGTAATCTCTTTACAATTGTTCCCCATGGATTCACAACTGGGAATGTAATCTCAGTTGAGAGGCATGTTTATTGCTTCCAATCTCCATAGCCTTAATGACTGCAAGTTTTCGTGTATCGGAATTAGCAGCTTAACGTTTCTGGTGGTGTCAGTGTGATTCCCTCTCTGAGTTTTGAATATGAAGCTAATGCACAGTTCTGTGCTGTGTAGAGCCAAAAGCTGGTGTGTTCTGTGTCTCTGTACTGTGTCTGAACTACTGCTGGTTATACTTCTGCACCGAGGATGTGAGGCAGGTGAAGGAATGCCATGTGCCTTTCCTGCTGCACGAGAGTTGTCTGGGTAGGTCTGTGCCTTGAGGAAGGCATTGTACAAAATGGGTAGTAGCACTCAGCTAAGTAGGAAAGCATTATATATAAAGTATTTTTATATTTATATAAAGTATTGCTACTTTATACACTCCCCAGAAAACCTGTCCTGCCTATGGAAGTGCCTAGCACCATGAGATGGTGGAGCAGCACTGTTGGGTAAAACAAAAGAGCTAACAAGGGGTAAGGTAGAAAGCTGGATGTTATTTACCATCAGATGCTGAAACTGGCTGCTTCTGTATATTGCTAGGGCAGAAGTTTCCAGGAAGATCTTGGTGCTTATTTAAAAAGGGGCAGTAGCTGCAGTTCAAGACAGGAGACTTTGTGCCAGGACCTTAGTATTGGACAAGTAATCATGATGCTATCTACCATTTCCACAAATACAGAGGGGGAGCTGAAATTATAAGTTATTACCCTTCTTCTTTGGAGATTAATGTGGGACTCCCTGCTCCAATGCACTCCGAGGGCTGCCTTTGGATCTAACTGGTGCTTGTAACAGGAGCTGTGAGTGTAAGGACGGCTCAGAATGTGCTATCTTGGCTGTAGGCTGCTGTGGGCACTTGGAGTACGCTTACGGTGTAGTAGTGGAGTCTGCTTAGTGCTGGAGAGCAGTCATGCACCTAAAGACCAAGGGAGGCAGAGAGGTAATAGATATGTTGCCCATATCACAAGCATTTTCTTACAGCAGGCAGAAAGCTGAGCACATAAATGTGACATCTTGTCTGGCCTCTGCATCCTGGGGTGATTTATAGCAGCACTGAGGAGTCTGGCTGAAAAATAGCTCTGGCGTGGCGGTTATGTAACTTTGGGTCAAGTATATATTTGGTACGTGGGATCTGTAGAAAAGTACAACGTGCTCTGTTCTCTGAGTGATGCCTCTGTTGTGCTCCAGCAAGGCATGGCTTTAGAGCAAGATGTGGGCAGCCAGGTGGACCCCCGTCACCTCTTAGTGGCATTAAAAGAAAACACTGTGGCAGCCCACAGGACTGAGGGTGCAGAGGCAGCTGGGCAGGTTTCCCACCAGGAGTTTTCTGTGCCTGAATTGGGGTTCATTCTAGGCACTTGAAGAATACCTAAAGCTGAAATCTTAGTGCAAGCCTGAAGCATGCCAATATGAGCTTACTTTTTATTCTATTTTATGTTTTTTATTTTGCTTTTAGTGTAGGGAAGTTCCATGCTGGTGAGAAGTTCCTAACAAACCCCGCTGTATGCTCTTGGGCAAGCTCTCTGCAATATGCATCCACTGAGAGAATTCTTTCTGTTGTGTGAAGTTGCGTGGTGTTCTAAGGCTAACCTGTGGTTTAGCTCATATAAAATGTTAGAGTATCCTGTAGCATGGCTTGTGGGAAGCCTGCACCTCAGGGAGCATCAGGAAGTGTTTTGCCAAAGAGAGAAACTAAAACAGTTTGGTGCAATCAGCTATGGATTTTTTTCTGCATTATAGGGCTTGGCTGGATTTCAGTGGGAGTTGAAGCCATCTTTAAAAAACTGAATCTCTTAAAAAAGCTCCACTCTGTGAAGATGAAATGAGCAATCTGATCATACCATTGCTGTGGTTTTGCTTTTTTGAATTGTGTAGTGTAAAGCATATTGGAAATAACAGCTCTCTCTGGTATGGCAACCCTCATTTTTTATGTATGTATATTTGTTTGTTTCTGCAAGTGTTGGCTGTGAAAACAAGCTAAACAACACTGCCTTGGGTCTGGTAGAGGATTGATTTTACACTGTCATTCCTTCTGAATGGCATTTCTCTGCAGTGCCATTCTGGAAATAACACCGAGCTCCTTCTTGCTCCTCTCTGTGCAAGAAGAGCTGTCCCAAACATGGCCCAATCTGCCTCCTCCAGTGACTCTCTGCTGTCCAGGTGATGCTCATTGCTGGTCTTGTAGCATTTCCCAGCCACTCTTTGCTGGAGTTGCAGTTGCATAGAGCTATGTCCTGTCAGCCATGGTACCTTTGTTTCAGGTGGTGGTTGAAAGAGGACCTTGGGATTGCTGAACAGGATCAGGGAGTCATGCCAGCAGACAGTGGCCTTGTTTAGTTTTTTCCATGTTGTAATTCACAAGGTATCTAAGAGAAGAGCTGAGATTGTCTAAATTTGTCTATTTGGTGTTGTTTTGGCCTAAAATTGATTGAGAACTGTTCTTTTTGTTCCTTCTAAAAGTTTATTTCTGCTCCTTAGTTCATTGCACAAGTCTTGTGGGTGTTACTCTTTGGTGGTGTCTAATTGGATGGCTCTCATGGTCACAAAGAAGTATGCAGGTGCTTCTCCTGTGAGATGGAGGGTTTGTATGTGCACACACTTATCTAAGAATTCAGAGGGTTTTTAATTTCTGCAGTCAATTTTATGGATGGAATTTTCTTGTTCAGCAGGTGTTCAGAGAAAGCTGATGAAGGTCAGGAAGGAGCATGTGCATTTTACTTTGGGTATTAACTGCAACTTGTCTTTTTGATCCAAACCTGATTTTTTGTGTGCTGACATTTACATAAGCAAAAATTGTGATCCAGATTATCTCCAGCTTTATGGAGATTCACACAAATGAACTTTTCAGTTTGGCTGTATGTTTACAAAGAGAGGGCTTCTGTGCTTCTATGACAAATGAATTAGCTAGTGAGGAGCCAGAGAGAAGAGAGACTCAAAAGAGAGCATTCAGCTTTTGTGGTAACCCCATGTGCTTTCTGGAGAGTGCTGGGCAAACTCTTCAGTTTACCTAATCCTGTTCCTCTGGGGCTAATGTAGAAGCCCATTAATGACCATGAGGAGTTTGAGAAATTGTGGGTTTTTAGGATCCTGAGACAGCAAAGGTGGGCCAGCCTTAACATCAGAGTGGCATACAGGGTGAGTGGTCTGACTTGAGGAAAGCTGCAGTTTGCACCTTGGAACAGCATACAAAGATACTGCTTACTATGAGACTTCTTGCAATGGGATGGGTCCCATGTCCACTGCATGGTGAGAAGCTGCTTGTCTCCCTTCCTACATGCAACAGCGTTGGGGGAATTACCAGCTGTCTAGCTGTGTTCTTCCTTGAGCTCTTGCATTACTTTTCTCCACCTCCTTTTGTCCTTTTGAAGGTGTGCTTGATCCCACCCTGAGTGTGGAGAAAGGGAAGTGTTCAGAGCAGTGCAGCACCTCCTTTTCCAGGAGAGGGGGTGAGCTTGGTGCATGCCCGCAGTGGTGCCTACCTTCTGAGTCTGATCCTGCCCAAAAATGGGCAGTTCCCTCTTCTAAACCCTGTTTGCCAGAAGCTCTTGAAGTCAATATAGAAACAGTTTACTCATTAAATAGTGCTGCCAGTTTGAGAAATAGAAGTGCAGGAGGGAAAGGACACTGGTTTCCATGTGGGGAAGCTGTTATCCATATCTACTATAGCTGAGCATCTTGAACAAATCTAAGCAGATTGGTTCTGCTGCTCACTGGTGATCTAAGAAACCTTCTACCAGCCACATCTCAGGTGTGCTGGGGTAAACACCTATGTATCTACTTGTGCATGTTCAGCAGAGGTCTGAGGCTTTGATTAAAGCCTCCAAGGAACTTGAAAGGCTACAAACTCCCTCTCTAGTGCTTTTTGGTTGTTGCACAACAGCTGAATCAGGCACTGAACTGTCTGGGATCCAGTGAGACAGGAATCTGGTATCTTTCTGAGCAGTGTGAAAGGAAAGTATAAAAATTCTTTACTTCAAGCTAAATATTAGTGTGACAACAAATACTGAAAGGATGCTGCTGGGTCATACTAAGCTCTTCTTTTAAATTTTGGTTTGTAAACTCACAACAGATTCTGTGTAAGATCAGGGAGAATAAAAGCTATTTGCAAGTGGTTGTAAATGAGAGGCTAGCGATGAAGAACTCCTGAGGCTGACCAGAAAATGGGTTAGTGGTTTTTCCCTTCTTGCTGAAGAAGTGCACAGAGAGTAAACTGGGGCTTTACCAAATGTTAAAAGTTGAAGAGGAACTTTTAAATTCCTCAGTGATTAAATAAGCCTATGTTCATTTTTTAAACAAGCTTGCATCTGTGCTTTTGCACATGCTGAGATATGAACAAGTGCATGCCAGCAGCCTCCCTGCAATACAGATTGTGCTCTCCTCTGCTTATCCAATTAGGAAATTAACTTTGTGAGGGTGGCATATGGACACTGAGGCTGATACTGAAACGCAGCCTTTTGCACGGTCTTGCTATCCCCCTTGTAAAGTGGCACTTAATTAACTTAAAACACTTTAGAGATATGTGGATTTACTTCCCATAAGGATAAGATAATGCTTATCTTCTATAACACTTATCATCCTCCAAGTACATTGAAAACTTAGCTAACGACTGAGTATAAAAATTATACATGTAAATAAGGCAGATTAAAAGCAGTTCTATCAGCCATTTAGCAATATGTAATAGTGTTACACCCACAGACTAGTAATATTAAGATTTTAACAGGTAGGTAATATATTAACTCAAATGCTAACAAATTCTCTGATTAAGACAAACAACTAAATGTAAATAAATGAGGGTAGGGAAGTGCTGTGTGTAGGCAGAAGGACCCAAGCTTTAATCACTGTAATGAAATAAAACAGCTCATTATAGGAGCACAGCCTTGCTGAGTGAAGTCCTTTGATATCAGAGATGATGATGCAGGGATGCAGAGCTATGCTATGGGGATGTGATTGCTGTATTACTTGATGGTTATCACACAGGATCTG
This sequence comes from Galbula dea, assembly GCA_013399015.1. Classification (NCBI taxonomy): domain Eukaryota; kingdom Metazoa; phylum Chordata; class Aves; order Piciformes; family Galbulidae; genus Galbula; species Galbula dea. Next base: position 447,330 of record VWZX01008461.1, on the reverse strand, counting down.
AGATGCTGTTTCTCTTTCTACCCCATTACCATGGTGTTTCTGAAGTAGAAACTGTGTTATTTTGTATAGCCTTATACAGCTTACTTGATGAACACTGCAGCTTTAATATTTGTTGTATACCTAACAGATCTGTTGCCATATCCTTGTTAGAAATAGTGCAAATTGCCCAGATTCAGTTCATGCTTTTACAAGTAGGCAGCTGAAAGGTGCTGCAGGAGAGTGGCCTGGGTAGGCTTGAGACACCTGAGAGCTGCTGTCTGTAAATTATTCTTATCAGGTGCATGGAAATGGAGTCTGCTGGTCAAAGAATGAATAGGAGAAATAACTTCTTAAAGAAATAATAGAGTTAAAAGATGGGGCTTCAGATAGTCATTTAGGAAGCATCTGGAAGCTTAGACATTAACGTGACATTTAGTTTACAACCCAGCTGACTAGGAACCGATAGATAATTTCTGTTTTCGATAGTTGTTTGGCATCATCATCTGAATATTCACTGTCATTGGCAATGAATGAGTAATAGGCCACTAACACATTTATCATGCAGAGACAACACAGGATTCATGAGATGCAACAGCAATGACTAGAAAATAGTGACAACATTGGTATTTTGTTCCTGCATATTAATTCGGGCCTGCCTGAATAGAGAACAGAACTGTGCCTCAGTGGTAACATTTACAAAGGTATGGTAGATTTATGCTGCCAAATTAGTTAGGCAGCTTTTAGGAATATGTTTTGGGAGGAGAAAGGGGTGCTGTAATTATGTGAATTGCAGCATTATTTCCAAGCCTCAATCTGGATCGGTGGGGTACTATTGGGTCTTCAGTAAGAGACATTTCAAATTGAATGTATTTGGCAAATCATGGGCATCTAGTGACATTTCAGTGCCTGAAGGCATCCTGCCTGGCTTCCAGCTGCCGCTCCAGAAGGGCACAGCTCAGCTGTCGGTGGAGTGTCACATCTGCTGGGCTCACGCAGCATCTTGGATACCCCAGGGCCTTTCAGATGGCTTTCACTGCTGAGACAAGAGAGTCCCTTGCTTCCTGATTTGGAGATCTTCTGCTTTGATCAGGGAGGACAGACAGACAAAGTTGGCTTTAGGCATGAGCTGTTGATGTACCTGGATTTTGGAGAGTTCTTCTGGTTTACTCTTGGCCACCACCTTCCCTCATTACGTCTCTTCTGGCAGAAAGTGCCTCCGTTTCTAGTGAGAAATTGCTATATGCAGCCTGTAAGCAAAGCTACCTGTTAATAAGGTGTAGCACAAAGGAAAACATAAATGAGCCTTCTCAGGTCATTAAAAAGATTTTACTCTTTTTGTGATTTATAGCAGTAGTCTTTATCTAAAACTGAACAATCTGGTCCAGATGTTACAGTGGGCTAGCAGGCTGCCAGTTCCCAGCTTCAATAGATAGAGTAAATATTGAAATATTAAGCTTAAAAGGGAGACTTTTTTTTTTTTTTTTGTTAAGATCATAGAATGGTTTGGGTTGGAAGGGACCTTTAAAGGTGATCTAGTGCAACCCCCCTGCAGTGAGAAGGCACATCTTCAACTAGATCATGTTGCTCAGAGCCCCAGACAACCTGACCAGAAGTGGTTCCAGGGATAGGACAACCACCACCTCTCTGGGGCAACCTGTGCCTAGTCCTCACAGAAGTTCTGCAAAGGGCTGTTCAAACTGAATACAGATAGCATTGACCCTACCATAATTCATGAACAGTGATTCAACTTCAGTAATGTATCCTAATGGTACAATATTATTTTTCCTAAACAGTTTTGGGATTGCTAGCAACTGTATTTTCTAGCCCCTAATCCCTGGGGTCAAATTTCTTCAAGAAATTGTCCAATGCTTTACATCTTATTGCTACAGGCGTAGCTAGTTCTGCAAATAAATCTAGCAGCTATCGACCCACATTCTGACATTCCCTGACAGTTATCTAAAAATAATGTGGTAATGATGCAATGAGAGCCCTACGTAAAACATGACGTGCAAGGAGAGGGCTATGCTGAGCCTTGCTCCCCTGTCATTGAGCAATTACACACTCTGCTTCAGATGCAGTCTTAGGGTTTGTATTGGTGGGGAGATGCAGTTATCTGGAAAAGAAAGACCATTCCCTAAAATCAGGAGTGAGTTGGCTAAAAATCACTGTTTGCCTTTTCCTTTTTATTAACCTGAAGATCTGCTCTCACATGTCTCTCGCTGTGTAATGAGTACCAGTTCCTATGATCCTGCCCTCCCAGGGATTCGCTCCCTGTGATTCACTCTGATACCTGATACCCACAGACAGTGATGCTAAAGGCTGTCTGCCATATTACAGCACTTGTTCAATCTTAGAACAGGAAATCCCTGCAGCTTCACACGGTCTGTAATGTGGGAGTAATAGGATAACTTTGGGGAAATGGATTTTTTTGAGAATAGGGATGTTCCTAGGTTGTCTGACCCAGGCTGTTGGGGAAGAGCACCACTCTTCCTGCTGTTAAGGAAAATGAAAGATCTCTTAAAAGCTGGGGCTGTGTCATACATAGTAAATCACCACTTCTCACTGTGCTGCTGGCATGCCTTGTTGCACCCAATTACATAATTTTAGCACAGTAACACCAACTATGTGATGTGTCAGCATTTGACAAGTAGGAAGGAAGGGGAATCCTTTGTCCCTCTTCCCTTTCTTGCCCTCAGCTTATGGGCAAGTAGGAATGCCTAGGTTTTCTTCCTGTGGTTCCAAGTGTGACAGCCCAGCACTAGGACTTCTCTGGGGTCGTGCAGGGAAAGGCCCTGGAGTGGGAAGGCAGAAGAACCAGGCTCTGGGCTCTGCCATGTGCTGCCTTTGAGCCCTCGAGCATCTTAGTCTCTCTGAATCCGTTCCCCAGCACCCAAGCAGGGTACAGGTTTTTCTCTTCTCCCTTCTCCTCTGTGTAGCAGTAGGGCCTTTTTTTGTGTTTGTGAGCAGTGGAAATCCAAATTGCTTTTCCTTGGTGTGTCTAGGTGCTGCTGAGATAGAGAAAGTGGAAAACCATGACAAGAGAAAAATCAGCAGTAGATTAACAGCCACCGACAGTAGCTCAGCTGAGTTGTTTCAGGTGCTTCCTCAAGCTGCAGAGAGGAAGAGTGAGTCAGGCAAGGTCTGTTACCTGATGGCTGTCAGAATTTATTTAACCTTTGTCTTCATCTTCATTTGCTTGTGTAGTATTTCGGGCAGTTCAGAAGCTGCCATGGTTGTGAATGTTTGCAGAGGATAAAGATGAAGTGAGAAGATGAATTTTAAAATGAAACAATCAGAATTTCTTCCTAGGTCTTTGCCTAGGTTACTCTTTAAATCATGAGAGCACTCCTGTTTGCACCAAATTGTTACAAATTCTTTCAAAGCAATTACTTGATCATGCTCTAAAAACACAAAGCAAAGGAGGGGAAAAAAAGTGGAAAGCTATTTAATGATATTTTAAAGCTTAATTGTATCCCATTATTGTGTTTCAAATAATTTTGGTTGACCTTTGTGTGTTTTTAGTAGTGTGCCACCTTTAGAGAAGTGTTGGAACATTGAATGCATTAAATAGATTGGAATATTAAAAGCCTCTTCTGCTTGATTTTATTTCAGTTTTTCATATTTTCACTGACAAGACAATAATAGTAATAAGCATTCCACTTGTCTAAACCTATAGTCAAGGCTGGGACCATGTTGTGCTTTGCCCTTTGCTAAGTGTAGACCAAATGCCATAAAGTGGAATTTCAGTTTGCCTGAAGTTGTTATTTGTGTAATCAGGAGGGGTCCTGGTGTCACCATCAAGGGCACCAGAAGGGTTAGATCTCAAGTTTTTCCTTCAGGGTTTTGTGTGATGCTGGACAAGTTGCTTAGAAGAATATTAGAAGAAATATGAGCTGGAGATTCAAGTTCCATAGGAGTTACTGAATGAATGTCTTGAGTACAGAAAGAGATGAAGAGGTCTGTATATGGGAAATAGTATGAGGACAGAGAAAAAGTTGCAGACCTTTTGGAGATTTGAAGATAGTTGGAACTGGTGTTAAAGAAGTAGGAACAGAAAAAGTGAGAAAGGAGAGATGTTGGACTTGCTGCTTGTTCCTCACCCTAATAAATGACTGAAATGTAGCCTTAATTAAGTGATTACCACTCACATTATGACCCTGTCCAGTGGCCCTGGCTGGTTCACATCCCATATATTTGGTACTATAAACCAGTGAGAAACAGGCCAATTCCCAAAGCACTTTGCATTTAGTGAGATAAATCCTGTAACAGAATGAGGCAGAAGATGGAAGGAGAAGTAGACCTAATGTTGTGTTAATTCCCTGTGGCTTTTGGATTTAATACTCATGTTTGTTTAAATCTCTATTAATTGTAGTTGACTAAGTTGGCGGGAAGATGTGTAAGAAAATAGTAGAGCAGGGAGATGTGCAAGTGAAGCTGGAGGGGAGGGAGGACTGCAGTACTGGTGAGAGCAGAAGGCAGGAGTGAAGCTTCATCCAGGAGCAACATGCTGAGCCAAGACATGCAGCTGAAAGGTCTCCATGGGCTTTGAGGGTTGGGCAGGGAGCAGGGAACAGCTCCTATTTGTGTACTCCCTCAGGATTTCTGCCTCTAGCAGCTTTACTCACCCCTGTGAGTTATGGGGGGACAGCTTCAACATTTGGTTCAAAATTAGGAAAATGTCCACCAGGCACCACTTCATAAAGGGATGCACAGTTGGTGTCTGGTTGTGGGAAGGTGGGAGAACCAGAAGTCTCAATTTGGAGGAGCAGGTGCTGGTGGTGGTGGTGGGGCAGGTGCTCTGTGGATAAAGCTGAGCTGATTGACAGTGTCAGTGCCCAAAGGGACAGAGCTGGTTTTTAAGCTCTGCAGGTGTGGAGGTCAGCAACAAAACTGCAGTATCTGGAGAAACAAACGAATAATTAAGCTAATGGGCCAGGGATGGGTGAGCTCCTTGCTCTCACATGAAGGGGAACAGTTCAAACGTGGTGCTGTTTGATTAGTGCTTGTGGTATGAAGGGACAGTATGACATGCAGATGATTTATGATCATGCAGACAGCTTTCATTTAGAAATGTGCCCCTGTCAGGAGTGTCTAAAGGTAATTACCAGCTTTACCAGTGTCTTACATGGAAGGTGTTACTGGGGTCAGGTCATATTGACTTCAGTTGTCTATGGATCAAGCACTGAATCAATAAGGGACTTTCTCGGGGAGCTTAATAGCTGTTCTGCGCAGACATAAAAGCGGTTAGGCAGTAAAATGGGATTTTACACTTTTATCAGTCTTTTCTGAGGAAGTTGCTCAACTTCCAAAGCCTAATTAATGCTATATTCCTTCCATAAATTGTCCTCCCTACTGATGCTGCCTGTTTGATCCTGTAGAACAGCGTTGGACCTGGCAAATTAGAACCAGCTGCTGGGCTACAATGAGGAGAGAGGCAATGAAGAGAAAGGAATAAAACTTGAACATCACATCCCAGTTTGAGGCATCCAGCATAATTTATGCTTCTTGTGCAGCTGTTTGGAAAATCCTGGAATTCTCCTGAATGTCCAGCTCCAATTACAGTTACAGGAATTGGATGTCCAAAGGAAGTAATGGCAGACTCAGCTGTAGACTCCTCTGGTAGCATCTTATTCTGAGGCTGCAGAGCCTTTTCCATCAAGAGAAACTACTTTAATTGGTTTATAATTTTTCCACTTAGGCTAAGATGGTTAGATATTGTCAAGATCATCTTTAATCCAGCAAACTAGTCAAGATGTTTTTAGAAATGATGTATAAGAAAAAACATGTACCATTGTTCCTATGGAAGGATAAAAGCTGGTAGAAAAGGGAGTGGAGTGGAGGGACTGAACTGGCAGCTCCAAAACAATGGGGCTGAGAAACCACAGGAGCAGAGAAGGGAGGAAATGAGTAGACTGGCATAGGTGAGCAACATGGGAATCAGTGGGGAGAGGGTGCATGGGACAAGGTGTCCAGGCAGGGATTCCTGAGGGCATCTCTGTTTTGCTGCAGGAGTCTTTGAATGTGGCACAGTTGCTTGGTGATTTTGTTAGAAGTGGTGGAAAACTGGCCATCTGCAAAACCCCCTATTTTATGTACATGCAGTATAACTAAAAAGATAAGTTACCTGCAGAAACCTTAAAGGGGTTAGTGGTTCTTGGGTATTTTTGCTGGTTTGATGATTAAAGTGTTAGCCTTGTAGAGCATTCAAAAGATGTGTGGGTATAAAGCCAGGGCAGGTAGGATTAGCTGTGTATAGCAAAATAATACAGTCACTGTGGAAAAATTATGGGGTTTGTGCTGAAGCAGATATTTAACCTTTGTTTTTACAACTCCAGAAATGAAGCAGTTTGTTTCTTAATGCAGGCTTAATGCTCAAAGTGTATGCTGACTGGATTTTCACATCTGAATATATGAAATGCTGGGCTATTAAAATCTGTTTTAATGATCTCTTTCCCCATAACTCCTAATATTTGCCATTTACTAATTATGATGTGCCTAAGTAGTTCTCGTTTGTAGTAGGTATTTTAAATGCTGCAGCTGTCCTAGTTTCAAACTAACTGCTGGTGACTCTTTCATGTCTCAGAATTTAGTAGTATTGGTAATTTTTGCAGGTCAGCATAGAGTGCTCACCTCATACTGTTCTTCATTAGAAGGCTTTTGATATACAGGTCCCTAGTGGACTTGGAGATAGATGTGGCAGACGAGCAGCAGAGCTGGAGAGCACATATATCTTCAGTGAGCATTGGTTTGTGCTGTAAACTCATACCTAGTCAGGAGGGCATAGCCAGGGAGTACTTTTTGGTTTGGGAGTTCCTGTTCTTTTTCTTTTTTAACCCTTAGAATTTTCCATCAAATTTATAGTAGAGGACATGTGTCTGTTTGAAAGGTAACAGCCTGGGCAGGAGCTCTGCATGCTTCCCAAGCAGGTTATGGGGAAGAAAAAGGCAGGGTGATTGTTTTTTTTTTTGTGGTCCATTTTGCTGCTTCAAGGGCCAGTGTGATGGGACCTTGTGAACTAGGTTAAGGTCCCACACATGTTATGAGATCATTGACCTTATGGACCTCCCTGCAAAGCAGAGAGCACAGAATGCAAGGAAAGTGGTAATAAAAAAGAACAACTTGTACAGTGTAAGTACTGTAAGGGAAATAGCAACTCAGGACACTTCAGATGCTCTGCAAGCAAGGGAAGCGTGTTAACTCAGTTGTCTGTATTCCCTGCACTTCATTTCACCTTTTTACATTGAATTTTACCTTTTCTTTTTTCTTAACCTCATTCCTCAATCACCTTCACCAGAGGCAACTCCATTTGTGACTTGACAGCTGCTACTGTCTTCTCCAGCATGTGCTGACAAAAACTCTGGTTGATTCTGTAGCTTAAGGCATAGTACTGTCTATTTTCTGTATTTTTTTCCTACTCTAAAATGATACATATTGATATAATGCTTTTTTCAAATTCAGAAGCCTTTAGGCCTATTGCAATTAAATTTTTTTTAAACTTCAGGTTTTGGCAGGTATGTCCTGACAGTAAACATGTCTTATGAGCATGTCCCAGAGCATGGGCAGTGCTTTAGGGTCAGGGGCAGTGGATAACACTCCAGTCTGGAACCAAATCCTTAAAGTCTTAAGGAAGCTTGAATGCAAGTGAAAGCTTTGAACACAATCTTTTCACCCTGTGAAATAATTCCTTCTGACTGGGAAGAAGAGGCTGTGGTGCCAGGGATATGATGTGCTGCAGGTCCTTCATGTGCCAGCCAGCAACGGCTCCTCCTGCACAGACCTAATGTGGTTACATGTTCCCTGAGCTTATTTCTTGCTGCTTAGCCACAGATTCCCTTTCTGCTGCCTAGAAGGCAAAATGCTGCTGCTGTTAGAGGCAGCATCATGGAGTGACTGCAACGGTTGATGGAGGCAGACCAACTGATGTCATCTACCTGGACTTTTGTAAACCCTTTGATACAGTTCTGCATGACATCCTTATCTCAGAATTGAAGAGGTATGGATTTGATGAGTGGACCATCCAGTGGGTAAGAAATTGGCTGGATGGACGCAGTCAGAGGGTTGTGGTCAATGGCTCCTTGTCTAGGTGGAGGCCAGTGACAAGTGGTGTCCCTCAGGGTTCTGTCTTGGGACCGGTGCTCTTCAATGTCTTTATTAATGACCTGGACAGAGGTATTGAGTGCACCCTCAGCAAGTTCGCGGACGACACCAAGCTGAGTGGTGTGGTTGACATGCCAGAGGGGCGAGATGCCATCCAGAGGGACCTGGACAGNCGGGTCCAGAGGAGGGCCACAAAGATGATCAAAGGACTGGAGCACCTCCCCTACGAGGACAGACAGAAGGAACTGGGGTTGTTCAGCCTGGAAAAGGCTTAGAGGGGACCTTATAGCAGCCTTTCAGTACCTGAAAGGGGATTATAAGGCAGAAGGAGAGAGACTTTTCTCCTGGTCTGGTTGCAGCAGGACACGGGGGAATGGCTACAAGCTGAAGGAGGGAAATTTAGGCTGGAGATTAGAAGGGGGTTCTTTACCCAAAGGGTGGTGAGGCACTGGAACAGGTTGCCCAGAGAGGTTGTGGAGGCCCCATCCCTGGCAGTGTTTAAGGCCAGGCTGGATGTGGCCCTGGATGACCTGGTCTAGTGCATGTGGTGTCCCTGCCCATGGCAGGGGGGTTGGAACTAGATGATCTCTAAGGTCCCTTCCAACCTCAGCCATTCTATGATTCTATGATAAACATTACCCTTTATGCCTGCTCTTTCCTTTGCATTTCTCACATCTCCATGCTGAGCCTTGGCATAAAACCTTGAGAGTTGAAATTCAAGAAATTTGAGGAGGGGGAAAAAAAAGCTGATCTGGGAGTCTTCTGGCTGGATCAGTAGAGCAAAAGAACAGGCTGAAGTTGCATGATTGTGAGTTAGGAGAACTTTGCTGAATGTGCAGTGTCAGGGTCTTCTACCAGGTGATTATCTTCAGAGGTGCCTAAGGCAAATGCTTTTCCAGTTTTAGGAAATTCCTTTGTACCTGAATGTCAGAATGCAGGTTTAATTTATTTTAATGTTTGTTTTGTTTGAAAACCCCAAATTGCTGATAGAGCCATTTGAGTAACAATGAAATTCACGTGGTTCATTTTCTTTGACTTATTTTTTGGATGTTACTAGATAAAACCTTTTCAGTGTTTGCCTTCTGTGAGCACTGGAATTTCTTTTCATGTCTTTAGTTGCATTTTCTGCAGTTTGCATACTCAGTCCTGCCAGGTGCCCAGAGCTGTGCAGCAGCTACCATCCCTGGGGTCTATAGGAGCCCAGTGCCACTGAGAAGAGCTCAGCTCCCCCCATGACTGGCCCTGGTGTGTTCAGTGATTGAGGCTGGAGTTAGAAGCAGCTGCTTGGTTCATTCATAGAATAGAATCATAGAACAGTTACAGTTGGAAGGGACCTTTAGAGGTCATCTAGTCCCAACCCCCTGCAGTGAACAGGGACATCTTCAACTAGATCAGGTTTCTCAAGAGCCCAGACAACCTGACCTGGAGTGGTTTCAGGGATGGGGCATCTACCACCTCTCTGGGCAACCTGTACCAGTGTCTCATCAGCCTCACTGAAGAATGGCCTCCTTACAAGCAGTTTCAATCTCTCCCTTTTAGTTTCAAACCATCATTCCTTGTCCTGTCACAACAGACCTCGCTAAAATGTCTCTCCCCATCTTTCTTACAGGCCCCTCTAAGTACTGAAAGGCTGCAGTAAGGTCTTCCTGGAGCCTTCTCTTCTCCAGGATGAACAACCCCAACTCTCTCAGCCTTTCCTCATAGGAGAGGTGTTCCAGCCCTTGGATCATTTCTGTGGCCTCCTTTGGACCCTCTCCAACAGGTTCATGTCCATCATATGCTGAGGACAATCAGCATGAGTGTTTTCTGTGTGTCTCTGGGGGGACAACTCCAACCACTGAGTGTTTAAAACCCTGTAGCCCAGCCTGGCTAGATTGTGCCTTCTGCTGCTGAGTGCATCCTGCCTGTATCCCTTCTTATGGGTGGGTTAGAAAACACCCAAGGAGCTTGCTTTCATTGTTATGGGTGCAAGCTGCATTGGCTCCAGGGACTTCAGCAGAGTTAGGATCAGGCTTGTTTTGTGTGCTTATTAGTTGGCAAGCATGAACTGCAAAGCTTTGTGGTGGCTTAAAGAAATAAAAAGGGTAGAGCCTAATTTTCAGGCTGAAATTGGTATGAGCTAAGCTTCTTTCACATCAGTCCCTTGAGCTTTTACAGTTTCATTCCAGAGACATTTTTGTTTTCCCCTTCTTCTTTCCCCCCCCTTGCTAGGTCATGAAGACTCTTTGTATTCCATTTACATTGTGTTGTCTGCTAGGGACTTGGACTTGTAGCTATGTACCAAATTCAGAAGTTACTGCATGGCAGATCCCTTGGAAGCTTTCATTTGTTTTTCATGTTTTGGTTTGTTTTTTTTTAACAAGTAAATACAGTTTCATATTTGCGCCAAGAATAAATCAAATTAGTCTGAAATTAGCCTTTGCTCTTAGAGTGTTCTGCACATTTCTAGTAGTAAGGAGATACAGAGGGAGAGGAGCAAACCTGCTTTGAAGACGAGCTGATTTCCGTAGCAGGCAGAGTGACCTACTTAAAGGGAGGGGGAGAGCAAGTGGAGTTGAAAATGGGCTTTTAATTTATTTATATAATTGTAAAGTGTCTGCATCAGTGCTCCCCTGGCTGAGCCCTCTCCTGCCACTCACCTGGCATAGTGGAAGAATTCAGAGCTGAGGAGACGTCGCTTGTCCTTCAAGAGTCTCCTTTGTATTAAAAAGACTTGTGTTGCTGTTGCAGCCAGGGTAGAAGTGTGCAGCTCAGTGCAGAGGCAGTTGATAGATGACAAAATTCGGACAAGGCTTTGGGGGAACGTTAATCACAGTTTAACATTTGTAGGAAGGCATAGGAGATTCCATCTGAATACACGTAGAAATGTTTTCCCAGCTCAGGTGCCAGAGACCTGACACAGACTGCCCAGAGAGGCTGTGGAGTCTCCTTCTCTGGAGAGATTCAAAACCCATCTGGATGTGCTTCTGTGTGACCTGGTCTAGGGAATCCTGCTGTGTCAAGGGGGTTGAACTAGATGATCTTCTGAGGTCCCTTCCAACTCCTCATATTCTGTGATTCTGTGATTCTACTTCAGTGCTTTGCTTAAAGGAGATGGAACGATGTGCCTTGCTTTGGGGCACTTGAGCATCATGTTCAAGAGCACAGGATGTTAGGGTACATCCTCACAGAGAGCTGCCAAATGGCATAGCAGATATGGAGATCCCCTAGGAGATGGGTTGGAGCAGCAGATGAGGGATGAGGTGCCTTTGCTTCTGTTTTTACATACTCCTACTTTGGTAGCCAGGAGATGGGAGTCATATGTATGTATGTGCCATCAAATAAACCCTGCCTGAGCTGGTATATGGTTTGTGGACTTTTTTCTTTAAAATAGACTCTCTTAATTGTAATATTTGTCTGATTGAGGCCTGGTACCATCTTAGTGGGGGATCTAAGTCTGCAAAACATCATCAGTGTCTGGAAGGCCAGTGCTGTTCTTGGGACTGCAGTAAGCAACACAAGCACATGCAGTTACAACTTGTTGCCCTGCCTCTGGTGTGGTCATTTCTACTGGTGTCAAGTCAGTGTACTGTGTGCCCATAAGTTATCCCAGGCATTGAAATGCATAAATTTATGCAGTAAAACTGATCTGTCAGTCCCAGTGGCTTTATAACTTGTTTAGAGACCAAACACACTTGCTTGGTTGCTGCAGGCTGGCTGTGCCCTACTGGAGCTGGTTTCTGGTCTGCAAGCTGTGTTTGTATCTTAACTTGATTTGCATCATCTGCAAAATAATCGATGTATGCAGGCCCTGAGTCAGATGCAGCTCATGCGTTGCAAGAAACTGCCATAATCTGAGCTATCACTTGCTTAGAAATGGATAGATGCTCTGCTCTTGCATTTAAAGTAGGGTGATATCCTGGTAGGCAGAAGGTGAGGATAGGTTGTTGGTCTGAGCTTCTGACAGAGACAGTCTTGTCTGAGCCGATCATCGTGACAAGTTTGTGTAGAGATGAAGATTCATTCGTTTACAGAAGGCACTAAAACGTTTCCTTTTCTCACTCTGCATAGTGGTAGGTAGTTTGTAAGAACAATGTGTGTCTGGTCATCTCTGCCTGAAATCTTTATTTTTTCCAATACCTGAGTGGAAAGAGATGAAAACTTTACCTGCCCAATGGGCAGTTGCATTTCACTGGAGCTGTATGTTGAGTTTGTGAAGCTTGTTGGGAATTTAGCAGGATCTGTGAACTAAGTTAAAAGTTAAGAGCTGACAAGTAGGTGAGAGAAGACTGCTCATAGCAACCTCAGGGCATTAATGCTCCTCTAACAACTTTATTCTATGCACTGATTGTCCCCTGTTGCTTTTTAATAGCGTTTCTTTTTCTTTGAGTCAAAACTCAGCTCCTTTTAACTTCCATTCTTCACTAAGAATAGTAAATCTGAGAAGTCTAGAGCCAGCCTTGTGACACATTTTAAAACTTTTATATGTTTCCAGTAACATATATAAAATAGAAGTTTATTGATCCATTGCAGAGAGGAAAGTATGTCAAGTCAAGCTGACAGAATGATGGGAAAACTTCTGCTCTGCTGCCTAAAAAGTCACCTAGTTGCTGTTCCTCAGCCTTTTCCCTTTGGGCTGCACTGTGCAGGGACTTTGAGTGGCTTCTTAGTCCCTCTGTGGGTCTGCTAAGAGGGCAGCTCTTGGGCTGGTTTTGGCTGGGATGGAGTTGTTTTTCTTCACAGTAGCTGGTATGTGCTGTGTTTTGAATTTGTGCTGAAAACAGTGCAGATGTCATAGGAGTGTTTTTGTTACTGCTGAGCAGGGCTTACACAGATTTGCACTCCCAGTGGCCAGCAGGGACGTGAGCCCCTTGGCATCCTTGTGGTTGTTGTGAGAGTGTAACTTCCAAACTTGGCCAAGCTGAGGGACCACCATCCCCAGCACTACCAGTAGAAGGGCTTTGGGGAAACACCATGGGAGGGCCTGCTTTTGTCTTCTGGCAAGTTGAGAACTTGCTACCTCAAAACTTCTTAGGTGCTCCCAACTTTGGGGGAGGTGCAATGAGTATTTTGCTTTTTCATTTTATCACTCACCATTGCAGAGTTCTTTTATGTTCTCTGAGCTTATCTGCCTTCTTCCAGGGTGAAGAGTCCTAGTTCATTTGATTTCTCCCATATAAAAAGCATTTAAAAAATGTTTGATATTGCTTTGTATTGCTAGATTTTTTTTGTATACTCTTTGTTTCTCACTGGAGATGACTAGAGCTGCCCCCAGTTTTCTGGGTTGTGAAAGTGAGGCCCAAAATAAGGAGAGAATACTTGAGCCAGACATTGGCAAAATGGCATCAATATTTGCAGGAAAGTCAAAGACATTCCTTTATATCTAATTCCTACTGTTAATGTTTAAAATGGTCCAGTTTCTCATACCCTGGATTGAATGGCTCTAGTGCTTTGGAGTTCTCTTCTTCCCATCCTCTTCCCTGCAGTGTTTTTGTGCTGCAGAAGACAAGATTGGGAGATCCCTTCAGTCTCCCAAAGCTTTGGGCTGCTTAACAGGGTCTGTAGAGTCTTGGTGTATCAGAAAATAGAAGTCAGGTGCTTAAAGCTGAACCTGAAAAATGGCATGGACTGTTTGAGCCACTTGGGGAACTTGAGACCGTTAATCTTCTTCGTATTGGGGTTTATGGAGCTCTTACAAGTTAGTTAATGGTACCTCCCCACCCCCAAGCATCATAGAATACTAGAATGGCCCAGGTTGGAAGGGACCTTAAAGATTACTTAGTTCCAACCCCCCTGCCATGGGCAGGGATGCCACACACTAGACCAGGTTGCCCAGGGCCACGTCCAGTCTGGCCTTGAACACTGTCAAGGATGGGGCATCCACAACCTCTCTGGGCAACCTCTTCCAGTGCCTCAGCACCCTCTGGGTAAAGAACTTCCTTCTATTCTCTTGTCTAAATTAAATTATTTTTTAAAAAAACTTAAATAATAATAATAAAAAATATATAATTTCTAGTCTAAAGGATAAGTCTCAGCTGTTGTAGGTGGGGTTGCAGTTGGATCTTCCCCCTTGTCTCTGAATGTGCATGTTGTGGAAGTCTGGAGCTCTTGCTGAACAGAATTTGGCAAGTCTGTGCTCATTCCAGTCTCCACTCTGCAGCTGTTCCACTTGCACAGCGATTCTTGTCCCTCACTTTTCAGTCTCACGTGATTTTTGTTGCTCTCACATGAAAGCAGTAAGCTTTGATTTCATTATTTTGTAGCAGTTGTATTTCATGTGTACCTCCATGTGATGCACTTCAGATTTGTGTGTGCCAGTGCTGCAGAGTATAAACAGACCAAACTGAAATGTAAAACATAAAGATGCTTTACAGCCTAAATCTGTGTCACTGAAACAAGTTGTGTCTATGGTAGGAATTTAACAACTCCTTTCAGAAGGATTTTTTCAATGTAATATTTAAAATAGCCACTTGATTTGGCTGAGCTGCTGGGGAGCTAACAAGGCAGTGCTTCCTTACTGTTTTGTCATTTGAGTGGTAAAATGTGTTTTAATAAAAATCTTGGTTTTAGAGAGCACTTAAAGAACTAAACAACTGAGAAATACCAACTAAATCACTCCTGCAAGGGGCTGTGTGGCCAGTTAGAGAGGGCTGTAAGCTGAGGTGTGGGTGTTTCTTTTAGGTGACTGAAGTCTCAGGATCAGTCTCTCCCTCCCTTTAGTGATGGTACCAGTGCCTGTGCTGTCAAGTAAATGGTTCTGCTTTGAACCAGAATGATGTAAAGCTTCAGGGTGCTCATGTTCAGGTGCAGGTTACCACCCTGAGCCCTGCTGCAGGGAAGCTGAGCCCTAGACTGCTTCATTCACTCTGCTTCAGTCAGGCATACAGCAGTCCTGTCTCGAGCTGTGGCAGGAGCGATGGTCAAGGATGCAGAGACAACAACACATCCTGGTCACAGGCTGTAGCTTTGTCCTGCTTGTGAACCTGATCTTAACCTCACAGAGCTATAGAGCTGACAGGAAAATATAGTGAGGAAAGGAATAAGTCCTGTTGCCAGTGTACACTGCAGGACAGCTCTGTAGCACCTGTATATTCACAAGTAATGCACCTTGGCTGGATGCTGTGTGTGCTTGCACCATGTGAAAGCATTTGCAGTGAAAAGATTATTGTACCAGCAATGAGGGTCCACACTGCTCAGGGAGAGAGTCCAAAATCTTGCTCAGGTTCATTGGTATTGAGATAAAGGAGAGGTTGTGAAAGGCAGGACATTGCCCAAGTGAAACCAGCTACCAAAGTAGGATGTTTTATCCTCACCAGATAGCCTGGTGTGGAGGGAGAGGTAGAAGGTGACTCTGGCTCCTGTCAGGATTAGCTCTGGAAAAGGCTGGCCCAAAAACAGGACTTGGGGATTGGTGCAGGCTGGAAGATGCCCAAAAGGGGAATCCAAAATGAAAGCTGTTTTATTGTTTGTTGTTATATATCTGTTCTCATATAGCTGCTATATGAAATCTTGGATTTTAGTATTGTGGCCTCTTGCCCTTAGCTGAAGGCACTTTATGGATAATGGCTTCAGATGACTGGCAAGGCATTTTCAAGGTCTTTGGGGTCCTGAAGTGGCAGTGACCATCTCACAGTGCCCAGAACATTAATCTGAAATCAAAGGTAGCAGAGGTGTTATGAGACACTGGCAGCTGGTTTTATGTCAAAGCTGAAAGCTGAGGCATTGGCAAGATGTCTCCTAGGGGTGTGATTTAATCCTTGATATGCAACTAGCTCAAGAATAAGTCTCCCCACACTGTACTTGCTTTGGGTCAGCAGCCTCTCTGCTTCTCACCATCTTTTAATTCAGTCATTCTGCTCTGTGGTGAGGTTACAAAAATACATGGATTAATCCTTATGCTTTGAAACCTAAAGGGCTTCTGTTATCACTTGCTCCATGTGGATGGCGATGGACAAACCAGGCTGATGAGAAATGGCCCAGAGTTTCTGGTGGCTGGCAGAGTTCAGCTCCAGGGGGGAAGAGCACAAAAAGAGTTGAGTAATGATGATGAGAGTGCCCTTTTTCACACATGCTTGTCCATGGCGTAGGATAAATCCATTCCTGTGGCTACGGCACTACAAATGAAAACAGTGGAACTCTTGGATCCAGTTGTGAGAGATGGAACAGATGGACCCTTGTATGCAAACAGAGTGTTCTGCCTTCCCTGGCACAGCAGCCAGGGTGTCTGCTGTAGGAGTGGAGCTTCAAGAATGCCAGACCCTATCAAAGCCCTGGAAAGCCATCTTTTCTTGAGATAATTTATTAACTGTTTGTTTGGTTTTTTTTCAAATACATGGAGACAGACAACTTGTGCTGTTTAATGTGGAGGTTCTGCATCCCTGAGCCTCGTGGTTTCTTCCCTCTTGCTCTTGTGAAGCTCCTGTGATTCCCTTGTGCTGAAGGGCAGGGAAAGCACCGTGCTCCTTCGTGGAGGCTGCTGCCTCTCACCTCTTGCCTGCCTGTGAGAACACCTATTGCTTTCCTTCTGCACCTGCTGAAGAGATGTAACAACTTCCTGAAGCTGTGGGATGGATAAATAACACAAAACTACTTTGAGCACTTGTCTTGGTGTGGAAAAAAGATGGATGCAGCTGGTTCCAAAAGGTTAGGGAATGGCTGCTGGGATGCCTCTGATCAAGGCTGCATTTCCTGAACTAAAGCTGTGTTGGCTGGGAGTGCTGGACAGGGTCTGTACCTTGGGAAGAGAGAGGAGGTTGGTTTTAGGGGCTGCTATCTCAAGTAAACTGGGGTCAGAGAGAACACCTCTCTTAGGGGCAAGAGGAGAGGACAGGTTAGCATTCTGAAAAAAAATGGTTGTATTGTGTTTCTGCCTTAAAGCAATCTGAACTGCACTTTGTGCAGCTTGCTGGGGCTTTGCTCATATGGCTTTCCAAAGAGATGCTGGGACTGGTGATTCCAACATATCTTGAAGCCAGAAGAGAGGTGACTGAGAGAATTTCAGTGCCTCCTGTTCAGGTGTGCCAGTAAAGGGGCAAATGTTCTAAGTAGCTCATTGCAGTTGAGCCTTCCTGAAGGGGAAAAACTGCATGCTGCAGACCTCAAAGTGGAAATGAAGTGGAACATGTGGGATGCTGTAGTGTCCAAAATCCTCTCTGGGTTTGGAGGTGAAGTGTTAAAGAGTGTGTTGGTGGGTTTGCTTGGCTTTTAATTTTTAGGTCTGTTTTGTGGTGAGTGTTTGTTTTGTTTTGGGTGGTTTTGTTGCTGTTCATGTTCTGGTTTTGTGCAGCCCCTGTAGGCTGGCCTGCAGCACAGCACTGCTGATAAAGGGAATACAGCAGTGGTGGTGGTGCCGTGGAGGCAGGATTTGACTCTCAGTTGAATCTCCTGGAACCAATGCAATCTCCTTGCTTAAAATCCCCCCCAATTCATCATGGGAAAGTGTGCAGC
This sequence comes from Galbula dea, assembly GCA_013399015.1. Taxonomy (NCBI): domain Eukaryota; kingdom Metazoa; phylum Chordata; class Aves; order Piciformes; family Galbulidae; genus Galbula; species Galbula dea. The sequence goes on along the minus strand of VWZX01008461.1, from coordinate 429,828 downwards.
CAATTCTGTACAAAAGCAAATGTAGAAAACTGTTGGAAGGAAAATCTACACTTAGGATCTGTAAAATCAGGGAAGTTTTGTATTTTCAAATATTCTTAGTACCTGTTGACCAATTATGGCTTAATAATTGCTCTCACTTGCTGCATTTTCTTTTTGCCTGGATGTGGCATACCTGGGAGCTTTGGATCTGCACCAAGCCTCTGATAAGCAGCTTCCCTTTGGCAAGAGGTCTCTGTGTTCCTCCCACTGCTTTCTCTTTATGGCTTAATTTCTTCAGCTTTGCCACAGTTTGATTGTATTTTACGGCTTGCAGCATGAGGTCCCCAAATCGTTTACGTCCCTTAAGCAAACATCTATTTCTGGGATTGATGTTTTAATTTAATCAAATGCTTTCTAATAGGGGTCAGCTGCAGCCCTGAATTTGTAATGAGTGTTTGTTGGAAGCCCTGTCCAATGGCAGTGTTTGGCTCTGAGGACATGAGGGTGCTTGTTCCAAGCCTCTGCAGATGGGTGATTTGTTGGAGAGGCTTTGCATGGCTTGTGCTCCTCACCCTGCTGCTTGTGTTGGATCAGCCACTCATGCTGCCTGAGCCCCTGTGTTTGCCCTTTTGTGTAATCTCAGGGACTGTACAGGACCAACATCTGTACAAAGGCAGGCTCAGGTTTTGAATCCAGCTGGAGACAGTCCTAAATAGAAAGAGCAAATATGTGTGCAAAGGAGTTGTATATAAATAGGTACTAGGAGCTGTTTCTAGGAGCTCAGCTAAGGGATGCTGGTTTGCAGCACATGTGGGAGATTTTGTCCTAAAATATTACAGAAGATTTAGCAGATGGAGCACCCAGGCATAGGTGTTGCTTTCCTTTGTAGCCAGCAGGAAGGGTCCCAGACCAAGAGTTGTTGATTGCTGCCTTGGCTTATGAAAGCAGGTCCAGGGCAGAAAGTTAGAGATGCCCAAGAACCCCTCATACTGGCTTGGGTTAATTGACTTACTGCTTAGCATCAAAAATTTTTCTAATCATTTTTGAGGGTTAGAAGAGCCCCAAGACACAGATTGCTGGTCCAAGTCCATGTTCAGGTAGAGGGGTGTGTAAGGCAGGACACAGGATTTGGTTTTTTTGAGGTCTGTGTCTAGTGAAGTTAATTGGGGTCTTGTTTATTTGCTAAAGCAGCACAGAGGGATTCCAGGGTGCTGGTTCTGTTCTTGGCCCTAAGGACACCAGGCAGAGCAATACAAGATACATAAATTAGTTTGTGTATGCTGTCAGTATGTCCTTTTCCATCTTTGTTAATCTCTAATAAATCAGTGTTTTGGGGAAGAAAACAGAGGCATGAAAAATCTCATAGTAATAGGTTTTTAATAAATTCTGCCTTAAGCCCTTCATTTAATTTTTCACTTTAACATGCTCTGTCCTACTGCCAGTCCCTTATCTTTGGGTAACATTCTAAAGTGTACTTCCTTTGCCAGACTTTTCCAAATAGATTTGAGATGGAACATTAAGCATCTGATTAAATTGTGTGTTCTTTTTCCCTGCACCCTCCAAAGAAAATTCTTTTTCCAGAAGATGGAAACAAATTTCTAAAGCAAGTCAGTGAATTTCTTTTACTACTGCCCTGAAGGAATTTGCTGAACCATCTTCATGCCAGCTCTGACCATGATAGCTCTAGTGAGACTTGCAACCAGAGTAACCAGTTCATTCTTACAGCAGTGCTGCCTTCTAGAGTGTAAAATTCCCTGTAACCACTGATGTTATCCCAAGATGGGTGTCAGAGTCCCATTGGACAACAGAAGTTCTGTTAGCCTCTGTTAAATTTCAGCTGGTGGCTCCAGTTGGTAAGTTTTTACACCTTCATGAGCCCCTCTGACTCACTGCAGCCACTTGTTATGATGATGCATCATGCTGTGCTTGCCCTGTTTTTCTCTGCTTTTCCTCAAGAAGTCTGGCATTGGCTTATTTGGGCCACACATGTGAGCCAGCCTGGCACCTCTGATGATCCACACCCATGCAGCTTTCACTACCAGTGTTACACATCTTTGCTTCTTCCTTTTCCTTTCTGGTTCTCTTGTTCTCTCTCTCTCTTTTTTTTTTTTAACATATTATTTTTAATATAATTTGGTTTTAATACTTTACCCTTGCTTTCCAGTGATTGATTGAGTAGTGCTGTAGCACCAGTCTACAATACAATGGACAAGGGTATCTGTCCTGCAGTATTAGCAAGCTGTAATTGTCTAGAAGAGTGGTAGGGAGGAAGGAGAGGAGCAATGTGATGGCAGAGGTTGAGTAGAAGACATCTAGATCGAGACAGGAGGATGCTTAAAGCCAAAGCTGAACTTGGCAGAAAATGTCATGATTCTTTTAATCAGTTTAACTTGTGTCAGTCCCCAGTTATGTAAAAGGGTCTGAATGTTTAATATTGCCATCTACAGACCACCCACGGGCACCTGTTCTTCTCTAGTAAGTTTGTGGATAGCTTCCAGTGGGAATTATGATCCACTTATGGCTGGAGCTTTGCACATAAATAACTTGTTAAGAGCTGTGGAAAACCTCCTGTTGTAACCATCATCCTCTGATTGCAAGGACTTGATGCTTTCCAATGTTTGCCTTCTGTTTGTCTGTTAAGGACATAGGATTATCTTGTAGCAAGTGTCATTGCTGTGCAGAGAAATCTATGCTCAATATCTCCAGCCTTAACCATTACCATGAGAATGGATTTCTCCTCTTCTGTGTATTAAGGACATGTTGTGACTTTGTGGAATCACTGCAGGAGTAAATGATGTATGAAATGAGAAATCTCTGCTCTGTGTGTGCAGACACAGCCAGTGCTGTAAAACGTTCAGCTTGGATGCAATCAGAAAAATCTCTGAAGTATCCCACATGACTCCTGGTCCTTCCTCTGGTAAAGGATGTTCTACCAGGTTTGGCTTAAATTTCTTTTCCTGATGTGTTCTGAAGTCTTGATTGATCATTACCGAGAGAGGTGTCCATGCCAGCTGTGGAGAGCACACTGCCTGTGTGTGGTGAGGCTGTTTCCCTTGAAGGTTGTAGTCAAGGGCAGATGCTTGCTAGCTTGGGAAGTTTTTTTGTTCCTTCAGAGTCCCTAATCTTTATATATTGAAGCCTTTGTATGAAACTTCCTTTTGGACATGTCCCACCTTCCTCCTTTCCCCAGACTGCTGAGCTGGACAAAGTGAAACTGGCAACCTGTTCTGTGGAGTTAATGCCCAAGTGAGTCTTGGAAAGTCTTGCAGTTTCCTGATTTTTATTGCCATATGTGGAAGAAGCCTAAGGCTGAGATTAAATCTGCATACTGACACACAGCTGTCCTTCTTCTGGCCCACAATCCTCCTTCCTTATGTCCCATAGGAGAGCATGGGCTCTTTTGGCAGACAACTTGCAGCTCAGAGCAGTGTTTGAGTGACAGTGGGAAGCTGGTGGCTCACAGCTTGTGCTGGTTTGATGACCACTGTCCAAGCTGCATATGGGCAGTCAACCATTGCTCCCAAAGGGGTCATTAAGGCACCACCTCCAATTACAGCATTTGCTGGCTTGAACCTACAAGTGCATAAGATGATGATAGGTTACATGGCTCAGACCCAGCTTCCATCAGCTCTGTTGCTGATTTGCAGACTTTTATCCACAGCACTTCTTTGTTGTCCAAGAGTGATGATGGGGATTTGAGAAAAGAAAGAAGCAGTGCAAGTGGTGAGCTTGCAAGGTGTTTGGATCTTGCAACTTGTTCCATGTATGTTCAGTGCTACAAGGTGGGAGGGAGCATGGGAAGCTAGATGGTTACTAAACCTAAACTGATGGAAGTTCAGGTGGGCGAAAAATGCAGAGGAGCTCTTGTAAAAACTNAAGACAAGCTCAGTAGCGAGTGTAGGAAACAAAAAAAAGGTTCATGTTAGAAAAAAGGGTGTTTGAGTGGTGATTTTTGTGCTCTGCTGTATGGATCAGCCAAAAGGCATGTACCTTTTACACTGACAAACAGCAGCAGCAGGAGTCTACAACTTCTTGTAAGATAAGTTCATGGAGCTAAAAATATAGAACTATATATATTTTCTGAAATAACCTCAGCTCCTTTTCTGGGAAGGAGATTCTGTGGTTCACTATGAATCTCAGTAAGATCCTTGCAGATAACTCAGCTGGAGAACAATTTGGAATTGCTCACAAAGGACATTTTTTCTCCTTGTCTTTAACAACGAGGCAGAATGACTGAGAGATAACTCCCTTGGATTCCTACCAAAAAGCTGCATCACTGTTCCTGGGAGAGTGCCTGGAACTTGCAAAAAATGTATCATCTATTTAGTCAAGGCTAGTGAGTTACCAGTTGCAAACTGAGTTCCCAGTTACAAACTGGACCTCTCTTTGCTGTGTAAGTGTGTCCTTCTTCCTTCAGTCCTATTCGAGATGAACCCTTTTCCCTCTTCAGTCTTCCTGCGTGACAGATGGGTGAACTTAACCCTGGGGGTGCTTCAGATCTCCTTCACCTGCTCCCTTGGTTCAAGAGAATGTGAGGGATTGCACCTTGCAGTGGCAGTGACTGCATTGTCTCCTGCTCTGGCTTCACTTTGAGCCCTCTAGCTGCCATCACACCTCCCCTGTATCCCTCTGACCATGGTCCCCAGGTGCTCTCCTTGCTACGCTGCATTTGATACGGGGCAGAGACCAAGCACTGCTAACTGCTATGATGTATTAGAAATCCTCTAAATGGCACTTTTCTGCATCAAAATGTTAGGTACAGATAATATTGGTACAGCTGACCTCTTAGACACCTGACCTTCTGGTTTTGGTGGTGGTTTCTTGCTGTATTTATCATATGTGGGGAAAAATTGACAGCATTCTGTACCTTGAGCTCCTTAACTGTCACCCTGGGTAAGTCTCTGCTGGGAACAAATATATCTAAACTAGGGAGAGAGAAGAGATGGAGGAAAAGCAATTCTTTTTCTTTTTTTTTTTTTTATTGTTCCACTGATGTGGCCCTTTTTTGCTTTGCTGTGCATTTCAGGCATGCTTGATCAGCTTTAAGAGCTTCTTCAGTGATTGCAGAACGTGGCTGTTCACATAAGACCTGTAGCAAGGGTACCTGGCAGTTGTTCTAAGGTTATTCTCTTAAATTTTAAATCTCAGTTCTACGTCATTTTCTCTTGATGAAGTAGCTTTATTAAGCATTCATTTGGGGGCTCTGAAAACTGTTTTAATGTAGATCCTCCTGCCACATGATCTCTTACCACAGGCTGTGCTGCAGAGTGGTGAGTTTGGCTCTCATGAAGTGTGGAAGTCTGTCTGTCTGGTGTGTTCAGACAGAGGTCAGGTCGCTTTCTGCCTGGCATGTCATGCTCTTCATGTTTTTGTGCTGCCATTTCAGCCTTGACATTTTTCTGCCTTTGTGTCCTGAAAACTTGCTTATCCTCCAGCTGCTGTTTTCTGTGCTTGAACCCCAGTTCTGCTGCTGTTGAGCAAAACCCAATTTAAAACTTCTTCAGTTGTCCTCTGTGTTTCTGGAGAGAAATGGCTCTTGCAGGGGCCTTTACTAACCCAGCAGCCACTTGCAGCTGGCTCTTGAAAGAGCATTTTCAAAAGTGCCATCCCCTCCTGTCCTAGTTTGTTCTCCTGGTTGCTCTCTGTAGGGTTATTGTTGTGTTGAGCCTCCTACTTGATGTTATTTAGTATTTTATCATTTTCTATGCCCCTTGCATTGCAATGCCACTGTCTGCAGATTTTTTCTCAAGGTTCTTCTTCGGTTTGTGCTGGCAGAAATAACAGCTCAGTTACTATCTCAGAGTTAGTTTCAGACCTATTGCTCTTTTAACCTTCTTCTCAAATGTGGGTTTTGGGTACTAGACAGGATAATATACTGCCTGGGCCAATTCAGCAGAAGGTGTATGGGTAGATGGGGAGGTATCTGTCATATGAAGGCCTGTGCACAAGCAGGGTGGTGAGCCCTGAGCTGCTGCACTGGTGGGGTGGCATTTCTGGGCCTGATCAGAGGTTATGTAGACATTAATAACAATAATCATTAATAATGCACAAATTGCCTGGGAATTTAAATTTAATGTGTTTTTTTTGGCCATTTATATGCTGTAACTTCTGAATGCCAGACTTTTCAAAGTTTGCTACAAAGACAAAAAAAGCTAAATTTGCATAGGTTGGAGGTTTTGTGTAGGGTACATGAAAATGCAGGTTATTTAGTTTTCCTGACAGACTCTAATCAATTTGCCCTCAAAAGTAGCAGCACCATGATTTCCTTGTCCTTTGACATCAACTCAAGAGGAAGTCTTTTCAGTGTCTCGTGGAGTGTTTGGCCATTAGGAGACAAATGATGACTTCCATTGAGAAGGACACATTTTATTCTTCTCTAGCATAGGCCTGCAAAGGTCCCAGTGAGGAGTAGTGCACAAGGAGGTCTCTGTGATTTCACTGTTTTCACTGCTTTCACTTCACTGTTTTGGAGTTTTGTCTTGTGGTGGTTTTTGTTTGATTGGGGTTTATTTTTCTTTGTTTGGGGTTTTTCTGTTTGTTTGGTTTGGTTTTTGTGTTGTTTTTTTTTTGTTACAGGCTTCTGTTTATGAAAAATGTTAAATGGGCTTTTTGGTTTAAACTTTGCATCACAGTCCCATGGTTTTAGATGCATGTTTTATAGTAAAATTAATAGTCTGCTTTAAAAATACAACCACAGAATTTAACTCTGGTAACACAGCAGCGTTCACAGAGGATTGTAGTAAGCTTGTGGCTGAAACTGCTGGGCCTGGAAACCCACAGAGCAAGGCTGTGAGTGGGAGCCATTCTGGGTTTTGAACTGAGGAGGGGACATGGCTCTCCTGAGTTGTGCAGAATGGTTCAATAAACCTCATTTTGTGACTCTGGATAGGACCTCTCCATCAGGGCAAAATGATGGTGCTGGAGGCTTGAAGCCCCCTTTAAATAATGCACAGAAGAAGTATTGCATGGTTTGTAACTACAGAAGCTTCCCAAAGAAATTGATGTCTTTCATAAGTGTAGCTCACAGGGGCTCATTTTTCGTGTGCGTGCAGGCTTGATTCACCTAATAAACCCAGCCCTGTGTTGGGCTATAATTGTAAATCCTGGAGATCAATGTATTTCTTTTCCATTTAACAACTTGTGAATGAATGCAGAGCCACATAAAAGTGGATGCTTAATGATAGTGCTTAAGGAAGATGTTATAGGCAGGTGTGGTAGTTAGATGAGCTAGCAAATCCCATGGGTGAGGCTGGATCATCCTCTGCCAGCAATTGAACCTTGACTGCCTTCATACAAAACACTCAGGACATTTGTGGGCATTTAGGAATTGGTTTTGTCTTTGTTTTCAGGAGGGAAATCTGCTTCCTACCCATGTTTGCAGAGCATAGCATTTGAATTGTCCTCCTTGTTGGGAAGGGGAGGAGGAGGCAAGCGATTCTTGTCAGTCGGCAGCTCTCCCCTTGAGCTTTCGGTTCCGGTCTGTGCGTTGGGACAGGCAGGCAGAGTGGCTGCTGAAAGCTTCATCTGTTCACAGTCACTTGCATACTAACATTTCCCGAGAGCTTCCACAGCTCCCTCTCCCCTTCTTCTCCACTTAATGGCCTCATATCTTTATCCTGTGAAGGAGAGGAGGATTTTTTCAACCCACAGGAGAAAATCTGCTGAATGAATGTTATCGTGTTAAATCTGTGTGCTTTGATTACTTCCTTGCTCTTTGCAGTGTTTCAGCCACAGGCAGCTTTTCCATAACCTGTGAACACTTTCGGCTTTCCTCTTGTGGTGACCATCTCATCCTGGAGATGTCTCCAGCCATGGATATGTGCTGGCAGCCAGCCCTAATGGGAGGGGGACCCTGTGTAAGGAAAGCACTGTGGTGAAGATGTGAACTCCTCTCTGGAGCTGAATTTGGGGTTAGGTTTTTGCATAAGGAACTACATTATAACATTTGTGCATTGTTTAAGGCTTGGGAAGCAAAAGTCACACATGGAGCAGGGCTTTCCCAATGGGACTGTAGCTGGATTAAGTTGTTGGACTCATAATTTAAATTCTATCTGGGCTGGATGATGGCTCATGTGTGGACACAGATGGACTGTTCTGCATGCCCAGGGTTCATTTTGGCCTCTGTGTACCTGGAGGTTGATCTGTCATGGGAACTTTGGCCATGTACAGCTCCTGCTGTCCTGAGCAGCCATGGAGACTGTAGTCAGAGGTGCTCTGGCTCCACAGGTTAGCAGTGTTGGGTGTTTGGCACATCACACCTGATTTGTTGTGCTGTTGTGGATGCTAATGTTGCACTGTTTACCTTAACATAATTACATTAACATAAACAAAATATTTATATTAAAGTCATTGCAGGAGAAAAATTGCTTTCACCTCCTTATCCCATCTTGCATCTTCATGTTACCCACTCTTTTATAATGTGCCTTTTAATCTTCACTTATATTCCTATTAAAAAACCCCAAAGATCTTGAAAGTGCAGTTGATGAGTAAAGCTAGAGCAAGAACAGTGTCAGTCTTTCAGTACATTCTCCAAAGGAAACCTCCTGAATCTTGCTTTCTGTGCAAGGAAGAGATTTTGAAGGGCATGGCATTAGATGATGTCAAGAGGAGTCACAGGCTGTTTTCAAGAGTCTATGTGGACTGAAGGCCAAATTTTATCAGAAATGGGTACCACTCAGGCTTTTATAGAAGTTGCATGTGCTTAAATTAAGTTCATCAGCAGAGCTGCTCAGCATTGTGTTAAGATAAAAAGATACATGTTTCTGCAGGATTGCAATTTTGGTGACCTTTGGCAAAATCAAAGCATGTAACTTCCTTATCTGTCTTTGGAAAGCTCTTCTTTAATCTCAAGACATAGCTTGAAGAGCCCAGCTTTAGGTATCCAGTACTAAAAATCTTGGCCTCTGTGCCAGAGGCATATGTTCTTTTCCTCCCAGAAAGCAAAACTGTTTTACTGTAGGAAGACCAAAGGTTATAGTAATTATAATGAATAGTGATAAAAACCTCAGAGTTGTTTTTTCTATTGTTTTTTTTCTGCCATGGAAGGATCTAAAACAGTTTCTCCAAGGCAGAAGCTTTTATGTCAGGTTTCACCCTAGAGCAAATTTGTATTTTCAACTTGAAGATGAAGATATTAAGAGAAAAGCTGACACCTGCTAACAAGCCAGCACCTGCAGGAGCAAGGGGGATAACACATGATGCTCTGGATCTCCTGCAACATTAATCAGTGTGAGGAAAAAAAAAAAAAAGAGGTTTGGTAAGTCCAACTCCACCAGTCTGGAGTTGTTAAACCTCTTGTGTGTCTCGAAGATGAATGTCAGGAAGTCCCTAAGGCAGCTCATATTCCTTAGACTTTGTGCCCTGTATTATTTAAGCATATTCCTATCAACTTTTCCACCATACTGTATCTGAAGCTGTGTGACACAGGTTCTGTGGTTTATGCAGAGGACAGAAACAAAAAGACAATTCAAGCAGCACTTGTCCTTCTCCATCTTACCAGTGATACCTTGTTAAAGGTCACATTTTTTCATGTACTGTCCTTCCTGTTCAATTATTACTTTCTTTCATTTAACAGTGTTACAACTTGAGTTTTTGCTTGCTTGTTTGTTTCTTTTTGGTGGTAATCCTGGCTTTTATGTGTCTGAGGTTAAGCCAAGTGCATAATGGCTTTTGTACAAGGCAGCTGTGTTCCTTCAAAATACAAGTGGCTTTTTTTTGAGCTTTTGTATATATATTTTTTCAGTTGAAGTCCAGGAAAAGATGCTGTGCTGCACACAGTGGGAATACTCATGTTTTCAGAATTAAGCACCATTAAGTAGATGTAAGTAGTTGTTGGACCAGTGCTTCTGCCTGTGGTCCTGCAGAAGATCTCTATGCACTGACTCTTGTGTCCTTGTAGAAGTCTGCTGGATATGTGCGAACCAACAGGAGTGGCAGGAAAGGAGCTCAGGGTGTGGGGAAATGTAGTTTAGTTAAGGTAGAGAGGAAGAGCAGAGAGAGAGGATCAAGGGTGACACCTTGGGTCATGAAGGACAATGCATGGCCTTGGCAAGGGTCTCCTGTAGCCCACACAAAAACCTTGCTTTTTTTAGACTACAAACCTCACCAGAGACTTAACTGCCCTTGGGTTTTCTTTCCTCTCCATTTTCCCTTTGACCAGAAGCAGGAAACAGTGTGGATACAATGAAGCACTTTCACTCCATGAGCATTTTGGGTGTAACTGAGGAGTAGCAGCCCACCTGTGCCTCTGCTTTGCTCCCCCATTCAGGAGGTACACAGCTCTCCTCTTTAAAGTGCTCACTTCCACACTAAAAACAGCCCCTGGGGCAGCACTGCTCAGCATTTAGGTTTCCAAGAGCATCAGTGCAGTACCTTCCCTCAGACTTAAGTTCCCTTTAAAAATCCATTACAGGCTCTATTATCAAGGGTGCTGTTAAACCCCTCTAGCATTCATCTCTTCAGTATATACATTAGGTGAATGATCTATTTCCAGACTAGAAGCTACTATGACACCATATATCACAAAGCTGCAGGCATTTCTGTGCCAGCAGTTAGATACTTGCCTTGATTTGCAAGGTTTCTAAGCACAGGTAGTTTCCTTCAATGCCAGATATTGTGACCAGGTAAATTTGGTGAGTGTTAAGCAAAGCTGGGACAGATTGTGTTCTCCCATGAAAAGATTTGGTCCTTACTGAAAGGAGTGGATGTCTTTTTCCATGTATAGATGGCAGGAGGTACTAATCCCATGGGGCTGTCTTTTAGCCAGGCATGAGGCTTCCTTTCTTGCCTGTACAAATCTGCCCCACTATTTAGTTGCTTCTTTGTCCTCTAGAAGTGTGTTAAGACCCAGGTCCACTTAAGCACATCTTCAGCTTGAATTGATAACCCCATATGGCTTTTTCCTCCCAGAAAGCAAAGCTGTTTTACTGTACAAAGACCAAAGGTTTTAGTAATTATAATGAATAGTAATAATAATCTCAGATTTTTTTTTCTATTGCTTTTTTTCTGCCATGGAAGGATCTAAAACAGCTTCTCCAAGGCAGAAGCTTTTATGTCAGGTTTCACCCTAGAGCAAATTTGTATTTTCAACTTGAAGGTAGAAATAATAAGAGAAATAGCAACTGGTTTAGATCTTTCCATAGCAGAAACAAAAGCAATAAGCTTAAATGTTTCTTAGAAAACCAAGGGCATGTCACAGAGCTTTATGGTGAGTTCAGCTCTGAGCTGAGTGCATGTTGCCATCAGTAGTAGTTTTCTCCCTGGTAGTATTTTTCTCCCTGGAGCAGGCTTTGTGCATCAGAGTTGCCCAAAGTTCTTTATCAGTGGAAGGCATTTTTCAGACATGCCATTTAGGCTGTAGGGAAGGTTAAGTTGCTTGCTTACCCTCATGCTTGTGGGACACCATGGGAGAAAATGAGAGGTTGCACCAGCACTCAGGACCCCAGACCTTGATCTGCCTGAGCCTGGGAGAAGTTACCTGGTGCATGGTCATGTCATACACTGGGGAGATGCTGGCTGAGCAGTGGCTGAAGTAGCACTGGTGCCCTGCCTGTGCAATTGCACTGAAACTTGTTCTGTACCTGGTGAGGAAGATGCTTTGCCAGGAGGAGATCCCTGGCCTTATTCAGCACCAGGGGGTAAATGCATCCACAGCTGTGAGAGTCAGACACTACAGGAGCAGCCAGGAGCCCAGTGGGGATGGGGACATAGATGGTGTCTGAAACATCTCATTTTTTGTACTCTCAGGGTCCCTGATGTGCCAGGAGGAAAGATTATCACTAGTTAAGTTTGCTGCTAGACAGATTGAGGTTCTGCCTCTTTCCAGATGCCTCCCATGACCTCAGGCAATCATTTGGCTCAGACCCTCGTAGATCATTTATAGTTCCAAATATGTAATGAAATTGGTGAAAATTGGAGACTAAAGTACCCTAAACCACCTGGCTCTAGGTGCTTGTCTGGAAAATCTCACAGGGTATGCAGACTGTGTGTCAGATGCCTAAAATAGAGCTCTCCTTTGGCCAGAGGATGGAAACAATTTTTTCTTACATCTTTCTGCATCACAGCTGGAAACATCCAGTCTGTAAAAGAAATGGTTGGGAAGAGGAGAGACATTAGATAATTATTTTTATTTTTGTCAACCTCTCTAGCCACCAGCTGGTTCTCTGCATGTCTATTTTACATGCAGCACGATGCAGATGCCTGGGCTTCTTGCTGTTTGCAGGGAGCTCCATTCAAGGTAACAAACATGTTTGTGCTGCTTCAGTGGGAAGGAAAATCTGTTACTTCGAGGACTGAAGCTTCTGCAGGTTGCTGTTGCATGGGTGAGCATCGTGCACTGCCACAAGATGGAGTGGAAATGAGTCAAGAGCTCCCAAGATGACAGATTTGGTGATGTACAGCAGTTTGGGAACGTGCAGCCTGTGCTGTGAATGAGGCCAGGGTGTCACAGGTTGTGATGTGCTTCAGCAATCGGTTGGGGTGATGACATGGGAGATAACTGGGAATGTAGTAATGCTGCTTGGATCTGCTCCAGCAAACATCCCTTCTTACTCCTGTACTGCCTTTTCCTTAATCTCTGCACATTCTTCACCTTTCTTATCTTAATCATGTCTTGCTGCCTGTGAAGGGCAGTCCTAGGATATTATAGGTATTTTCTTTAGTATTCTTCCTGGCATTGCACTTGCTAGATCTGTTTGTATGGTTTAGTTTCTCAAGGGGTGCACAAAGGTGCTGAGGTATAAGAAAAATAGCATTTTTTCCAGGTTGAAATTCCCCCTGTGAAATCACTCATTCTCCTGTTTCCTTTGAAATATCATTTAGTTATATGCATTTTAAAGCAAAGGCTGTTCACAGAATCACAGAATGTTGGGAGCTGGAAGGGACCCCAAAAGATCATCCAGTCCAACCCCCCTGCCACAGCAGGATTCCCTAGACCAGGTCACACAGAAGCACATCCAGGCAGGTTTTGAATACCTCCATAGAAGGAGACTGCACAGCCTCTCTGGGCAGTCTGTGCCAGGGCTCTTGCACCTCAACTGGGAAAACATTTTTTCTTGTATTCACAATGAATCTACTATGCTTCAGCTTACAGCCATTGCCCCTTGTCCTGTCACTGGGCTTCACTGAGAAGAGCCTGACCCCATCCTCCCGACACCCACCCTTCACATATTTAAAAGCATAGATGAGGTCACCCCTTAGCCTCCTCTTCTCCAAGCTAAAGAGACCCAGCTCCCTCAGCCTTTCCTCATAAGGAAGATGTTCCCTTCATCATCTTTGTTCTTCCTTTGCTATTATCATTGTTGTGTTTATACTTGTAAGATCTGAAATGCTAGTGGCTCAAAAGACAAAATCAAGAGGTCTACAACTGCATTTATTGATGAGATAATATTCAAACAGGAGGAGTACCAGTGGGCTCTGAAAGGGACATGTTTGGCCTCAGCTTGGAGAGCTCTTAGCAGCCTCCACCTTGGCCATTGAGCGTGAGCCCTGTGTTCTTGCCTACTCCTTTTCCAGCCAAAGATGCAGAATCCAAAATTTAATGCAAGGAGGAATTAGTAGCACTATTACTTACTTTACCTTTAATTACTGTTATTGTGTGTTCTGGACCAGATTCTTGTGTCCCAGTGCTGTCATTTCTCCACTTTGTCGTCAGGGTGGTGTTGCAAGGGATGGCAACAGCAAAGCAGCGATGTTACTGCTCCTCTAACACCATAGCAACTCATCTTTCTGCAGTTGAATGGTCTCTACCTTAAGATTAAAGAATATCCTTTATTTTGTGGTGTCTTAAGGCTTGAAAATGTTTTATAGCCAAGCCCATGTCAGATGCATGGAAAAGATGCAAGAAATCTATGGTTCTTCCACTTGTCTCTCTGTTGCTTGCTCTTCCAGCTGGCTGCCATCTGCCAGCTTTCAATACTTGGCTCTTGCCTCTGAGCCTTTCATGCTTCTCTGTGTACTCCTGGTCCCTGTAAGTGTTCTTTCCACAGCAGTTAGGGAACTGAAGATGAGTATCTTGGGTTTGATGTTTTCGGGTGTGATTGGTGTCATGTTAGATGGGAGTAAGTTGTTTTGCTGGGCTGACAAGCTGAAGAATGGCAGCATTTGGAAAACCTGAATGTTTCCATGAGTGGCTACAGTCAGACATGTTCACAGATTCCTAAAGCTTTGGCTTTTGAGGCTTAAATTCTCCAGACTTGTCCTGAGCTGTCTTTAGTTAATTTATGTATATGTATGCCTGTGGACTATTTTTTTAGGCATAAGCAGATTTAGTGAGTCTCTGATCTGAAAGTGATTTAACCAATTTCTCTGTATTTCTGTAGCAATAATATGATGTGCAGAAATGACTAGGAAAAGGTCATGGATTACTTGCCTCTAACTTTGTTGGTAGCATAGGGAGGGATTCTTGTTCTACCTTTAGCTCGAATGATTGGAGATTAAAAATAACCTCAGCCTGCTATAGTGTAAGAGTTTTGAAGGCTGCTCGGTGTTTCAGGAGGTTAAATGAAACCTAAGGATTCTGGGCTGCTGGGTGGGGTTCAGAGAGGTACATTTGGGAGCTCTCTGCAGCCCTGGTGGAAGGAAAGGGGTGATTAGACTGTCTTCCTTCGCAGACAGCTCTAATGTGTTAGATAACGCTGCAGTCCAATAGCTGCATGCTAATACAAACCCATCTATCTTCATTTACTAACCTGCTGCTGTTCTTTCCTTTTCTTTTCTCCTTTTATTACTGTTTTGGTTAGTTGACATGACCAGTTTATCAGCTCAGTTGGACTAAGCCTAGGTATTGCCTGGTTGGGAGACATCGGGAGGCTGCAGCAGGGATGCCTGTGGTGTCAGAGAGCTGGCAGCACGCTGGTGTCTGTGTGATCTTGTTGCTGATGACTGAACTTGGAGAGAGTTTTAATCTGTGGTCCTGATCCTCTGTGATTGCTAAAGAGCTTTGGGCTCTTCCAGGAACCTGATATCAGCTCAGCTAGCTGCACTCAAATAAGGGATTTTCTACCTCAACCTGGGTGCAGTATCATTAGGGATTTATTTCTCTTCCTTGTCAATAGGATACTGCAGCCATGTCTTGATACTTCAGTGTGGCTTTTTGAAGCAGAGTGGTGTGTTGAGGGGAGAGTAAAATGAGCTTTGTGGAGCTATTGTTGGCAGTTTGGGCCAAGAGGTATTTGGGAGCTGATGCCAACATATAGATTTTGTTTAAATTTAACATAATAGTAGATCATGTGAATGAAAACACAACCTGCTTCTTTTAGATAGTGGCTGCTTTAGTCTGAATATGAGAGCAAACCTGAGAAGAAAAGTAACTGAATTTCTTTCTGGCCATTAATTGAGATTAGGTGAAAACTTTGATCAGAATCTGAGAATTTCTTCTGTTGTTAATAGTAGGAAATAGGACTCAGTACTTGATGACTAAGTCTAGGATATCCTAGGATTAGACCTGATGTATGTGTAAGGATGTGCAGGTTTTTATTATTTCATTTGCCTAATGCAATGCCCCCTCCTCCTCACTGACACAGCCCACACACAGCCTTGTGTTTGAGAAATATCTTCAATTTCTTTGCATTAGGATCTCCCTGTTAAGTTAGAGGTAAGTGGTGCTTAAAAATGTTGTATTTTATAGGTGTTAAGTTTAAAGAAAAAGGGAAAATTGTAATTACAAAGTCCAGTCAGCTTACCCTAGCAAGTTATATGAGCTTCTCTGACAGTGACACCAAGAACCAGGTATATGTTGCTACTCAGATGCTAATGAAAGTTTTCTGCTGGTAATTCATGATGCACCTGCCTTTGCTTCCCCTCCTGTGTTGTGTAGCCCAGTAGTAGTCAGCAGATGGGATTTTCTTTTATGAACAAGGTGGATGTCTTCTCTCCAGCCTTGAGAGGGGAGGGATGTTCATTTTGTACAATGGTGGCAGGTGTTTAAAACTAAGTCAATGGAATGGCAGCCAGTGCTGGCTGGAGATTCACTGCAAAAAATGAATGCAGATGTAGTAAAGTTCTGTTTAGTCCTTGGAGTCCAACCAATATGATAATCAAATCCCATACAATTTACCAGTCTCAGATTTGGTGTAGTTTCTGGTTACTATCTTTAAGCACACAGAGACCTCAGTCCAGGTTCAGATTCCTGCTGATGCCTGTACTGAGGGTACTAACATCATCTTCCTGGAGTCTTGCAGTCACCTTAAATAGATTGCATTTGTTATTGTTGTTGTTACTGGTTATTTGTACCTAGGTAGTGCTTAGGAAACCCAGTCATGTATCAAGACCTCATTGAGTTAGGGGCAATACAAATAAACAATAAAATAACATACTGCTTCCCAGACCATGCAGTTAATGACTTAACTAATTACTCCTAATTAATCCATGCAAAAATTGGAGAATTTGCCCTGAGACCTTTTGAAAAATTGGAAAACATATATTGTCCTTTTTTTCCTGTCAGCTATTCTTACCCTGAGGTTTTTATCTCTGCTCTCAATTGTAGAGGAGCAGAAGAGCAGCTGTGCTGGGACATCAAAAATGTCCATTTAGCCCTTATTTACCCAAAGTACCTTCAAAGTGTCCACTTATGTCCTGAGCTGCAGAGTGGGCTGGTATTGAACAGCGTGCAGTGGTTTCTCCTCTGGTTTGCACATGTTGGCAGGGAGGAGAGTGAGGGTTATTTGGGGGGTGAAGGTGAGGGTGTAGCATGGATGCTGTTTCTCTCTTTCAAGAAATTTGGTCTGGGAGTGATAGACTTCTGAGGCTGCTCTGGTTGAAATGAGCACCACATTTCTTATGAGAGTGCATGGATTGGAAGTATGACAAATCATTTGACCTAAAGGAGGTGATACTGTCCTTCTAAACATAGCCTCTCAGGAATCTGACCTTTTAAAAAGGATTTTTGCATGTTGTTGTTTTTCAGTAAGATATTTTCTAGTACTCCAAACTACTTTTCTTGCCAGCCCCATAACTATGCCCAATTTGGATGTGAAACCTTGCATGGCACGAATACATGTATTATTTTTGTGTTGTATTTTTGTGTGTCCTATTTCCCCCTCTCCTTCTCCCAGCATAGATTGTTAAGCATCTGCATGCAGATAGGAAAAAGCTTGGTTCAAACTGCTCCTTATCTGCCTGCTACCAAAATTAGGTTTGTACCTTCAGGAAGTGATGACAGGTACAAGTAGGTAAGGGGAATGATGTGTCAGAGAGAAAACATTTCCAGTGTCTGAAATGAGATTTGGTAAGTATTCAGCTCCAAATGGTAGTGACCCTCAGCAAATTGGTCAGTTTTAGATAAAAAGGAATCTCTCTTAAGGCTTACTGAGAAAAGGTGAAGGACTCCTGTGAAGTCAGACTGCTATGAAGCCATTAGCAGCTTAGGTTCAGCAGTTCAGATACTTGTTTTAATCTGTAGGAAGAGGTGTGGGGAGAGTAATTGCCAATACTGCAGTGCCTTCAGGTGCTGGCATGCAGGTTGCAAGCTGCATGCCCTTCTGCCCAGGGATCTCAACTTTGTTTTGTGAGGCACATAACTCCATGCAAATTAGTCTAATGGCTTGCTTCTAAATTCATGCAGAGCACAGCAAGGTGTCAGGTTTGTGGGTTCCTTCTGCCTTTCATCCAGGGAAAAGAGAGAGATAGAAGGATGGAGCATGAGATGGGTAAGAAATTGGCTGAATGGATGTGGCCAGAGGGTTGCAGTCAGTGGCTCTATGTCTAGGTGGAGACCAGTGGTGAGTGGTGTCCCTCAGGGATCTGTCTTGGGATTGGTGCTCTTCAACATCTTTATTAATGACATAGGCAGTGGATTGAGTGCACCCTCAGCAGGTTTGCAGGTGACATGAAGCTGAGTGGTGCAGTTGATACACCAGAAGAGAGGGATGCCATCCAGAGGGACTTGGGCAAACTTGGAAAGTGGACCCAGGATAACTTTATGATGTTCAGCAAGTCCAAGTGTAAGGTCCTGCACTTGGATCAGGGCAATCCTAGGCATGAGTACAGTCTAGGGGGTGAAGTCATTGAGAGCAGCCCCATGGAGAAGGAGTTGGGGGTTATGGTGGATGAAAAGCTGGAGATGAGACAGCAATGTGCACTTGCAGCCCAGAGAGCCAACCATATCCTGGGCTGCATCAGGAGAGGAATGACCAGCAGGTCAAGGGAGGTGATTCTGCCTCTCTACTCTGCCCTTATGAGGCCCCACCTGGACTACTCCATCCAGCTCTGGGGTACTTAGCATAAGTAAGATGTGGACCTGTTAGAGCAGGTCCAGAGGAGGCCATGAAGATGATCAGAGGACAAGAGTATCTCCCCTATGAGGACAGGCTGAGAGAATTGGGTTTGTTCAGCCTGGAGAAGACAGGGCTTTGGGGTGACCTTCTAGCAGCCTTCCAATACCTAAAGGGGGCCTATAAAGAAGAGGAAGAGAGACAAAAGGGGAATGGCTTCAAACTGAAGGAGGGAAGATTTAGATTAGATCTTAGGAAAAAAATCTTTGCTCAGAGAGTGATGAGACACTAGAACAGGTTGTCCAGAGAAGTTGTGGATGCCCCATCCCTGGCAGTGTTCAAGGCCAAATTGGATGTGGCCCTGGGCAACATGGTCTAGTGGGTGGTGTCCCTGCCTATGGCAGGGGGGGTTGGAGCTAGATGATCTTTAAGGTCCCTTCCAACCCAAACCATTCAATGAATTCTATGAAAGCTCTCACAAACTGAAGAAGTTAAACTTCAGATTGCAGATTTAAAAGTTCTGCAGCCTTTATTTCAAGCCTAAGTGCATACCTGCATTGTGGACTTATGCCAAATCTTCACCAGCCTCTAGACACGTTCAACTTAGTAGTTTGGAGCTTGGGTTTCTGATGGTAATGTTTTTATCAGTAATTGGAAAACTGACTAAGAGTATATCCAGACAAATTAATCCAGAGCACCCTGACACTACACTTAGTGTGTTTATGTAGAATAAAAGGGCTCTGGTACCTGGGGTTTTCTGCTGGTAAACTCATGTGGCAGATTCAAGTGAGAAGGATCAGTTTTGAGGAAGAGAGAAACCAATGCTGTCAGCAGTTAGGTGCTTTAAAAGCAATGAACACCAATATTCCCCTCTCTGATTGAAAGAAGATGCTTCAGCATGTCAGTATCACTGGAGGATGTTTCTGAGGACCTTGAACATGTGTAGGGGTGAGATGGCCAAGGTAAGAGTTGGATGGTGGTACAGAAAGTGTAAAAAAACAGAGAAAAGAAAGGCTGCAATATGCACAGGGTGGGGTTTGTAGATGGGGACCCAGGGCTGTGCTCTGGAAAGCCAGTTGACTGTGGAGATGCAAGGAGGATGGGGAGCACAGGACCCTGTTGTACCAAGTGTTTTATGAAAATAACAAGGAGAGTCCTACTTCAGGTAGCTTAAAATCTGAGTCATATATTTAGCAACCTCTCAGGAGTCCTTTCAGCATTAATTATGTTTTTAAAGCACTTAGTGCCTATCATCAGAAGCTCTCTATAGAAACACAGAGTTAAATAGTCACAGCTCTGTGGCCTCTTAAGAGTTGTTCCTGATGCTAAACAGCATAACCATTCATAAATATGCATTGACAGTAGAGGGCAAGCTCCAGTTCTCCTTCCTTGAAACCCCTGTCTGGCAAAGCATTTCAGCTTGTGCATTACTGAAGCATTTAAATAGTTTCACCAAGTTCAATAAAAGTAGCAAACTGCTTGAACTTAACCAAAGCTTTGCCATCACCATACAGAGACTAAGACATGCTAGAGCAATTCCTGGTTTTTCTCTAAGGTATCCATCTATTGTGCTCATATATTCATTACAAGAACACATCTATTACATGCAACATGCTGGATCCATTATTAGTGGCTGTGTTTTGAGAATGCAGATGTGTACAAGAATAAAAGCATCACAGTGGAGATTATTTCTCTCTGACCACCAGATTAACACCTTTATTTCTGTCCTTAGATGTTGCAAGTCATGGTGTGTCACCTCTATGGCCTATTTGCAAAGCACAAACAGATGGGAAGGCATTTGAAGAGCGAAAGTGCTCTCTGGAGCATCCTGGATGTCTGAGAACACTGAATGCACATCAGTAAACCAACAACAAATTGGCTCAGTTGCTGAGTGAGAATAGCATCTGAGCATAGCCAGAACAAGTATTATAAAGGAAATTAAATGCACTAAGCAAAACCCTGTAAAATAGACTTTCTTGACCTTAAAAAGTAAGTTCACAGCTCAGTAAAACACAATTAGCAGGAAGAAGCATGTTAGACACTTCCTGAAGGTGCACATTTTAACTCTGAGTTTCTCTTTCTGTAGCTATGCTAACATCATAATTACATGTTGGCTTCAAGATGTTTGTTCTTCAGGGGAAGCCTGTTGTGGGCAGTGTCATCCCTTCTCTAATGCATTGGTCTTTAAAGAATGGCTTAATGAGCAGATTTAGGGGTAGCCCAGGGAAGGACAATGTGGATCAAAAGGCCCCTGTAGAGAAACTTGGAAGCATGCTGAGGACCCCTTTGAAAAGTGATATTCTCAGGGTACAGTCCACTGATTCCCAACTTTTTGGCCTGTTGTCTCAGTTAAAATTAAATGGGTTAAAATTACCAGCCAAGCATGCCTCCTTTCCTCAAGTCTTTAGGAGTGGGAACTAGGGAAGGAGGGAGCACCTTGACTGGCTTTGTCTGACCTGGTACAGCACTTTGGTGACTGTCTCCAGTTTTCTGCCCTTTCCCATTCCTGGGCTCTCTGGCTCTGTGGAGAAGATGCTTTGTGTGTGGTGGAGCTGACACAGTTTGCATGCTGAATGTGTAACCTATCACGTAACCATAAAACCCAAACCAGAGCAGCCAGCTTTGTGTTCCTGATGTCTGCACTATAATGTGGTATTTCTTCATTTCCTTTCTTACCAAGGAGCAACTATTTTTCCTCTTGCCAAGAGGCTAATCTATAGAGGGAGGAAATGTTTTACAGCAAGGAAAACACGAACATGCATTGAAAGAAACCACAAACACTAACAGCTTGTTAGAGAAACAAGATCTGGAAATAACAGATTCCTTGTGAAAATAAAAGTGCAAAATATTATCTTTAACCTTTCAGTGGGTTTTTAAAATGTTGCCTTGTGTTTCTATGGGTTCTCTTCTGTTCCTGTTTCTATACTTGTTGCTGTGCCTCTGCTCCAGTTCCTGGGTGTATACCTGCTGCAGGTATAACTCTAGCTGCAGTTTCTCTGGGGGCAAGAGAGGTTTAAGAAATTCCTATTTCCCCACCTTTGGCTGGATGGTTCTGTGCTAACAGTGAAGCTTGTGTACAAGCAGCAGCTCTGCCTACATGCAAAAGAGTTTTATGGAGGTGGGGATGGGCTGGAAGGGACTGTGTTACCCAAAGAAGTTCACTTTTACAGTGGAGCATAAAAGCAGCAACACTGAATCAAAAGGTTCATCTGATCCTGGATTTATGGCAGTGACTGGTGGGAGTGACTACCCAGGGAGGAATGGTTTGCAAAGTGGTCCCACAAATCACTGCATCAGCACAAATGGGAGAGGTGAGGTTTTGCTGCTGAAGGCAGAAGAGTTTGGGAACTTCTTAAAGATGATGTTATAATGAGTGATGTAGCTTAATTTTCCTTTGTGCTTTCTGATGCTTGGCTTGGGTCTCAAAATAAATGAGGAGATCTCAGTACAGAATCAAGGAATGGTTTGGGTGGGAAGGGACCTCTGAAGATCATCTAGTTCCAAAGGCTGTTGAAAGCCCAGTCCAACCTTGAACAGTTCCAGTGTATAACCATATACACTTCTAGTGTAGCATCTATAACTTCCTTGGGCAAAAATACTACTCTTATTATCTGTGCTGCTCCTGCCATCTTCTCTGAGCACTTCTTACACGTAGGCATGTGTCCTGCCAGACTGATTTCCAGGCAGCTCAAATAGGAAAGCAAGATAGTTTGTACTTGCTTGAATTGCAATCTGCCTTCTAAAAATAAAGCTGCAGACAATTGCTTAATTCATCACCCAAACAGGCTCGTGGCTGACCAGCATAAATATGTAAGGTTGCCTTTACCCTTGGACTTTCTCATTCCAGCTCTTGTGTCCCAAGCTATCCATAGGCACTGAGTCAGTTGGCATGGATGGGGATAGTTTGGGTGCTTTAACAAAGTCTATCAAGTGCAGAGCTAGCACTGAGGTGTTTGCTGAATCAATACACCATTAGGTGCATGGACCAGGGACTTTGTCTTTCTTTTGAATGGGGTGACATACCATAAATTGATCTTTGAAGTTGCTGGGCCAGTATCACCTTTTTAGTGTGAAGTCCTGCCATGGTTTATGTTATATTGCATTGGTAGACTGCTCATACAGACTCTTCTTATGATACTTCATCAGTTTTTGGATAGCTGTATGGTAACTCATAGCAGATGTATTGCTGGACAAAGCTTTTAGTGTTGCTCTTTAACCTCAGTGCTGTCAGTGTGAAGAGAAGCTGGGATACCTCACTCCTGTGCAGAGCATCCACCTCTCACGAGGCACCCATAGTATCAGCTGTGTGCCTAGAGTCTCCCTCTTGTCCTGGAGCTTCAGCAGGTGACTCCCAGATTTATGGCTTGTAGTGGGGCAACCAGCCCTGCTCACATGGTACTAGTCTGGTCTTAAGAGAGGGAAAAGGCAAAACTCCCTGGATGGAGAAGCCTGTGGAGCATTTTGTCTGCAGCCATTTGAGTGACCCATGGTGGAAATAAAGGGTCCTTGAAATAAATTGAACTTAGATTGCTTGTGCCAGAGTGTCTTATCAAGAAGGTTGGTTTAAGCCATACAAATCTAGTTGTATTGCCCCTGAATCAAGCTGCAAGTCCCAGGATACTCTGCTGTGCTGGGCATGGGTTGGTTCCCTCTTTAGGTCTCACTACATCTGGCCATGCTGGATGCACTTCTGTAGATTTTCACCTCCCCTCTCTGACATTATTCTTTGCTTTCTTGTTGCCACCTGGATACAATGGTTCTTTGTGATGCTTTATGCCAATATAAAATAGCAGTGAGAAGATTGCTTTGGACTGTCCTAAAGACTTCATAGAAACATGTTACTGCATGTTGGTGGGGAAATGATTGCTCCAGCATCCCAGTAAGACTGAATCCTTGAAAGCAACCCTTGGGCAGGACTTAATAAAGTGCTCTCTGGAGTTCTTCAGCACCTTGAACGTGAATGCAGTGTGCCTGGAGTCAGCTGTCTTGCTAAATGATCTTAGTGATGTCTTTCACCCTGGTTTTCCTTTTGTGTTACACATTCTGATCTACTGCTTTTTACCCCTTCCCTTTTCTCCAGTAAATAACACAGATGTTTCCAGAATATGATGGTCCCATATATTAGTCAGAGATATAAATGTGTGTCACAATGTGCAAGTGGGATTGCTACAACACATTCTTTCCTTTACCCTTTCTGCAAATGCACTTCATCCATCCCCTCTCATAGATCCAAGCCTGTTATCTGCTGGTGCTGCATATGTCACTCCATTACTTGGCAACTGCCTTAAATATATCAATGCCTTGCCTGCAAAATACATATCCTGCCTTACAATGGATGTATCTTGCACCTGCTGATGGAGTGATGTGGCTTATTGCAGCATATTTCATCCCCACTGTGAACTGGTCACAGGAGTCCCTTTTCCCACAGCTGTACAGGGCTGATGCTTTGGTGTGCAAACATCATGTGCAGCAGGGCATGGAGCTGGAGGTGGGAAGAGCACAGGAAAGCCACAGCTGTTTGAAACCATAGACCATGCAGCAGAGTGTCACTGGTCAGTTAGAGACAAACCTTTAACAACCCTAAGCACTTGACCTCTTGGTTTGGCTTTCTCATTTGAAAGGGGGAGCTGACAGAAGCAGGACATAAAGTACCTAAAGGGGGGATTGCAAGATAGAGGGGGAGAGACTTTTCAGCTGGTCAGGTTGCAGTGGGACAAGGGGGAATGGATATAAACTGAAGGGGTGAGATTTAGGCTGGAAACTAGAAGGAGGCTCTTTACTCAGAGGGTGGTAAGGCAATGGAACAGGTTGCCCAGAGAGGTTATGGATGCCTGGCAGTGTTCAAGGCCAAATTGGATGTGGCCCTGGGCAACCTGGTCTAGTGGGTGGCATCCCTGCCCATGGCAGGGAGGTTGAAACTAGGTGATCTCTAAGGTCCTTTCCAAACCAAATCATTCTATGATGCTGATGATATCTTCTGGGGCATCAGTACATGCTAGGGAAGAGCATTGCTCTAATTAAATTGCCAGAAATGCTTTGCAGGTGGCCAGAGTTTTCCCTGGGATATAAATCACCTTCAGTCGTGTCTTTGTGCGTAAGACTCCCATGGCAGCACTGTCTGTTCTCCCTGCTGAGCTGCAAAGAACTTTTCCTAGCTTCCAGTGTTCTGACTCTAAAGCAGTTCTGTGGCTGTGCCCTGCCTTTTTTTCAACATCTTTTAGAGCTGTGAAGCAGAGTGGTGGGCACTAATATCTTCAGACTTTCAGGGAGCAGAGATCTGTGTCCAAGCTCTTCCACTAGTCCTAGGTTTTAGACTCAAGTAAATCATTCCTTTGAACTGAACAGCCTCAGCCAGGTGAAGGATTTCCCTTATTTTGTGCCTGAGGTGAATCTTGATGGGGAAATTACTGTTGGGAGCCAGAACTTGGTAGTGTAATGACCCAAACAGAGAGAGACTGGCTTGAAAATTCTCCTGATGACTCTATTCTCCTTGCAAGGGCTGCTGATCCTCCCTCTGGCTCTGAAGGTAATGCCTCTGTGTTTCCATTTCCATATAGATAAGAAAACTTCAATTCTGAATATGTGTTTGTATGTACATCTCTCCATATATATATGTGTATGAATGTATATTTATGTTCAAACATTTCAAACTAGACTTCAAACTGTGCAGTTTGTCCTCTCTTCTCCAATCCTTTTCATAGAGAGTACATGGTGGGAAGAAACCTTGATGTTTTCTGGCTGTTCCCATAATGATGAAAGCACAGCTGTGCTTAAATCATTTTGATAGAATGTGCCTGTCCTGGGCAGCCTGTTTTGGTTGTTGCCTGGCTGGGCTGTGTACAATTCTCACAGACCTACCCCATGACAGTTATTGAAATGAGATCTGAATGGTCTGTAGGACAGATCTGTTTTAGTGAGAATTACTCAAATAATTCTGCATGCACAGGAGCTTTTTCTAGGGTGAAGCATGTTGGATTACAGGTAAAATACACTGTGTTTTTACTTTGTGTCTGGCTAAAATCCCTGCTTGCCAGGCATGGGCTCAGCAACACTCATCTGCTGCTTCTTTTGAGTTCACATGCATCATTCAACATGAAACCAGAGGTTTAGCATTTTCTTGAAACCACCTTTCACCAGTCATCAGGCTGATCTCTGTGGTAAACCAACAAACCATTTGCATGCCAAAGGACAGTAAACTGCTCCCTGGGATCCTTGCAGCTGAAGGAGATGTTCAGATATGCTGAAAGACAGCTCATTGGGAAAGCACTGTCCAAACAGGCAGTGATAGCATTGATCCTTTAGCAAGGAGGATTTGTTGGAAGCCTGCTGCAGCATCTGATTTTGGGGATATACTGGCTTTGGATAAGTGGTCAGCCCTGGGAAAAACATACCTAGCATGTACACTGAATGACATTGCACAGGGTTCAGGGGAATACTGATTTTTTTTTCCCCACTGGACTTGAATATCATTTTAAAAAATGAAACTCATTTTACAAAATCTGTAATTTTGTTGGTTTGTTTTTCCCAGGAAAGTGATCTCTCATCTTCTAATGCCTTTACAACTACTTTTGGTTTCCTGTGCAAAGAGTCTAAGGATGCTTTGGGGAGGCAGTGAGAGCAAAGGAATTTGATGGAGCCAGTTGTATTTGCTACTCCCTAGGCAATTTCCACAGCCTTTGAACAGCAGTGGAATGTACAGTCAGAGGAAGTTGCCTTATTTAGTCTAAGAAACAAAAGGTCTGAGCAAAGTCTGGTAAGGAATTGTGTAAAAACTGCTGCAGGAAGAAAAGAGAAAATCCCAGGTCTCAGGTTCACCAAAGCTCTGAAGGAAGATCAGTGCCTTTTAGGCTGCCAATTACCCTTCTGGATAATGAGTCCTCCCCTTAATAGTCTGTATTTGCAGTGATCAGCAGGACAACACTGAAAACTTCAGCAGTTTTCTATAATTTCTAGCTTTACCTATGACATTTTGCCCTTTGGCATCTGCTCTAGTTTCTCCTAAAATGCCCCTAAAAGCCACTCAGTTGTGTCCTCTCTTTCCATCTTCACCGAGGGGTCAGGCAGAGGGGATGTCCCTGATGAAACACATGACATCTCTTAGCCTATTTACCTCAGGGATTTTGTTGTTTGGTTTTTTTCCCCCCCTGAGACAGAAATTTCTTCTAAGCCTTCAAATCTCTGGCTGAAGTGAGGCCAGAAGCACACAGCCCTAGGAGAGCTACTTGGACTGGAAGATCCATTGTGCTTAGCTTAATAAAAGCTGTGCTTTTCAAAGACATTTAGTTTTCTCTTTGTGCTTCCCTTATTTTTCAGTACCATTTCAGTATCATTTATTTCCTCTAGAGGAGGAGGGCTTCATGTTCCTCTCTCCTATAGGAATGTGCCTTTCAAGCTGAGCTGTACATGCTCTGGAACTCAGGCAGCAGGATGGCATAAAAAAAATCAGGAAGGATGCAACTAAACAAATTGCTTTTCCAGAAATCTTTTCTGTATAATTTCCTCCTGTTCCTCTCCCTCCTTCACCCCCAGTGCTAAGGCTCAGGACTCACAAATGCCTTTCAATGTCAGATACTCTTCCCTCTTCCCTAACCTTCTTCATGCAGAGTTTCCTTGGATAAGGCTGGGATGTAGGAGCATGCTTTTCCATCACTCCTGTTGCCTGGGGAGCCTCTTTGCCTGGATGCTTCCTAAATGGAGCCTGTGTATCCTCCATTATACATATAATGTATATCCACATATAAATATATATATATAAATACACATATAATGTGTATCCATTATATTTTACCAAAGGTTTTCTTGATCCTAGAAAACTCCCATCTCCTTATGAAATACACTTCCACTTTAAGGAGAGAATATTTTCTTTACTGTAACTGTACTCAGTCTGGGAATATTTTTTCTGTAGAGATTAAATTTTTATATTATCTGGAAGAAAACCAACTCTGCCAGTCTCCAGGGGATCTGATGTCTGGCCCTTGCAGCAGGAGTTGCTGAGATCTTAGCAGCTCCAAGTGGTGTCTTTTTTCCCTTCCCTTCCCTTCCCTTCCCTTACTGTGAGATAAATACCCTCCTTTTGTCCCAAAATTCAGATGTTTTAGGAGATTCTGAAAAAAAACCCAACCCTGTTTTTGTTTCTAAGGTACTTGTTGGGTGAATGTGGCTTAAGGATGAGTGAAGCTCACAACTGTTCAGAGCTCTGATCTACACTGAACATTTAATCTTGATACAGCCCATTACCATCTCATGAGCTTGCAAAATTCACTAGGGAGTGAATTCACTCCAAAGATCAAGCTTTTTTTGGGGAGGATTAGTGCTGTTTATCACTACAGATAGGCTGGAGCAGGCACCAGGAGAGAGGTTTTGGCAATGGTTCAGCACTTCTGCTTTGGTGCCTGCCCAGAATGATAAAGGATTTGGTCAGGACTTTTAGCCCTGTTCTTCAGGGAAGTAAGCTGATGGGATCATGCTCTTTCTCTGGTCCATTGTGTCTCTCTATGTCACTTCTGGCCCTTTTGGGCCAATTTCAAGCAGGTTTGGCAACGGGCTGGGGGTTTTCAAAGCATAAAGATGATGCAGGCATGTGCTAGTGAGAGGCCACAGCAGGAGCTTGTGCTGGAAACCAGCCCTGAACAGTTAGTTGTGTGTGGGCAAAGGCTGGCTTCAGAGCCAATGTCCCCTTTCTGCTCCTGCCTCTCCAGAGACACTTAGTCATTTGCAGGGTTGTGCTGTTTGAACATGATATGAGAGATCACTTGTCCTTTGAGACCTAAATAGCATTTCCAGGCAGGCTGTGAAGGGCAAAATGGAAGAAAGTGTCTGTGCTACCTGCAGGAACCTGCAACCTGGAGCTCTTGGCTCCTGATGTGGGCCAGGGCTCTGCTGCAGAGACAGTGGTGTAAGCAGGGACTGAACAAGGCCATGTGGGGATCAGGTGAGGTGGGTGGGAGGAAGAGGAGCAAAGAGAGAAGGAGGTGCAACTGCACACAGGGGTTCTCTCTAGAAGGTGGGCTGCTGGTCTTGCTCTCCCTGAGGCTTGGGAAGCATGGGGGTGTCTGTGCACCCAACCATGAGTTGATGCAAAACCCTGCTGAGAAGGAGCTTTGCCTGGTTTCATGCTGGGATGAACCAGATGGGTTTGGCTGAGGATAATTGCTGAAGTTGTAACAAAACCTTGTGGAAATGTGCCCTCCTTTGTGCAGCCCTAAAATGAGACTAATAAAAGGGAATGACTGAATGGATTGGCTAATTCTGCTGGAACCAGAACTGTTTTCAGTCCTGCTTCTCCTGAGGCATCTTTTCAGCCAGTTGGAAGCAAATTTCTTCCTCATCTGTTTGGATGTGAATTATCATCCTTGCCAAACATTGCTTGAGTCTTGCTTTGAAGTGCTGTAGACCAAAGTGACATCCCAGCTGCATGGATGAACCTTTCTGACAGCTTGAACTGGAGGATGAAATGTTTAACCAGCACAGAGACAGACAGAGAGATCCTACCTGTCACATTGCACCTGGGAATATTCATCTTTGTGACTATCCCTGCAGGTGTATCTGCTGCCCTGGGAGGCGTGGAAAGAGAGGCTGATGGTCCCACAGCAGTCCCCTAACCAACCCATGTGATGAGATAGATCACCTGAATTGATTCCTTTATTTAAAGGACACAGGTTTATCTGTCCTGACTGAGACAAGGTTTATAGTAGCAGAAGAACTGGGAAGTTCATATGCAGAAATAATCCTAGAATTACCAGAGTTGGAAGGGACCTTAAAGATCATCTAGTTCCAACCCCCCCTGCCTGGCAGGGACACCTTCCACTAGATCAGGTTGCCCAGAGCCCCATCCAGCCTTGTCTTAAACGCTTCCAGGGATGAGGCTTCCACAACCTCTCTGGGCAATCTGTTCCACTGTCTAACCAACCCNCAGAGTAGAGGGGGAGAATCACCTCCCTCCACCTGCTGGCCACACTTCTCTTGATGCAGCCCAGGATAAGGGAATATACTGAGGAGGGAGAGAGAAATATATGCTGGGGAATGTGTGTGTCTAGTTCTTAGGATTATAACCTTGGAATAAAGCAGTTATTGGCATTATAGGCTTGTCAGTCAAAGCTGCTGAATATAAAGTCATGTCTTGGCATTTCTCTGGTGCCTCTGCAGTCAAGAGAGGGGCTTCATTTCTCCAGGACCTTCATTTTGCCTTGTCATAGCAGAGCCTGCTACCTGGTGACAGCCAAGAACATGGGGGTACAGATGGGTCTATGTTAGATCTGCCTACGTGTTGACTGTATCTTGGGAGAGATGGAGTATGCACCAGCCCCTTGTGTATCTTTAGTGTGCAATAAAGCCACAGATGGACAAGCAAGGAAGGTGTCCCTGTGCTGTCTAGCAGCTCCCAGTCTGCACTTCCCAGTCTGTATCTCTAGCATTTTCATGAAGAAAAGCAACATGAAGCTTTAAATGCAAACTGGTAGATCTTGGTGACACCTGTAGCAGAAGTATGAGCATGCTGTGGAAGGACTTCACAGCTCTGTGCTACAGTCTTCTTGGCCAAGAACTAGCACTGATAATAAGAATTTCTTACTGCTTTTGATGGAAATATTTAATGAGAAAGGGGAAGAAAATGGAGTTGAAATTATGAAGTGAATTTCTGTTAGAATGTGTCTGTTACAGTGGTAAAATCCTCAGCTGATGAAGTGAGGAAGCATTTTTGTCTTTTTGGTGTAAGGTGTTCCAGGGTGTCCTAAGGAAATCTATGCATCTACAAGTGCACTGTTCCTGAGTAGAAAGATCTGATTTTGGTAAAGCCATGTTTTGAGAAAAACTGTCTCTTTGTGAGAATTTTTTTTTCTTACAAAATACTGTTTTAATTCTGTTAGAGTCTGTGTCTGAAATGAAACTGGTGTTTCTTCTCTTCATAAGGAAGCTGAACCTTGTCCCTCCAGCCACTTGGGGTTAGGAAGGTCTCAGAGTGAGAAAGTTTCAGCTTTCCCAGCTTCCTTGACTTACTCTTCAGGCTGCTGCTGAGCCTGGAGATGGAAGAAGGCAGCTTGGATATCTTATCCATCCCCATGTCACAGGCAGCTGCTCCTTGCATTTGATTTGTTATTATTGTCCTCAGATAAAATCTAATCAAGCCCAGCATGATCAGAGGGACTCCATCAACTCTCAGATGCTCTCTAGCAGGGAAGGCTGTTTAGAGGTTTCTTGTCAGAAAGAATAATAATAATCATCATAACTTCTATTCAAGTGCTTCAAACTGTGATTTACATTGATAGGTGATTTTCTTACTGCCTCACAATACTACTCTTTTGAGGAGAAAAATGTGTTTAAATATGTGTCTTGTAGATGAGGAGACAGTGTTTTGTCCAGAGCTGTGGAAGTCTGTGGGAGGTTTGGGAGCTGGACCATGCTCATTGTGAAGCCCTGTGGATAACCCCAAGGTTATCATCCCTTCAAAAGCATCAGTGGTAATGACAGTTTGTTCTCCTCAAGAGATAGGGCTCTGCCATTCACCCAAAGGGGAATATACCCTGGTAACAAGCCAACCCTCAAGAGCAGAAAAGAAACCAAAATAATCCATCAGTTTGTTTCTTTTTTTTTTCAGTTCCTGATAAAAAGAAGAGTGTAGGCCTCTGCTAATGAAAAACATTAACATTCCAAGTGTTCTGTATAATAAATAATAACATGAGCATGAAGTTGGCTTCCCATAGTCACCACCAAATCATCAATACAGCTCTTTTTGTGCAGCTTGTTTTGAACTTTGCCTATTTCCTTCAGCTATGCAGATATAAATAAATAATTGCACTTGATAAAGGTCTGGGAATGCTATACTTTAAAAGATAAGAAAGCTTTGAGAGGAAATTGTTTTTAAATCCATAACATTTGTATGCTGTTCACTGTTCCTACTGAGCTAAAATTCATTCAGTTGGCAGTTAACCAACCCTATTTTATCCCTATTCTGTGTTCAACCTGTCCTCCTCCTGGGGACATCTAACCTTATATGTAATTACCTCTCTGAGAGTAGGAAGGAGGCCTAAATAACCTTCCTAACAACTAAAGAAATGCACACAGATCCCTGGGACAGGTTATCAGTTGGATGCTGGTGGCAGAGCTATTGAGTCATGCAGAATTTCAAGACTTGAGTCATTTTTCTTCCAGCATTGGGCCAAAGAACTAGAATTTGAAGTGTTTGCAGAGAACCCAACCAAAACATCTTGGATTTTCAGCTTGTTTTTATTTCTGTGATAGCTTGGCAGTGACAGTGATGAACTGTAACAGTGACGGTGGCTTTTTTTCTCTCGAGGTCTGTCCAAGTCACTTGGTCTCATTGAAGGCTATGGTGGACGTGGTAAAGGTGGGCTTCCAGCCACCCTGTCCCCTGAGGAGGAGGAGAAAGCAAAGGGACCCCATGAGAAATATGGCTACAACTCCTACCTGAGTGAGAAAATTTCTCTGGATCGTTCCATACCAGATTATCGTCCAACCAAGTAAGTACCAGTTGCTCCTGGAAGGAGTGCAGATGTTTAGGTATCATCCAAGAGCCAGGAGTGATGGCTGCTTTCATATTCCTGTGGGATACTCTTCACTCTTCCCTCCTTATTGTTCACTGGGCCATGCTCAGGAATGAGCAACCAATGTAGCTTGCCTGAAAGTGAGCTAGTTCATAAAGATGAGTTATTATGGGAAAAGAGTGAATTTCTTCCCACTCTAATCTCTTTTGATTTTCCTAAAGCAGTACAGTATTTTGGGAGGTGGCAGTACAATAAGGAGCTCACATCTGCTTTGCTAGGCAAAGGGCTGTTCACTGAGCTGTTGGCCTCTGGTGTTTATTGCCCTGTAAATGTGTGCAAAGACTCTCCCTTTCTTCTCCTTGTCAGCTCCCTGCAAGACCTCCATGGCTCTGGGGCTGCCCTCACCCTCCTTCCATCACAGTCCTTCCCCAGGGATGCTGCTGTGGGATCTCCTGTAGATCTTTAAGCAGCTCAGAGGGGTTGCTGTGAGGGGAGGGGCAGAAGTTCTTTAACCCCTTGTCACTGCAGTGGCAGGAGGAAGGAATGAGAAAAGGCTTAGAACAGCAGTCAGACAGTAACAGCTCCTGAGCAGTGACACCTCTGTGCAGACACCTTTGAAGAGAGCCACATGGATCAGGTAGCAATATCTTTTCTCTACTATTTTTCCAGAATGACCTTTTGAGATGATGGTGGTGATGATATTTACCTGCTAAGCACCATGGAAGAATAGACTTTAAATGAGCTGCCAAATCTTTTTGTTAAGAGTGTGAGAAAAGACATGCTGTAAGTTTATCTTTATGAAAGTTAATTTTAGATATGGCTAGCAGAGTGATCCTCAAAATAGGAAAGTGTCAATTTGTCCAGGCCTAGAGTGAAATGCCTGATAAAAAGAAGAATGAGCTGAGAGAGATTTAGATGCTGAAAGATATGTGTCCCATGCCTGAGTCGTTAGGACAGTGACAAAGCCACTGCTTGGCATCTGCACACCATTGAGAATCATGCAGCAAGGGGATGCAGCTCCATGTCTCCAGTGTACTGGCAAATTGTTAAGGATGTGAGAGCATGGAGAGCTTTTGTTCCTTCACTTCTCTGCATGCTGCATGAATTTCAAGCAGCCACTCAGAGTTTCCAAGGCTGTCAACCACTAACAACAGGAATATTTCAATGAGTTTTCAAAGGAATGAAGGCCCAGCCTCCAATTCTGCTGGTATGCTTAGTCTGGATGAAATGAATTGCAGGTAGAAATTGCACCTTTGGCTATAAGATATGCAAATCCCACTACAATGACAAATCCTTGAAGTGAGACCTTCTCCAGCAGCTACCTGAGTCTGAGCTTCTTATTTTCATTTCTCATCCAGAACTCTGACTTCTAGCAGAGCCAGCATTACTTTGTGAGAATTAATTTGAGAAGGAATGGGGTTTTTTTCAGATCTGGGGGGGGGAAAGAAAAGGATTAATTCTGACATTTTTTGGTTTCCATTGTATTCTTCCTCAGTGCCACTATCCATCATTTCATGGGAGGGTGGTGGAGAGGACAGAGTAGGCACAGCAATTTATTTAAAATGCATCATTTTGAAGCTGGGCTAATGCTTTGGAGAGAATTTGTGGGTACTGACTGCAGCTGCATAACTTAGTGTCTTTTATCTTTGTGAGAACTTTAGGAGCATGCTTTGGTTATTCCTTTTTCTAGGGAGGGTCAATTATCTTGGTATTGTAAGACAGCATTTGGTCTGCTTATGAAAGAGGCTTGAGTTTGGAGGATTTGAAAAAGTTTCAGCTTTTTCTCCTTCTAACTTCCAGATCCAGTCATTATTTTGTGCCTGCATTTTTATGGCTGATTTTAATACAAACCATTTAAGTCAAGGATCCTGGTCTCTGATTAAAATAGATTCCAAGTCAAAGGAAATTAGCCTAAATGGGTTTGAAATTGCAGCATTATTGGGGGGAAAACTGTTGAAACCCCTCCAGCTGACAAGCATGACAAAGCATGTATTAGTTTTAAATACAATAGTGAAGCCTGTTGGGTTCAACTGAAGGCTGTTCAAGGTCTGGAATGCTGATGGGCTTGGACTGATCCTTGCAGTGGCTGTTGCTTAGGCTAAGATTAAAGTGGTCAAGTGTCACTCTCTTTAGTGCTGGGCTGTGCTGGATCAGTCCTTTCCCTTCCCCCTCTTTGTGACTGTGGCCAAAGTGAAGTGAATAAGGGGAATTTAGGGGAAATTTGGCATGCTTTGTAATCTTACTGTATTTAGACTCCCTGCACCTCATGGTCAGCAACACCAAGGGTTCCAAGATTTAGTTATCCCTGCTCAGAATGATGTTCAGGCAGATTCTGGCAATGAGGAGGCATTATGAGTCCTAGCTGATGACATTATGAGTCCCTGCCCTGAGGAAGCAGAAAGGATAGAGGCCAGTTTCCCTGGAGAAAATGGTACAGGCAGGAGCTGTTGGTTACAGGATGGTGCTTAGGAGACTGTAAGGTCTTTCCCAGGGCTAGGAGCAGGGTAGCTTGCTTTTCCTCATTTGGGAAATTGTAGTATCTTTTTTGGGGTGTTCAGGTGGTTTTGGTTATAAACTGCAGTGTAAGAGATTTTCATTTCTTTGCTTAAAAGCTGAGGCTGCTCACCTTGGCTGGAAGGTAGAAAGCCTACCCTGCTCTTCAGTATTGGGCTTTACACTGGCCTGATTCCCAAAACAGTGCTGCATGTAGTGTGGATGCACATGGAATCACCTGTGTGGTACTGCTAGCATAAGGGAGACCTTAGCCTTGAGCTTATTAATCAGATGTTTGTGATCCTGGCCTTCTACTGAGTAGGAAAGGTTGGATTGGGTGTGTGTTGCAGTGTGCTTTTAGAGTGAATCTGGTAATGGTATCACATCCTGGATGGCCAAGCAAGCTACTCCTTTGGCTAAAACAAGGGAGGATCAGTATTTTGGTGCAGGGAACCTTATTTCAAGTCCTGCTGTGGAACAATGACATCATGAGATAGACACAGACAACACATTTCTATTTTGCTTGATTAGTTTTTTTGGACTTTAAGATGAGATTCCTGCATGTTCTGGAAAACAATTACTGCTTCTAGATTGGAAGTAGCCAAGATGCTGCCTGCAGACTGCAGAACTTCTACACAAATCAAAAAAAATTGACAAAAGAGAGATTTTCTTCAAATTTCCTGCAAAAACTGTGGACAAGGCTAGTGAATTTTATTGTTGATCAATTCACAGCATTTTCTGCTTACCTGTGAAGGATGGGGAGGGTTTAAAATGTATTTACTGAAATGGAAGCATATTTACATGGGATCTTAGGGGCTGCTAACATTTTCTGCTTTGATACCTGATTTTATGCCCCTCTGGTTTTTTTCTGTGCTGTATGTTTTAATGGGAACCTCTCCTATATGTAGGGGAAAAATAAAAATTGCTGTCTTAGATCAATCTGCTTGTCCATCTTATCAAGCATCTAATCTCCAGCAGTGGAATTACCAGATGCTTCAGGTTGAAGAAATCATATTAAGGAAAACTATGAAATAATCTGCCTATCTGGTATGTTGTGTCTTTCCTATTCTCTCTTTTTAATCCTATCTAATATAAATGTGGAGTTCTCATTATCTCTTTTAAAGTCTGTTCCTTTCTGGAATCCTGCAAAGCTCTGATTCAGTGGTATTTTGTGGCATTATGGGATTAAGCAGTAGATTTAAGAAAAATAATACCCACAATTGTTGGGCCTACTGAATCATTGGGTGAAGATGACATATTCCTGCTGCTGCAAATCTGTCAGCAGCTGTTCTTGTGCAGGCAAGCTTCAAGATACTAAAGTGAAGAGGAAGACAGTGTGAAGTGATAAGCAACTTCAACAGCTTGATTTTCAGATGTTTGAAGGCTTCCTAGGCAGGAGCCCCTCTTTCCTGCTTTGTGGGTCCTGCAAAGTGTGGAAAAACTTTGTGGGTTATCAGGAGCTTGGTCTGCTTCTGTGTCTTCACAGCATGCACCTAGTAGAAGGTTTGCATTTACTAGCTGGAGCAGGTGGTCTTTGGGCAGTGTCCTGGGTAGAGCTGTACCATCACCTGGAAGCCATTGCTGAGGACTGAGCAGTTACATATCACTGGCTTGATGTTAACTTTTCCAAGTGGTGTCTTTGGGGGTTGAGTCAGAGTCTTTACACTCAAGTGTCTCAAGTGGCTGAATCTCCCTTTTATTTCTGTAGCTGTCTTCTTTGGGAACCTGGAAGCAATTGGGCTTTTTAGTACCATCTGGCTTTAGCTGGTTTTATTAGCAGAGACTTCTGTGTAGGGGCAAGTTGAGAGTCTTTCTGTGGGATATAGTGGAAAAGACAAGAGAACTTTAGAGAAGACTTTGGGTTGTTCTTTGACATCTTACTTAAAGGAACTGAATCCATTCTTGATATTATTTTAATATAAAGTGGTCTGTGTGTGCCCTTTGGGGACTCTCAGCATGTCCATACTGGGTGCTAGAACATATTCTGTAGCAGGAGGCTCTTCTTCCTTTGGGCTCTCTTCTCACCCCTGGAGAGCCTCTTGCTCTGCCATGGAGCTACTTTTGGGTCTCAGCCTCCACTCAGGTTACTGGCATGTTGCAGGGCCAAAGAACTGGATTTGGGGTTTGTAATCAAAACCAGATACATCTTTAGCAAGTCATGAATGTGGATGTGACTTAAGATACATCAGGACTGTCCAAGGTGGTGGGCCTTGGAGATGTTTAATTCAGTCTCCTGCCTAGGAGAGCACCTTCACCCCTACCTTCATCTCTCTGTTGTGTTGGACCCAAGTCCTGTGCTGGATGCTAACCAGATCTGCTCTCAGGCTTCCTGTGCACACTCTAAGGCTTGGCAATGTTTTGTGCTGTGAGGCTCAACCTGTGCCCTTTGGCTGGCTCTCATGGGGCTTAGGGAAGAAGAGCAGATCTCTGCCACTATGGAAATAACTAAAAGGCTTTGCAGATGCCTTTGTCTCAGTTTTCTCCTATAGCAAGATGCTGAAATACTTTCTCAGCACAGCCCATGACTCGGGCAGGAGACTGCCCTGTATGCTGCTTCATGCATCTGGCATGGTTGGCTTAACATCTTGTTTCTTTCCCAAAATAGAAGGCATACAACCTCCTTCAGACTTTGCTTGAAGCCAAATGGTTTTTGCCTTCTCTGCCCCCTGCCCAAACAAGCATATTCTTTTTTGGTGGATGTGGCTGAGATCTGCAATTATTATTCCAGCACGTGAGAGAGATCTTTAGGGATGGTTTCCTCAGGTTTGTAGTAGCTGGAGTGTTCCTGGAGTCACAGTTTGTGGATTATGCCAATTACTTAGTTGTGTCCTGCCATAGGGTGTTTGGCCAGGCTTGATAAAAGGAGTCTGAGGAGAAGGACAGTGCTTAAGAAGACAAAAACAAACTACTTGAATTCTACTGGTGACATTTGCTGGGAAATAAGAGTTTCAGGACTGTTTATTTGTAGTCATTGCTGTTTATTGCAAACAAAGGAGGTTGAAAGAGCTCTTTTTCTCTTGCATCCACAATATTTTACCTTTTTCAAAGAGGTTTGTGGTTTGGTGGTGTTTTTTGTTGGGTTTTTTTTTTTTCAGTCCTACATACAAATAAATGAAGGGAAAACCAGCAAGGAATCAAGACAGTATAAGAAGGAAAACACCCATTACTGTTTCAGATGTGAAATTCTCTTTGAATAGCACGTGGGTGTGTATTAAAAGATACTTTGATCTCTAGGAAGAAGTCAGAACTAGTTGTGTATCTTCTCTTCTGCTAGATAGTTGTGGGTCTGATCCAGTGTTGTGTGAAAAAAAGCTCTTGCCCTTGGCTTTTTATGGCTTCAGCCATAAAAAAGGAAAAGTAGTATTTTCCAATACTTGGAAAGATGCCACCTGAACATTTCACATCAGAGCAATTGAAGGCATCAAGCAGTGAGTATCAGTGTCAAAGCTCTGGCATAAAGGAAACGTGCCTCAGAGCAAGGCTTACCAAAACAGGATGGGTTTTGTGGTTCAGAGACACGTTGCTGGATGTTTTCTATCTGTTCATGCCATCCTGCCCAATCTGTCTGATCTCTGGGTGGCTTTAGGCATTTTGATTCTGCCAGGCTGCACATGTTGTTCCTGGTGCTCTCTGAAGGAACACTTGAGGTTGTGCTGACTCTGTCCCCTCTTTGCTCTGGAGATCAAGGGGGTGGGAAGATACTTGTAAACCCAGCTTCAGACACAGAACTACTGAGTTCTTCTGTTTCCAGCGTCATCAAGGCACTTGTGATCTGAAGATCCACCACTGCTGTGTTGTGTTTGCAGGCACTGCTGGGCTCCAGGGAACCTGTGTGTTCTGTCTGCCCCTCTGGGAATAGTGCTGCAGTTTTGGGTGACTTCTGGATGATTTTCAGGAGAGGAAAAAGCTGCTTGATTGCTGCATTGCTTTTCCAGTACTAATACAAACTGGTGTGAACAAACACTGGTATTGATCTTTATTCCTCAGCGTGTACCAGTAAGTGTGTATGGAGAGATTGTTATTGGGCTTCCAGTAATTCTTTTTCTTGAAAACTAGGCAAGTCAAGTCTCTAAAGAAATGCTTTTGCAGCTGTGCTTGCTGTTTGCTGATTATTTTTTTATGCCTGCTACTGTGACCTCTCAGAGGGAGCCAGCTCCTTAACACAGAGCAGCGTGGTGCCTTGCAGGTAGGGCTGGCTCCACTGAGCACTGTGAAAAACTACTCTAGAACCTAAAGTGTCTGACTTCCTGCTGAAAAGTTTAGGGGTTTATTTTTTTTTCTTTGTTTCTATTCTGGACCCAGGACAGCTCTATTTTTCTTTCACTTTGAAGTAAAGGTGCTTGAAGTGTGCTTTGTCTGGCAACTGTGCATGCTGTGTGTGGAGTCAGAAGCCATCAGCACTCAGAAGTCCTAATATCTTCTTTAAACTCAGTTGATAAGAAAGTGGTTTTGAGAAAATAACTCTCCAGTTTGTCTAGTGGCTGTTATGAGATTCTCTTACTGCTGTTATGCTGCATAGTGTTACCTTGAAACTCTGTGACTGTGTATTTATGTACCTGGTGCCTAATTTTATTGTGTGCAATAGATTCCACTAATTGTCAGGCTTCTCTTCCTGACTACAAAATTATTTGTATTCTTATAAGTTTAAAACATGATGCTTCAGGGGAGTCTTCTACCAGTGAAGTGTGCTATAAAACAGTCACTAATGTACACATAAGTATTAAGTGCACTCTTTGGCAGAAGATGGGATTAGTGTAATTTAACAACTTGCTTTTGTGCTCTTCTGAACTCCTATGCTGGAAAACACCTGCAGTATCATAAATACTTCTGACTGAACTATACTTAGGAAAACAAATGAACCAAATTATGCTTTGGATACACTTCTTTTAAATTGG
The DNA here is from genome assembly GCA_013399015.1 of Galbula dea. Taxonomy (NCBI): domain Eukaryota; kingdom Metazoa; phylum Chordata; class Aves; order Piciformes; family Galbulidae; genus Galbula; species Galbula dea. The sequence continues at coordinate 390,753 of VWZX01008461.1, read as the reverse complement.
CTTCTAAAGGAATCAAAGCTTGTGTGTTTGTGCTACTGATCTGCTTCCGTGTATTGCAGAGAGCTTTTCTATTGTCACAGAAGCTTCTAAATAGGTGGCACATTGACAGCCAAACCAGGCAGAGGCACGAGTCAAGCACTGGTGTCTTGACAGCATTGCTCATGAAGTGATTTGTTTAGTTTTCCAGCATCCACAGCAGGCTGGTGGGCTCACTTGGCTGAAGGGTTGGTGCCTTCAGCTGCTGGTCTGGATGTATGCAGCACACTGGGAAAGATGACCTGGGTGTGGGGTGAGCTTGTCCTGCAGTTCACAGAATCACCAAATTGTTAAGGTTGGAAGATGTGGGATGTCATTATAGGCTGAAAAGGCCAGGCTCCTACAGGAGAGAAACTAGGCAAAGCAGAGGTCAGTTTCTCACAAGAAAGAAGTCAGATAACCTGAAAGTAGGAGTCAGCTAGCAGCTTTGCAGCTGCACACAAAAGCCTTGATACCCTACACAGTCTTAGCATGCTGTCCTCCCCACAGCATCAGTCTTATCATATTCACATGTCTTTGTAGTGTACTGGTTTTATCACATTTATGGTAGTGTTTTTATCTAAGTGTTACTTGTTAATTGGTCAATATCCTTTCTATATGAAAGCATCACTTGCTAATTGGTCAGTATACTTGGTGTATGAAGGTGTTACTTACTAACTGGTCAGTGCCCTTTCTGTATGAAGGTAATTGGTCATTATCCTTTCTGTGTCAGATTATAAATTCCAGCTTCTGGAACAGTAAAGTTGATTCTGATTCTGATTGACATCAGCAACCAGGGTCCATGCCCTCATACCACACAGTAAGAGACCTCTAAGATCATCAAGTCCAACCATCAACGTATCACCACCACAGCACTAAACCATGTCCCTAACCACCACATCTATATGTTTTATAAACCCCTCCAGGGATGGTGACTCCACCACTGCCCTGGGCAGCCTGGGCCAATGCCTGATGACTCTTTCAGTGAAGAATCTTTTCCTAATATCCAATCTAAGCCTCCCCTGATGCAACTTGAGGCCATTTCTTCTTGTCCTCTCACTGGTAACATGGGAGAAGAGACCAACCTCCATCTCACCACAACCTCTTCTAAGGCAGTTGTAGAGAGTGAGGTCTCCTCTGAGCATCCTCTTCTTCAGACTAAACAGCCCCAGTTCCCTCAGACTTATTCTCCAGACCCATCACCAGCCTTGTTGCCCTTCTCTGAACACACTCCAATGTCTTTATATCTTTCTTATAATGAGGGGCCCAAAACTGAACACAGGCTTGTTTCAGAGGACATTCAGCCACAAAGCATGAATCCTCTGAAATAGCTTTAGAGTTCATTACTGAACTTTTCTCCTCCTCCCTGCTGTTCCCAAATTGTGGCTGTTCAATAAATCCTAGACCAGGGAGATCTCAATGCCTCTTGCCTTCATATATGCTCATGTGCATGGGGAGAAATGGGTGAATGGATGTGACACTCATAATTGCTTTGGCTTTTATGTCCCTTAGATCTGTCTGAACCTAATAACTTTATTACAAGAGCCTCTCAGAAAAATAAATCCTCTTCTGCACATTCTGTTTTTACAACCTTGTAGATAATTTCTTGTTAGAACTTGCTGAGTAAGTAATGTGCACTTAGAGATGCCTGTATATTCCTAAATTATTTAAAACGTAATGCATGTTTTGATACCCTAATTCTAAAATGCATAGCATAACATTTCTGAAAAATTGTTACTGGAGATAAGGCTGGTGCTTTAAAGTCAAGTTTCCTGGGGAAATACAGAGAGTTTTAGAGGTTTAATCATCAGAAATAGTTTATGAGAATTTTGTGTTCTGAATCTGCAAACACCTGAACTGTACCAGACAGGACTGGGTCTTTTGAGATGCTTGGGTAATAGAAAATGGTTTGCTTTTCCATGTACTTCATTGGGTAGACACCATTTAATATTGATAAACCCTTTTGCAAGAAGACATGTGCAACTGAATCTGCAAGATACAAACTAAAATAAGCAATCAATGAATGGAGCCTGATTAGGAAGTGGCAATATGAGTAGCAGTCTGAACACTTGCTTTCTTTTAAGCTTGTTCATAATCTTTACAAAAGCCAAATGGAGATCAATTCATATCCTGGCAAAGCCTTATTTTGGTGAGGAGAACATGAGTGAAGCTTGTTTGAAATCAATACTTGTGTTTTGTGGAATTGCTTTTCACCAATTCAGGAGGATATACAAGGTTTTTTCCTTTCCTACTGAGGTTTAAAGGCAAAAACCAGAACAGATCTGTAAGTAATGGCTGAGAATCAGTCTGTGTGAGTGGATTAAGGAAACCTGAGCAAGCTGGAACCTGTCTGTGTGCACACACGTGAGGTGTGTAGACAGCAGCAGATTGGAACATGATTGATAACATTTTGTATTTCAGTCATGGTGCTTTGCAGCCCACTCGTGAGTGATCATTCAATCCAATCAGTGCACCATTAATATATAAGGATTTACCTCCCAGGTTCTCAGCTGCACATGCCAAGTACATACTGTTTCTTCTGTGGCAAAGCAGAGCATGTGCTGGGCCAGGAAGGGATCTGTGAACAGCTACTGACTGCAGGCAGAGGGAAAAAAAACGAACAAAAACCCACCACCACCAAGAAAAAGCACACACAAAAGAACAAACCTTGGATGTGTATTAATTTCTTAAGTTTGGCTGTGCAGGTGGAGAAGATTTTGTGTTAGGTCTCGTGGGAAGTGGGTAAATGTCAGATGGCGTTTGTAAGGTGAGGAGGAGAGGGAAGAAGATGCCTGGATTTTCCTACTGTGTGGTTTTCATGTGTACTTCCACACCTCTGGTGTGTGTAGGTAAAGAACCAGTATGTATTGGGAAGGTGTAGACCATGTGTCTGTGTGTATTTCCATAGAAGTTTGCTGTTTGTGTTTTGTGTCTATTCACATCGAGTGTATTGTGGCCAGTGCTGCCTAAAAATGCATCTAAGGCGGCAAGCTGTGCTTAGAGCCTGAAGTTGCAGCATGCATCTGTCTCCTCTGGGGGCTGGTGGTGGTGGCAGGATGAGAAAGGAGCTGGCGTCAAGTGTGTCAGGCTTTAGATGCTCCTGTTAGTGTCTCTGTTGCAGCAGCAAGCAAATCTATGGCCTTAAATCATGTTCTCTGGGTTTAAGTAATAGTAAAAGACTTCCTAAAGTGTCTGTGCTGTGTGGCTGTGTATCTGCTGTCATTTGGATCTCTGCAGATAAAGGCAGGCATTGACTAGGCATAACAAAAAGGAGATGATACCCAACTCATGAGGCATATCTGGCTCATCACTAAAGATTACTGAAGAGCACTTTTGGTTTTGTTGTTTTGTTGTTTACTTTTATTATATTTTTGAGGGAGAAGTGGGTGAGAGAGTGTTTTCCTTTTGTTGTTTGCTTGGCTTTTTTTACTTAACCCTGCAGCAAATTCAGCTCTTGTTTGGCTGCTGTGTTGGGTTAGATCCCTCCCTAGCCTGCTTATTAGATGTTTAAATGGTGTTACTGTTTTGCACTGGGCTAAACTGGATGACCTTTCTCCTTTGTGTGCTCAGGCTCTGAGTTGGTTAGCTTTGTTTCCCATTTCTGTCTCTCCTGTGTTTTGATTTGGAAGTGGTGGAGAATGCTACGTGTAAAAGTAGAAAAGTCATGCAGGAGCAAATGTAACCCTAGAATAGCAGTGATGGTGTGGATCTTCATCTTTGGAATAAAGGGAAACTTCTGGTCTGTTGGGGTGAGTGTTTGGCTTTTTGCATTTATTGCACCAGAATAAAAAATGTTGCATGAAAAGGAGAGCACTGACAGTCTGGCCAGTCACTGCTTTTGAACTCTATCACTACCTACCTCTGTGGGCTTCAAGTTTATTAACTTCTCCATGCTAAATGTCCCTACCATTAAGCAGGCAGCAATGTTCATAGCCAGTTTATTGCATTTAGTTAACTATCACCTGTGTCAAGGGTTGAGGCTGGGCCGACCACCAACCCAGTGACAGACACCCCCTGTTACCACCTGTTCCTTCCCCCACCACAGGAAGGGAAAGGGGATAAGAGAGAGACAGAGAGACTTGTGGATTGGAAAATAAAACTAAACCTACTTTAAAAATAATAATGATGAATTATACACAAATATATACAAATATGTACAAAACCCAATAACAAACCCAAACCCCCTTTGGTGGTAACTACATCACCACTGATACTGCAGCAGAAGGCCTCAGCAGAAGATGAGAGTCAGGCTCAGGGGCTGGATCCTGGTGCTGGATGCAGGAACTTACGGATCAGGATCGAGGGCAGAACAGACAGAGTTCTCCTCAGACGCTGAGCACCGAAGCGCAGGAGAAGGAGGAACCAAGAGGGAAGAACAACCTAGCAAGGGGGAACTTACCTTCAGTTTATTTATCAAATATGATATATATGAGGTGGAATACTTTAGTTGGTCACTTTGGGGTCACCTGCCCTGTCTGCTCTTCCCTGAAGGTGCAGCCTTTACCCTGCACCCAACGTGAGACACAAGATTCAGCAGTGACCTTGCTCTGCATACCAATCCCTGGTAGTAAATCTAAACATTAGGCCTTATCACTGCTAGAAGCTGGCAGTGTCTGCAAAAAGATGATGTTAGTTTTAGGAAGTTGCAGTTTTTCAGAGGAGCTTTAACTAAAAAGTAAAATCACTGAACAGAATTAGTTCTGTTCTAACCCAAACCAGGACAACCTGAAACTGGAATATGAGTAGGAATGCAAATCAAAATCAGCTCCATCCTCTGACCCTTTTGATATTGTTTGTGGCTTGGGTTTTTTTCCCAAATGAAGCAGTCTCTCTTTCTTACCAAATGGTCTGTTCTCATGACCTCACTGAGCAGCCTGTGGTAGTGCCAGCTTCATGATGCTGGGGTTGTAGAGCTCTCCTTGTGTGACTTACTTTATCTAAGATGTCCTTTGGCAGGGGGGTTGGACTTGATGATCTTTCTAGGTCCCTTCCAACCCCTAACGTTCTATGATTTGATGATTCTATGACTTCCACCGTGCAGGAATTTGCCAGACAGGGCTGAGCCACATCCCTCTGCTCAGGCTCATCTAATTCTGGCAGAGGTTAAGTAAACTTACACAGTGATGTCTGTACATAACAGAAAAGGTTTAAAAACCTCTCCATCTTCTCAGTTCATAAACCCGTCAGCAGAGTGGATCTGTTATGACAAAAGGAAGAGCTATCTCCAAAACTCCGTTGTGCCTTTTAAGTTCATCATTTTTACACTAGCTGTTCCAGCAGTGGCATTGTTCCACCCTGTGTTCCAGGCAGCACAAGCATGGGCCACTTTTCTTCTTCATTGCCCTCAGTATGTACTGGGAATGTCAAAATCTTAAGTTCCCAAGAGATCGATTCTAGGAAGATGCTCCAATGGTGAGGCTATATAGCAAGGATTTCATTTTAAATTTGGCAGGTAAGGCTTAGAGCAGTGACAGCTTTATACCAACTTTCCTGAGCAGAGCTCTGAGCTTGTTGGGAGAGCTTACTGGTGTGTTTGCCACCTTGAAGGCACTGGCCTGGGAGGCTCTGATAGGGGGATAAGGGCTCACTTCAATGGACATGCCTATCTGAAAGTTCAGCCTGGGTCTGACTGTGATCAAAGGAGGAAAAAAGGCATTTCCACCTACCCAAAAATAGCTGCATCAGGCTGTTATACCAGACAGCAATATACTTATACCTCAGATGGAGGAGAGTAGAATAAGTCATCCTTTGACAGAGGCTGTGTCTCTTCCTTGATCTCAAAGGGAGCTTTTTGAGTGCTACCTTAGACTAGATGTCTCTTGATTAGCCACATCATGTGTCTACACCATCAGCTACATGGGTGCTAGTGACCTGTACTAAAAGATGTCAAAATATACCTTGTTAATTCACAATTCTACATTACTGCCTTTCCTCCCATGATCTCTGAGCACTTACAAGCTTGTAACTGTTGAGGATTTGGTTGTCCCTCTGTAGCAGAGTCAGTGTTCATCTGCTTGATGGCACCGGCTGGCATGAGGCCAGCCCTTCTTCTTGGAAGTACAGGGTTTGCTCAGCAGTTTGGTGATGAAGTTGAGAGCAGACCTTGCATCACAACCTGATAGGTCCAGATCTGCACTGTGTAGGAGGTCAGGGTGCTCCTCACTGTGGTGCCTGTCTCTGTAAAATGTCCTAGACAGCCATTGCCAAAGCCTCTTCCTTCAGTCCATGCCTAATTGGACATTTTTCAGCATTCAGCTCTCTTTGGAGGGGACTGTTTTAAAACAGACAAAACAATGCTCCTACATTTTCTCCCTGCTAGGTGTGTGCTTTGCCTGGGATGACAGATAGGCCAACAGGCTAGCAGAGCCAGTGCAGCAGGCTTTGTTCCTGAGCATCGCTGACCTCCTGTCACCTTCAAGCTGACCACTTAATTTCTGCATTCCTTCCTTTGGCGGAAGGATGATGTTAATTTTGAACATCATCATGTGATGTTTAAATCATTGATGTCTTAGTTAAAGGGGGAGCAGCCTCCTTCTCATGAAGACTCTTGACAGAGTCCCCAGCTCTGTGGATGTCCATGGTGTCCAGATTTGTCAAGGTGTGGTCCTGAGGGAGGCATGTTCACCTCTGTACAACATGGTCATGCAGGGCAAAGGCACTGGTCTGTGTCTAACCCTACCTTGCCATGGTGGATTTTGTCACTGTGGGACTGATGAGGAGCAGGCAAACAGCCAGGAGCTCTCTGCAGGGAGCAGATACTGCAAACATCATTACTTGTACTATCCTGAAAGGTATGGACCTGGTGATAGGCACCCATAGACTAGCTGTGTGATTATAAACTCCATTGTGTGTTGTCTCTTGGGACCCTGCTCCACCATAAGAATCCTGATACTCTGTCTCTATAATGGGGTAAAATCACATTTGGGGAGTGCTCTGAAAGTGCAGTTTTGGGAACCAAAAGGTCAGAGCTTCCTAGACATTGAGAGGTGTATTGATAATTCTTGTAGTTGCAAGACTGTTTGCTCCAGCTTGGCTTTATAAAAGCTTAGTGAAACAATGATCTACATGATAACAATTTGGGGGAGAATTCTACTTAATCTGCAGAAACTCTAATCCAAGTTGTCTCTTAGACACTCAACTTTAATGTTGCAGTTCCATATATCATTGTAGGAAAGGCATTTAAAAATGTATGAGCTTATTAAGTTGAACTCTCTGTCTGCTGCTGAACCAGGTTTTATTGGAAAAATCTACAAAATCCTGTAAAAGCTGTGCCAACAGAGTTAAGCACTTTCATGAAGCTAACAGTGTTTTTAAGGACAGGAAGTAACAAGAACCATTTATTCTACTAATCAAAAGAATATTTGCCTTTTTAAATATTCAAACCCTCAAGCCTTAAACAAGAATGAAATGTCAGGAAAGGATAAGCCCCTGATAAGCATGTTAGCTGGATTTATTTTGTGTGATGACCAGCAAAAAAATGATTAATAACAATATGTCAGGAGCCAGAGTGGGCAACTACTGGGTGCTCAAAATTAAATACAAGAGTGTGTGTGAGGGGGGAAATCTAGTCACTCTAGCATGTAGGAGAGGAGGAAACCTGTGAACACCTGTCATCAGGGTCTTCTTTTATGAAGAAGTGGGGGTCCCCTAATTAGAACCTCCAAGTCCTTTGTCTCCCCTGTCTTTTTCCAGAGGCACATAGGATCTGGGTTCCAGTAGGATCCCCATTAGTAGCTGTAGGGATAGCTTCATAGGATGCTGGAGCAACATAGAGCCCTAGAGACTCAGGGCATCCTGCAGACCATGGGTGTCCAGCCTTTCTCCACAGTGGTTCCTGCTGTTGGCATTTCCAAAGGACATGTAGAAGGGATGTCACCTTCATGCAGTGTGGGAGAATTGTCTCTTGAGCAGCCCTAAAGGGCATTTCTGCAAAGATGAGTAATGGCAATAGCATCAAAGCTAATGATGATGTAGCTATTAAATAGATACACTGGCCATCAATCAGCCTGAGCACCACCAAGGCTAGCACAGAGGGCTTCCTCTCCTGAGACCTTCTGCCATGTGGCAGGAGGAGCAGTGGCTTCAATACCCTCATGTGGCCATCAGTGTGCTGTCTAACTTAGGAGCATAACACAGTGCTGTGTGCTTCCAAAAATTATCTCATCTGATGCTGCCTAATCCTTACCTGTGCCAGACATTAGTCAGCCCCATTAAGTTGTTCCAATGGCTGCAAAAAAAAAAAGCAGCCTACTGTTATTTTGTTGACCTTTTCCTCCTCTGTGTATTTTTCATAGCTGACATCCATCCAAAGCAGAGTAAGGCTGGACCATCCTGCTTATGACATGGATACTCTCAGATGGGGGACCTCAGCCACAGCTTATTTGGGAAGGGCTTTAAACCAAGAGCAGGCAAGTGATGGGTGCTGAGGGAAGCATGCCCTTCCTCTTATTACATTGTAAGATCCCACACAGATATAGCTGCACTGTCTGGCTTTCCTTTGATCTTTGTTGGGTTTTAGTTGCCAGTTAGATGAGTGTTAAAAATAAAACTGTAGCTTGAGGGAGGGTGGTTGTCCTCTCTCCAGGCTATGATGTGGCTTCTGGTCTCTGCCTTAGGCACCATGGTGTTGCCCAGGACCCCTGTGTGTTGCTTCTTCCCTCATGCTGTAAGGCTTGTTTGGGTGCTTCTTTTTACAAGAAGGTTTTGGTTTTCATGGCATTTCTTGAACTTGCTGTTATGTTGGCATCCCAGACAGTAAGGAACTGAGTTGAGTGTGAAGTTGGAAGTGACCTTTGCAGAAGGGTTTGTGCTGCTGGAGCTGTGGTGGAGATCAGCTCTGAGGTATTGGTTGGCAGACCAAAGGGTGAATGGCCAAATCTGCAAGCAGAACCTCTGTGTGTGCTCCAAACTGTGCCTCAGGTGGTGTTAGGTGACACCAGCCTAGAGGAAAACAGCACATGGCAAAACATTGTGTCTGTGTGCTTCCATACAATGCAAAAGTATGTCTCAAAAGAGGTGGTGAGACTGTTTTACCTGTGTTTAAGGCACAGTGGGTGTGAGGTTAGATTTTTGTCTCTACCTTGCTTAAAACTATGATTTAAAGCATCATCAGAGTTCTGGGTCTGGAGCAGTGGGTACTGTTCCTTCAGCAGTGGTTTTTCTAATACCCCTTTGCCACCTGATGCTCCTCCCAGTTCTTGCCAGACAGTCTCATCCCTCATCTTGCTATACCCTCATCCCTCAGTTGGAGAGATGGCTCCAGAGGGCTCCAGGCTGGAGAATAGGCATTAGGGATGATTTGTTAGAGATATATCAGTAGGAGAATCAGGTTACTGATGGATCATTCTCAGCTAGCCTGCCAAAGCCTGTTTTTTATCTAGATCCAAGTGTTACCTTTAAAAAATTGGACATATTTGAAAACCAGGGAACCTCAGACCACAGCAGGCTTTTGATGGGGTTCTGCCTCCTAACTGAAAGTGAGGACAGCTATACCTAATGGTATTTAATCTCCACTTCAAACTTTGGTAGGCATATGTATGTTGGAATTGGGGAGGAAGGAGGCAGTGCAAAAGGTACAAATTAAGAAGAAGGTGACATTCTTGAAGATTTGAGGTTCTGTGCAGAGGAGATGTGTGTGCTGTCAGGAGTGGCTGGCCTGAGTCAGGCATAGTGTGGAAAGTGGAAGAGAATTTCCAGAGCTGCTGCTGAATGTAATTTTTGTTGTGGCATCTGAGATGAGTGATGACTGGATCTCTCAGCATTAGCAATATTTCTGCTTTGTGATCTGGGGAGGAAAGGAAGCTGCAGGTCTGTCTGTCCAGCTTCTCTCTGGACTAATATCCTGAATGCTGTTAACTCACCTTTTCCAGAGTATGAGATAATGATCCCATTCTCCATGGTCATGGACTTTGAAAGAACATAGTGCATTAATGTCTGCTCCATTACATTTTTTTTTTCCCAGAAAAGGTGCTACCTGACAGCACCTGTCAGCTGTGGGAGAAACCATACCTGGACCATGAAGTCACACAATTGACATAAAAGTCCAGCCTTAGCTCTCTGTGAGCATGGTTTGATCTGGAGCTGAAGGATCAGAAAAGTGGATGCCTGTTTTGTCCTGGAACAGTCCAGTTCTTAAGCTGCACTGATTAGTGCTGATAAATAGCTTGAGTCAGGATAAAGAAAGTGTAGAAACCACCTGAGTTTGGTTCTTGTTTGCCTGGTACTGGCCAGTGTGATTTGAGGTGGCTGGTGGGAATAGCGTTGTGCCTCAGAAGTCAGTTGATATGTATTAATAGAGTAATAGAGTGGATCATATTAAATCATGGAGCAAGAAGAAGTGTTTTTTAAATGTTACTTGCCATTTTGTGGCCTCTCTGTGCTCCAGGAGTGCTTCCTATGATTCCAGGTTATTTTTCTGCTGTGGAATCAAGAAGCAGTGAATGATATGATAGCCTTTTGCTGTTACTGAGACAGCCAATAAACATCCTAATCTCACTTGCTGCACTGGAGAGTAGATTTACAGCTGTGTGGTGAGCATAAAACAAATGGTCAGAGGATTCAAAGGCAGACTCCTGCAGCAGACAAATATCTGTAGTAGAAAAATGTGGAGGGGGTGTATTTATTTATTTATTTATTTGCTGGTTTAAAATTGGCTGACTTGATGAATACAGCCTGATGTAAGCCAAGCTGTTCAGCATAAACTCAGCCATATTTCCCCTCCCCTGTCTCCCCTCCTCCTCCTTCATTTGTTTCTGAATGGCTCCTTACATAAAGCATTAACTGCAAAGAATTCACAGTTAAAAACTATCCTCTGTACTGTATTTTATGTGTTTCCTTGCACATTGTTCTGACTGCAATCTTCTAATCTTGGGCCTGAGAAAGGTGACAGTGTCCCAGTCCAGCAGTGGCATGGCCTCTGCACCCATCAACATCCCTGGTACCCTTGCAGGATGGATGGGGAGGAGGACACTGGGAGTTGGTCCATGGACATGCTGGGCAGAGTTTTAAGGTGGGTCTTGGTGTCTCTGGTCAGTCTGTTGGTCTGTTTCTGACGTGAAAAATGAGGTGTTTAGGTCTTGGACCTTTCTCCCCTGTTTGAGGACAAGCAACACTTCTCAATGAGAGCTCAGTGAGGTCCTTAAATTAAACCCAGTGCTATACTGTAGGAGGGTTTCTCCAGCCTTTGAAAACTTAGAGAGTTTTGTGAGCATGATTTAATGGGACCTAGTCAAGCATGATTTAATGGGACATAGAATGACTCTTGCTCTGATATCCCACTGATCTAAATGAGAGACAAAACTATAAAGGATCTGTTTCTTTTTGCTATTGATTCCCAATATTTTGGTGTAAATCCTGCAAGCAGGTGCCAGCCTACATTTAACTGAAGAGAGCATGATTTAGTGGGGTAAATGTCACTGTAACCTGCACTAATTAGTTTACAGGTGTTGGCACCTAAGTAGTGTGTTCTGTGCTGTACCAGTCAAGTGTTTCTCATCGAGGGAAGAGGGGATTGTGAGGGATCAGCTGTAGCCTGCTTCTATTTCCTCCAGTCAGAAGTGTTTTCAGATGTAGAATTTCAGATATTGCCCTTTTGTAAACTGGCACAGTGCCTGTGTTGTGCAACTCTGCCCCAGGGCCATGTGCAGATGTGCAGTGGGCTGATGAGCACCTGATAAATGAGAACAGTTTCTAAACCAGCTTTTTGATAATGGTGGGAAAATGAAAATGGATAAATCTAGGTTGAAAATGAGGTGCTAGTCTTTAACCTCAGCAACTAATCACTGGCAGCAACAGGAATGGTGGTCTCTCCTTTGTATTTTATTTGAAAGTTTTCCATTATATGGAGTGCTCCCTTGGAAATCTATCCCTTGGAGCATCTCAAGGCTGGCTTGTGGGCAAACTGTATACAGTGTGAGCTGAGCGTTAGAAATAAAACCTGAGAGTCTCCTAGAACATCTGAGAAGCTGCAAAGGTTTTTCAGCCTATTTATGAAATGGGTTTGCTTTGGTGTCAGTTCAGGTTCTAGAAAAGCTTGGCAAAAATCTCAGAATAACAGGTTTATTCCTAGGGCTTCTTGTCTCCCCTGTGCTGCTTTGCCTCAGGCTTCCCTGAGAATGTTCTTGAATATCACATTTATCTCATTAATTGCTAATCCCTGAAGAGACAAGCCCATGGTCTAGGCTGTGGACCACAGCTCTGCTAGACTCCTGTTCTGGCCCTATGCATTGCCTTTTGGGTAATCAGTGAGTCCTGAATCCCGAGTTTAGAAGTATTTTAGCCTGGGACCTGAATTTCAAAGGTACTGTTTAGCACGTAGCCAAACGCTGTCTCTCCCGAGGGCCATAACTGTGGGCAGAAGGGGAAGATGTCTCAGGTGTGGTTTGTGCTTGAAATGCTGAAGGCAGCAGAATTTTCATATCACTCATCTTCCCAACTTACACAGAAAACACTGCCCTTTGGGGTTGAAAAGGTGTTGTGCTTTGAGGCACAAGAAGGTGGGGATGGAGGACAGAGGTCTGTAAGTTGGAGTGATGGGCAGCCCAGCAGCCTCACCTGCCCGCTGCCGGCAGGAGCCTGGCAACCTGCTGACCCACTGCGAGGCAGTAAATCCTTCTTAAGCTGCTACCTCACATTTTTCTGGGAGTAAAAGAGTGAAACCTCTGTGCTTCTGCCTGTAAGTACCAGAACAATGAGACAGAACCAGAGTCTAGATCAGTCCCTTTTCCATTTAAAATGCTTAGAAATAAAAACCCAAATCACCAAAACCTCACCAGTTCCCATCTCATGTATTTCTCATCCCTGCTGTTTCTAGCAAGTTTTCTTCTGGACCTTCTAATTATATTTGAGCTCAGGCATTTTTTTTTTTTACCTTTTTTTTTTTTTTCCTTTTTTTTTTTTTTTTGCCTCCCTGGCCCCAGGAATGCCCAGAAGCCCCAGGTGGTTTCCTGCACACCCACACAAATATTTGTTGACATGTCAATAATCAGTAATAAACCACTGCGATGGAGCCTGGAGGGCTGAGATCTGACAGCACATGGCTGCAGGCAGAAACCATCCTTCAGCCCAGCTGCTCTTTGCACCAACAACTGAAGAGAGCCTGTTTGAGGAAGACTTGACAAACTGGATGTTAATTCGGTTTTAAATTGCTGCCTTGCCTCCCCGTGGTTGCAACCAAGGCCACCAGAGAGCACGGAGGTTTATGCAAAGCCTTTGCCTCCCCTGCGCCTGCCTTTGGAGAATTGCAGCTTTGTTCATGGGAACAATGTGGGTATTTGAGATGCTCAGTCCTTCCCCAGACTTATCTTTTCTCCTTGTATCTTTGTTCGCCTGTCCTCAGCAATCGGGGAAGGAGAACCATGATAAGAGTGGTGCAGGGCAAATGCGAATGAGCAGATGAAGAACCTCAAAGGGTTTGGTTTGGATTTTCCTCCAAACCTCTTTGATCACAAACTGAGCTTTTTATCCCCTTGAAGCGTGCCCCAGGGGAAGGCTGCCCAGAGGTGTGCAATGATTAAAAGGAAATACTCTTGCTCCTGTGACCACCTTCTCTTCAGCTTAGCAGGTATCGACATATATCAAAGGCAGGTTTTTAATCTTGGGAGTCGGTTTAGTTTGACTTTTGTGGCAGGATTTCAGGGTCAATTGTCACTTTACCCCATCATGACTGTTCATTCATTTTAAAGGGACATCTTCCCTTTGGGTGATTCTCTTCAGCATTCAGTATGTTCCCTTTAGCAGAGAGCTTGGCTTGCTTTAGGATAAGCAACAGTTAAATCAAGAAACACAACCTTGGTTTTATCCAGCGTAATTGCTTAACTGAAGAAGATTCATAAAGAACTCTGCTTCTCTGAAAATCTTTGTCTCCCAAGTCTCACTTTGGAGTCTAAAGAATGCCTGCTGTTGCCTAAGAAACGCCCAGTACAATTAAATACAGAGTCAGTGTTGGGGAGTCAATGAGCTTGAAGCGACGCTGGGATGCTGTTGCTGTGTTTGGTCTGTCTTTGCTTATCTGGGCACTTGGTAAGTGCTTGTTGTAATTCTGCCAGCACTGCTAATGTTGCATGTCTAATCTGTCATGGACGTGGAGAGCAAGTGAGGAGGCTCCACTTCTGCTGCTTCTGTTGCTTGTATTTGTTGGAGGGAAGGCTGGAGAGTTTGATGCAATTGTTTGAAGTAGTTAAAGATCCCCTGTTTGCTTTTTGCAAGGAGTTTATTAAGATTACGTTTCTGGTTAGGATGAAGTGTGTCATTAGAACATCTGTATGTGATTTGGAGTGATGTGTGCTCCTTGGGGAGCTGTGAGTTCCCTGGAAGATCTCTTCCACTTAGAGCTACCCTAGTTCTGCTCCATAGGTGTCCTTGGTCTTGGAGGTCTGGTGTATTGCTGTAATGCGAATGTGTTGCTTGCCCAGGGTGGAGCTGGCAGGGAGGTGACGTAGGAGCTCCTTCCACTTCTGTCCTTCTCTGATGCACAGAAAGGTATCACAGCAGATGCCCAGTCACAAGACCAGGTCAAAATAATCAATTACTCCTAAAACCCAGAGAGGTGATGGCAAGATTTTAACCTATGCTGTCTGTGAAGTACAAAGACACTAGTTCATGGCAGGGGTACTTCAGAGGCAGGAATGGATTCAGAAGTATCTGCAAAGAGAGCAGAAACATTTATTAAGTCTATTTAACCAAGGGTCATTTTGTATCCGTTTGTTCCAAAGCAACAGGGACTAAAATTCACAAGTGCCATTTAAGAGCAAGGCTCATTTCTGAGCACTTATGAATCTTAAACCAGAATAGGAATGTGGAGTTTCAGTTTAAATGGTGAAGCCTTTATCTCTCTTCTGGAGGCTGCTTTGTGTTAGATGCCGTAAAGCCTTTATCTCTCTTCTGGAGGCTGCTTTGTGTTAGATGCCCACAGACATATGTGCACAGATGCACAAATACAACTTCTGGGAAGCACACTCGGGATTTTCACCCAGCCCTTGGTGCTCTCTGAGCCTGGAGAACACTCTCTGTCGCTGCTGACATTAGGCACAGGCAGCTGGGGTCCCAAGGCTGTGGGAAGCTGTGAGATGTCAGCCGCTGGCTTGCACTGAGTGTTCAGTGTGTGCCTGACTTGCAGCTCTGCTCAGTGTGCTCTGCTAAAGCCATCTCTCTGTCTCTGCTTTCCATGCTACAGGTGCAAAGAACTGAAGTACAGCAAGGACTTACCCCAGATCTCCATCATCTTCATCTTCGTGAACGAAGCGCTCTCCGTCATCCTGCGCTCGGTGCACAGCGCTGTTAATCACACGCCAGCTCACCTCCTGAAGGAGATCATCCTTGTGGATGACAACAGTGATGAAGGTTAGCAGCACTTGAGTTCTCAGATTTCCAGAACACCAGAATGGTGTTTAATTTCTTAAAATCTCATGGAGGAGTCATGCTTCTTTGGGAGCAGTGAAGCTGCTGGGAGGCAGATAGTGGGAGGTGGTGGCTGTTCTGGCATTCAGAAGTCGCATTCAGAAGTTCTGTTTCCAGCTGTATCCCTGTTTCTAATCATAACACTTTGGTTGTTGCAGAGATTGACCTCTATATTTTGCCATGGAGGTGAGGAACAAGAGCCTGGAGCCTAGGGAGATATTCTGCTTTGGCCTTTTTGCAGTGGTGTTAGACCAGATGCTTTTTTCTGTGTGTGCCTCTGCTTCTGTAAGATAACATCCTAAGCTTTATAAATGGCTGGGACCCTGCAGAGGTTCTCCTTCCTCTTATATTATCCAAAATGATAGGAGGATAAGTAAAGAGGAAGAAGAGGAAGCAAACACACCCAACCTGCTCAAGTCAAGCCATGACAAAATATGGAGGGGGATGATAGGTTTCTCACATTTTGTATGCTGTTGGGTTGAACCTGCTCTTGGTCACCGTTGCAATAGCTTCCCTCTGGCTTTTGGCAGCACAAAGCTGCAGGAGGTGGTTTCATGCAGAAGCATCTTCAGACTTGGATTCTTCCAAGACTTTTTTTTTCCCCAATATACAGTTGGATAGTGTCATTAGGGTAGTTAAAATCTTAAAGAAGAGCTGCAGATAGTTAAATTACTTTGATTACTGCCTTTTTCATTTGCACTGAATGCTTTAAGTATTAGTTTTAAAAAGAATAGATGTATGCTGTGGTTGTTGTGATCAGGAGGGAAGAACAGGGAGGGTGCAGGATGTGGAGATCTCATTTCCAGAGGGAGCCTGAGAGATTTCTCATCTGTCTGCAATGAGATTTGATGGTATACAGCAAGCTACTCAAGCCTGTAAAAATAGGTACTCAAATACCACAGTAATGAGCGCCATAGAAAGCTGATGAATTATAATTACCAGTAAAAGAAACAAGAGGGCAGCTCCTCAGCTGATGGAAATCACAGCAGTTCTAGTGCAAAAAAGCTAGGATGATGTGCACCAGTGAAGCTGTGGGATTTCAGAGCTGGAACTATTTGACTGGTGAAGAGAAAGTGCAGGTGATCTGCTGCTGCAGCACTTAGCATTGCTCAGTACTTAGTGACTTGGAAACATCAAAATGAGATGCTGCTTCTCCAGATTTTACCATGTCAATGAGATGAAGGAGAAGAGCACTCTTTAAAAGGGACCCTATTGGTAATAATTATTGAGCTTCTCTACCCATTGCCATGCACAAAGAAATATGTTTCTAAACAGCCTCCACCCATCACTTACTATGCAGCACTGAGGCTAATATTGAGTCAAGTACTTTGTAGACACTGTTGAAAGGCACAGGACAATGAAACAAATCCTTTCAAAGAGCATTGCCCCACTCCCCAATGAGGTGAAACTGCAGCTGGCAGTCAGGATGCAGAGTGAAATCTCTTTATCCACTGCTGAGACTGCAAGGCACTGTCGTCCCTGGTGGTTTGCTGTGAGGGCTGGGCCAGTGCTGGTGGGGTATAGTGGTGGGGCTGGATGGTGGAAGGATGTTGACAGGGCAGTGAGATGGGTGGCCAAAGCTTGTAGCATGTTCAGGCACTTCCAGTCTGAGATTTCCTCTTTGTGTGTGTTTTTACAGGCTGGCTGAGCTGTCTGGGTTGTGTTGGAGTGTTTTGTGGTACCTACCTAGCTAGGGAGGCAAATGCAGGGAGGTTACCATAAACTGAAGGACAAATTCATATATTGTGTGCAGGAGGTGGGAAAATCCCAGTCTCCTTGCACCCCTAGGTAACATGGAATCACACTCAGAGTCTAGATGGCTCAATGTCATCAGAGCATGAGAATCATAGAATCATGGAATGTCCTGAGTTGGAAGGGACCCACTAAGATCATGGAGTCCAACTCCTGTCTAAGCAAAGGACAACCCCCAAAATCACAGCATGTATGCAGTATGGTCATATCCACAGGCCAGTAACATGGAGATCTCCAAAATACCCTCAGCAGATGCCTGTGGATGGGTTTCACACCAGGACATAGCAACACTTCCCCAGAGCACTCTGCTAGACTTCCATAGTTCCCACCTAGGACTTCATCTATCAGATTTTCTGTTTAGTAGTTCTTACAGGCTTTGTCTTCCACAAAACTATTCATTCAGTTTTTGAACCAAAGTGAAGTTAATCCAAATATCTTGCCTCAAACTCAAGGACTCTGTGCCCCAAAATATATGCTTTGTTTACACTGCAACCTGAAAGTTCCATGCTGTGTCCCCTAACTCTTGCATCAGAAAAACCATTACCCCATAAAAAATAGATGCATTGATTGCATCTGGATTATGAACATCCAAGATCCCTAGTGATGGGCAAAGGTTGTACACCACCTGAACACCAAGGTAGCTCTGGCCTCAGGAACCTTCCAATGGAAGAATACCAGGAGAGCAGGATGTAGGAAACAAGACAATGCAATTAGCTGGTAGGGTTAGTTAGTAATGTCAGTACTAAGCTGTTGAGGCTTTGTAGGCATCATGATGACAAATGAGATGTTTAAGGAGGGATTTGAAGGCAGATAACGAGGTAACTTGGCAGATGTTTATGGAGACCTCCTCCCAAGCGTGTAATAGCCTAGTTTTCTCATGTAAAAGAAGTGATACAAACCAGAACATATCTCTGGGATTCATGCATTCTCTCTCTGCATCATCAAGGAGCTTCAATGACAGGAAAGGATTATTAATGGCAATAACATTGTCATATAGTTCCCACTAATGGTAGAAAATAATTGTGAGCGGCAATATCAACATCATAGAGTTGATGCTTTGGATATTACAAACAAAGTCATTGTAATATATAAATTTGGTTTCTACAGGAAAATAATTACAGGAAAGTAGTTTCTCATGAGCTCTAAGATTTAGAGATGAATCCTGGAGGATCAAGTGCTGATGTTGAGCAGAGGATGGGGTCGTGTGGGTACAATTTTGATGGCTGTGACTGAGCAAGAGGAAGAGTTGTTAGGCATTGGCCCAGGCTGCCCAGGGCAGTGGTGGAGTCATCATCCCTGGAGGGGTTTAAAACAACATGTAGATGTGTTACTTAGGGACATTGTTTAGTGGCATGGTGGTGATAGGTTGACAGTTGGACTTGATGATCTTAGAGGTCTCTTCCAACCTTAATGATTCTGTGAACTACTTCAGCCTCTTTATGAGCAGCCTTGTGGGCTTGAGGGACAATTCCTGTGGGTGTATGGCTTGTCCCTGTAGTCTGGGCAAAGCCTTTAGGGGACTTATCTTTCTACACCTGAATGAAATTTGACCTTCAGAGTGCAGTGGCTCAAAACCAGTAGCTGTGTTGTACCCTGCTGGGTTACCAGAAGCAGCTTCTAGGCAGGTTGCTAAAGGCTCCTGAAAGTCCATGGCTCAGGGCTGCACTCTGCAGGGTTTCTGTGCAGGTTTTTTCAGGGATGTGAAGAGGAAATTCAGCTTATATGGGTAACTGAGAACAAACCATATTCCCAAAGCAAATGTGAAAAGACACCTGGGATTTCCAAGTCAACTTCAAGTTTTACAGTTAGTCCCAGGGATAGAGGTAAGACCTGCAGACCCTGCAGACCCCAGCTGTTATTTACCCTTCAGGTAAACCACTATCTAGTGACACAGACATCATCAAAAGCTTTTGCTGGTGTTTTGTAGTCTTCAGATTGGAACAGACTGCTTCTGAAGACTCATTAGACACTTCTTCCTCTTAGCTTTGGAGTAACATGTACAACACTACTGCACAACATAAAAGCATGCAATAAGAGATTTAAAAGTTAATAAACAGTCATTCTGATTCTTTGTATCTTAGCTGTAAATAGATAAAAGATTGTATTGTAATAGGGGAAAAAAAAGGGAAAATCCCTCCTTGAAGAAAAAGCTTGGGGAGTTGTTTGAAACCCCCTCCCCATCTCCCTTGAGCTGCACATTATATACTTCATAAAGACTTTTTTGGAGGCTGCTTTTGTTTGTGTTTGTTGCAGGGGTGTAATTACAAAGGCAGTGTGCAGGTTGTGTTTCTGAGTGATAACGTGTTTCCTAGGTTGTTGGAGGGATGCAGCAATGTGCCCCTGAGATGTTACCTTATCTCACAGCTGCACACTTTGTCTGAGTCTGTAGCTTAATCATCACCTGCTTTGCTTTTTTTTTTTTTTCTTTTGGGGGAGGGGGGAGGGCTGTCTTTTAGTGTTTTTAATCTGGGATAATATCTCTTTGAAAAGCAAACCTCTCAATATAAAAGAAAACCTTTCTATAAAAGACTGCTTAGAGGAGCTGGCTACACTCAGGAAGACATGCTATGGGTTGTAATTTACCTTGGTGAAACATATTAGCTGTGACTTGGTAGATCACTTTCTTGTTTTGCAGCTCATTTCAACAGCAACAACAGCAGTTCCTCCATGCTCCCCTGAGAGCTGGCTCACGTGGGTTTGTGTGTGTTTGTGTTTAGGGGAAGGTTTTAGCAGAATTGCAAGAAGCTGAGTCACATCTCAGTGTTTCCTAGGCTCTTGCCCAGACCAATTGCTCAAATTAAAGAGGGGTTGCTTAATTGCAGCAGTCCTGCTGCTGTCCCACTGGTGTTCAAGTCTGAGGCTTTCAGGCCCTGCCAGGGGAGAGGAGAGCAGCAAACCCTCTTGGTTTGTCTCTATATGGCTTTTGCTGAACCAAATGAACTAGAGGCTTGCAGCCTTGTGCACCTAGTGGGACCAACTTTGCCTGTTACCCTGTGTGAGAGTTGATTCCTGCACCTCCTCCTCTTTTCACAGTGTCCTCTTTAGTATTTGCAGGCAGAAAGCTTTAGAGACTCACCTGGCTCTGAGTCTTGCTGCAAAAATTCTTATATTAATTTATTGCCTGTTGAAGGAGGCTTTTTTGTGAGATCATGCTGCAGGAATCTAAGCTGTGATGGCTTTGGTGTTTCAGGCAGGCAAAAGCATGGGAGAAAGGAGGGTTGGTGTCTCCCATGGCACTGGAACATTCCCAGCCCTGACTCCTGTGCCCTCCAGCCTTCAATGTTTCTGATAACAGCCTTGGGCTCTGTAGACTTTTCCCACTCAGCTCAGCCTGGCAAACACAACTATGTTTTCTTTAGGGGTGTAGAGGAGGTGCAGCCCACTCCCTAGGACCACCTGGCCATTGTTGTAAAGGAAATTTTCCATGGTTGGTAGATCCTTGAGCTCCTCTGATGCCATTGGTCTTTGTTCCTTTCTTTGTGTGGCAACAGGCAGTTCCCATCATTAATTTGGGGGGACTTCAACAGGATGTGGGGAGATTGGATAGGGTTTGCAATGTGGAGCACAGAACAGAGGATGTTCCTGCAGTTGCTTCTGGGCTAATATCCACAGCATGGTTACTTTCAGTGGCATCAAGCAGTTCAATTTCTCTGGCAGGCCTGTTTTCCTGAAAGCTCATGTAGGTGACAAAATACTTTGCAATAGATAACATAAGTCATTGCAGTTGGCAGATGGGTTTTTTTTTTTTAATAGAGCAACAAGTCTATTGGATTCTAGTTCCTTGGACTTGCCCTTCAGTGAAGATCAATAGGGACAGATGGAGAACAAAAGGCAGCACTGAAATTGAACCTGCTGGCATTTTCAGTAGAGTTTCTGTCTACAGATAGCTCGTGCAATGGCAAAGGCTAAACATTCACAAATACCTCCATGTGTGAATACTGATTGCATCCTTAATAACCATGACTTAAGGATTATGGGGATGTGCTCTGGTGGTCCAGTAGGCTTCCTCAAAGGATGCAGGAGTGTGAGAGCAGAGTGCCATAGGACACAGGAGAGAAAAGAGAGTCTCTAGATTCTGTTGCAGTGCTTTAGTTTGCATCAGTTGTCTGGTTGTGTAGCCCGTGTGGATCCACCCACTCAGGTACCTCACCAGTGCATGGCCTGAATAAGTGCTCATTTGATTAGAAAGCCTGAAGGTGAGCTGGGGATCCATGGCTACTCTTCTGTCTTGTTTCCAGGCTTTCTTTGTTGTTACTTTGCATCCAGATTTTCAGTTTATGAACACTGGGCTGATTATCATGCTGGAATTGTCACTGGCTCAGCGTCTAGTGGATATTCTCATTTTCAGCAATGAGCTGAAGGGGTGAAACCCATGCTATGACCCTGTGCAAGGCAGAGGTGAAGAGAATGGCAGCAAGGTCTGAACTGTGAGATGCTTTTTCTCCTGCTTAGTTTGCATGAAGTTCTGGAAATAGCAGATCCAAAGGCCAGGTTGCCAGTCTGTGTGAAAGCTGACTCCCTTAAGTAAGGATTTCTACTATTGTCCATTAGCGTAAGTCATTTAATTGCTGGCACAGCACTGCAGACTTCCCAACCTTCCTATTACAGCTCTGGGATGTGCTGCAAAGATACAACAGCTGGGGATGAAATATTTCTTAAGTTGGTATGACAGACAAAAAGCTTTGTTGCCACTGGCCTTAATGCAGCAGCTCTCCACATCCTCAGCCTGGAGCCACCTGTTCTGACAACGTGCTTCAGAGCCACCACCAATGGCACTCGATGAAGCGACTGCTGAGTGAAGGAGAACGCAGGGTAAAATTAGGAATGACTTCAGATGACTTGGATTAAGATTAGATTTGTGAGTTATCATGTCCAGCCCTCTGGAGTTCATGAGGATGGAGCTGAGTGTGTCTGGCCCCAGAGGATCAGCATCCATGGGACTAGAGAAGCTCTGACAGGGTGGCTGTGCCAGCGTGGCAGTTTCCACTGATGCTTTTCAACTGTCGTTCCTGCTCACTGGTGAGGGGAGACCTGGGCCAAGCCTCACCTGATACTTGAATGGGAGTTCAGCAGAGCATTCCTGAAGACTGGCATTTCACTTTTGTTGTCTAGTACTGGATTTTTTCACTCCTGCACTTCTAAATGCACTAAGAAATGAAATCCAAAGCCCACCACACCCCTCTGCTTGATGGCTAGATGCCCAGTTGAGTGCCGAGTATGTATCTCCTGGTACCAAAATAGCACTCAGCAGCTGCTGTACGCCATGCCCTCTTCCCACAGAGCTGCAGACCAGCTCAGGAGGGCAAGAGACTAGCAAAGGCCAGCACAGATGTGCAGCTGTCTTCTCCATTAGGCCTTGTTCAGGCACATATGAAAAGTGAACTCTTACCCAAAAGGCATGTGCTGTGGGCTGAGCCAGACTGGGAGGAAGGTAGGGAGCCAAACCTGAAAACCTGTGCAAGGTTGCAGAGGAAGCCCTTAGTGGAGGAGAGGGCCTGGGACCACATTTCCAATGTCTAGTTTATGCTTTCATCTCTTCAGAGTGTTTCCCCACTTAGGTAGCAGCCTGTTAGGATGCTTGTAGCTTGTGTTGCAGGCAGGAGAGGAGCACTCTGGCCTCTGCTAATGGATGGGCTGGTGGCTTAGAGTGACACTGACCGTTAGCATTGTCTTGACCAGCTCTCCCAGGTCACCTCATGCCATTTTGCAGGTGCATGGCTGTACAGTACTGGCCTTTGTGCTCTCAGCAGAGGAGTTCTTCACCTGTTGGCATCCAGCATCCTTTCAGGAGAGGAAGGAGATGTAACTGTGGCTCCCCAGGGAGTTTCTGACGAGCTGCCTGTTACACGGCATGGTGGGCATAGGAGTCTCTTAGGCTTCACCCTTCACTGCCTTTGAGACATAATGCTACAGTTCTTCCCTGTTTCACTAGTGCTATGCTCTCTTTTGAGCTTCTCAGACAGTTCCCATGATGATTTTTCCTGTTCTCCTTCAACTGAGATTAAAACTCCAATTTGAAAGTTGTGTTAATTGTTCAGTCTAGCCTGTAATGCCATGGTCTGCAGCATTAATGACTTACCACCTGACAAAAACAGGTGAGATGCTGGTGCTATGCTTGTGGGGTTTCATCTGTCAAGAAATCCATGTCTCTGTCTCCTTAAAACCATTGGGGAGAGTTGTTGTCTCCATAAAATACTGTTTATTCTCTGAGTGGCTCAGCATGAAATGGAAGTTGCTGAGTTATGTATGTATGTGATGCAGATGCTTTGAATTGAGGAAGGGGCTCATTTGCTTTATTCTTTTTATTCCCACTTCAGCATAAAAAAGAAATGAGACTTTGGGGAAATTGATATGTGAGGGGAACCATCCCAGAAAGGCAGTATGAAGAAAGCATGTTTTGTGTGCTTGGAAGAAAGTGTGGAAAGGAAGGAAAGGGAAGAGAGAATCCTTTTTTCCTTTGATGACTTCTTGGGCTAAGCCCAGCAGATGGAACTTGCTGTTTACTCTTCTGCTCTCCATTGCCTTGTTTCCTTCATGTAGGAACCCATGTGTGCTCATATGTCTGACGTGTTTTACCATGTGGATGTTATTAATTGTGACTTTTTTTTTTCCTTTTAAAGATTTTAAAGGGCTGAGTCTTCTGACAGAGCACTAGCACTTTCCCAAATTGTTGAAAAAACAGAATAGTACTTAGCCCTTATTGTAACCTTTCATATGCTTCCACATTCAAAGTCCTGTGTGTCTTTTATACTCAGTACTTGTAACTGTCAAAAAGTTTAATGCTGGTAATGACTGCAGGCTCTCAGATCCATTGTGTTCTAAGCCCAACCACATATATGGCCTTGAACAACATAATTAAATGGTCTGCAGTTTCCAATGAGCAGAAGATAGGTGGTATGAGTATCTTCTGAATAAAGCCAAAATCTCTTTCATCGTGTCATAAAAGCAGGGGGAATTTTAACTTTCCTAGTGGCAAAGCTTGGAAAACACAACAAATGCCAAGCCTGTAGTAGTGAGGCTGAGTAAAAAGGACAGAGATGCCCATGTACAGTTTTGATGTAGTTTTGAGTTACTTCAAATGGAAATTGCAGCATTTCTAGCAATCTGTTCAGCTAAAATCTGTCAGAAATTCAGAGCATTAATGTGTGGTATCCACAGGTGATTCTTTCAGTGGGGTGATACCTAGATATTGTAATGCTATCTCACTGGCCTCTTGCTGCCCTTTGCCTCTAAAGATAGCATTTGGGCTCCTTAATTGATGCCAGTGTTCTTGGCAACCTTGAGTTTCTTTGGTAAGGGTTGTGGTCAGTCCACCGTCGGGTGGTCTCCTGCAAGTCAGCACTGAGTGACCGTAAATGATCATATCCCTGCCAGTGGCTCCAGTCAGTTATGCTCATATCCATCAATAAAGTGGTTTTATTTTAGATGAAACACTGTTGCACCTTTTCACTGGGTTCTTTGGCACTTCTTCTCTAGAGGAACTGAAGGCACCACTGGAGGAATACGTCAACAAGCGATACCCAGGCCTGGTGAAGGTGGTGCGCAACCAGAAGAGGGAAGGGCTTATCCGAGCTCGGATTGAAGGCTGGAAAGCTGCCACTGGCCAGATCACTGGATTCTTTGATGCTCATGTGGAGTTCACTGCTGGCTGGTAGGTGCTCAGTCACAAGGTCTCTGAACCAAAGTGTGTGTGTTGCAATAAACAAAGGACAGGCAATCGTTTTGTAAGGATGTGTTTGCAAACAAGTCCAGTGGCTTCTCAATCCTCTTTCCTTCTGTATTGAATGGCCATCAGGGAGATAGGATGGGGAGATAAGAGGGAATCCACTCCTTGCCCTTGTTTTCTGGAATCATTTTCTATTCTCTTCCCTTCACACACATCTCCCTTCCTCCTCTTTATAATTTTCAGGTTGATTTCCTATTCCCTTAGACTTAAGTGATCTCTGTAAGTTTAAGAAATTCCCAGTCAGCAACGGATTGAAAGAGAAAGAGTTTCCTGCTTTCTTGCCTCCTGCAGCCAGACCCCACTGGGAAAGGCTTAGGTGGTTTAGATTGATTTGTTCCTTCTGCAGCTAGGAATAAGTGCAGAGTTACAGAGGCAGCAAAAGATGTTTCAGAAGGATTTTTGTCAGAGAGATTCGAAACATTTGGGTTCAAGTATCATGAGTCTAGAACATGAGAGGAGCTTGAGAGTGATTTTTTTGTTTCTCTAAGCAAATGTAGAAAGTAAATCATCCATGTTTAGAGAAGTAGAAGCTGCTAACTTGTGTCAAATTTCAACAGAGAATAACACCCACAAGAAAAATGCTTTAGCAGCTGCATACAGAGAATTTTGTACTGTTACTGACTTTTTTTGTAACAACAGTGCAGCTGAAGGGTGTCTTTAAGAGCTCTTTCCTCTACTGATATCTGTATTCCCAGCTAAACATTCCTCTCTTCAGGCCACCAAGTTCTCACACCTGATTTTATTGATATACAGAGGAAGTTCCCATTTACTGAGCTCTTGAAACAGCTGTTCTAGGGATAGAGAGGAAGCTTTTCTGCAGCATGGGCTTGACTTACTGGTGTCATGTAGCCAGTGCTGTGGCAGGAGGCACCCAGAGTGTGAGTTACTCCTTGTGCTGGCAGACTGAGCCCAGGTCAGTCAGTGGCTCATGGGCTGCAGAGGTGAAGCTGAGCACAGTCCCTGCTCTGAACACATTTGTATGTCTCAGAGATTAATTTTGTAGCTATAGAGTCCTTGAACTGTGCCTCAAGGAGGAAAAAAAGACCTTTCAGATAATTCTGCTTTCAAGAATTGACCCTCTTCTGCCCAGGGGCCTGGTTGTTTTTTTGGATTTGGGGGAAGTTTGGACTAGGTAAAGCATGGTTAAAGAAAATATATCCTGCATGGCCTTGCTTTACAGAATGGAAGTTTTCAAGCCAGGCTTCCCAGCCTCTGGAGTGTGTTTTCATGCAGGATGTCCACCCAGGCATGACAGCATGGGAATCTGTGTGCAGTTACCCTGCAGACACACAGTGGAATTTTACACAGGATGCCCAGGTGGAACAGCAGTATGGGAGCAGCTGTGTTATGGCAAACCAAGGGCCTGTATAGCCTGCTGTTATGCTGCTAGCCACAGCCAGAAGTCTAAGAAAACATATATGGGCAGGGCTAGCACATATGATATTTCTTCAGAGTATGCTACTGAAGTCCAACTGTTTGCAGAGTTGAGTCAGACACAGTTTCTAGGTATTTAGCAACCCTTGCTGCACTTCTCATGAGGTTTTTTTTCCTACTGTGTATTAAGCACATGTAACCTTTTAGCATTCACAGCATCTTTGGGCAAAGGTGCACCTTAGCTACCCACTGTGGAAAGAGCTAACTGCTTGTTGTCCACCTTGAGCCTGTTTCTTTTGACAGTCCATATTTTTTTTGTCTGGAAAGAGTCTCCGGGTGGTTGTGGAGTACCTTCTTTGAGCTGCTCTCCTGGCTGTGTAGTTTGCCCCTGCTGCAAAACTGGCCCCTACTTAACGTATCATCTGATTTCATTGCTGCCTTAGTCAAGATGCCAGGAAACCTCAGTTTAAAACAGAGACAGTTTTAAAATTAAGAAGTTCAGAATACAGAATTATTACTTAATAAATGCTTTTTTCTTTAACCCAGCACAGCAGAGAACGTGGTGTACTGGCCTTGCAGGAAGAGATAAGGGCCAGATTCAGAGGCTTTTATTAATTTCTACAACTTAATGCTTTAATCTGTGGAAATAGCCCTTTCCTTGTGCAGGTAACTTCAGCTGGTCCATGAGTTTGTGTGGTTAATTGTGCAGGAGAGCACAAAGACTTCCCAAGCCTGCAGAGCTGCAGCTACCTGAGCTCCATGCACTGTGCCTGGCCCTTGTGCTCTGATGCCAGCTCCACACAAGGGATGTGTCCAAGTGGGAAATCTCATCAAGTGGAAGCAACAAAGCTTCTTGGAGCATCTTGGAGCATCTCCCTGTGGGTGACAAAGCCTGGCAAATGACCTTTTGAACTAGGCAGTGCAAATGCTTGGCCTTTCTGTGTGATTTCTGTGCTGATAAAAGTACAAGTGAGTGGAAGGGTGAGACAGACGCTGGTGTGCTCTAGGGGTGGTCTCTGACTCTGTGAGGAACCTCATGACAGTCTCTGGGCTCCTCTGGCTGGGCTTTGCTGTGTGTCTCTGAAGATGTGATGCCACAGTTCACTGAAGGCCTGTTTCCTTACCCTCATTTAGGTGCACAAGGTGTACGAAAGGTACAGCATCCATCTGCAAATTATGGGAGAAAGTAACAGTCTCTTCCTGTGCTTTTTCTTTTCTTGTTAACCCTCTCAGGGCTGAGCCAGTGCTTTCACGAATCCAGGAAAACAGGAAAAGGGTCATTCTGCCCTCCATAGACAACATCAAGCAGGACAACTTCGAGGTGCAACGTTACGAGAACTCTGCCCACGGCTACAGCTGGGAGTTGTGGTGCATGTACATCAGCCCCCCCAAGGACTGGTGGGATGCAGGAGACCCCTCACTGCCCATCAGGTAGGTCCCAGGGTCCAGGGCTGCTCACTCTCCATCAGCTAGCTGCAGTGACCTAAGTGCAGAAAGATGAAGCAAAGAAGCCAGCTGAGAGGAGTTGAATATAGCATCTTAACACAAGCCAGCTCAGAGAGGGTGGAGGACAAGCCAGGAAGGGGCTTGCTAGGGTGTAGGAGTTTGGAAAGGGGGATTATTTGGTAACAGTATGCAAAACCACTGGGGAAGAGTAGGAACTGTGTGGATTTGTATAGACTTATGTTTAACTGCACATGGCAAAGTCACTTTACCTTAATTGCAGCGTTACCATTTTGCAAATGGTAAAGGATGAGGTGATTAGTCCTGGGTAATGAACTGAGTGTGAATTCATGAAATACAGCCTTGGTTTTTCTTGGATAAAAAGTACAACTCCTCTCTGGGCAAACTTTGTAAAAATGTATCTTGGGTTGTTCTAACACTTCAGCTTTACAGTGTCAGCAGCTCTGCAGTGTTGCCCCAGACCCTCTAGGTTTCAGGTGTGGGACAAACCTGTTTGGACAAAACAAAAAGGAGGAGGGGAAAGAATAGGGAGACTAGGGCTGCTTTGTGTGCAGAGGGTCAAGTGGTTTTTGATCTTGGCAGCCCCTAAATATCAGAAGTGATGCTGTGATCAGGAGTAGTTTCCTGGCCAGGTGAATAGGATATAATGCTCCTTGCTTTTTTTGATATGTAGAAGGCTTGTCCTCAGGAATATATCAGGTGGATATGTGCAAATCTTCACCTTATCTGAATATTGAGCTAAAATCTGTGCTTTGGTCAATGATGTAATCCCTGGAAGCTGAAATTAGGTTTGTACCCATTTACACAGAGACATTTTTTATTCCTTTGGGCTCCCTTGTTCCAGACAGCAAATTCAGCCATTAGTGAAGGAACTGACAGGTTATTCTGGACAGGAATCTAGTCTTTGAGGAATAAACAGTTATTTTAACCAAATGCAAGCTGCTGGACTTGTTAAAGGAGGAGCTACATAGCTGAGAGGCACAGAAGGCAAAGTTGAGGAATTCAGGAGCCTTTACAAGAGAGATGTGAGCAGTGTGGTGCCGACAGTCCCTATGGCAGTGTGACTCCAATGTCCAGACAGGTCCCTCTGGAGGATGATCAAAGCAGACTATCTCTGTTGGGATCAGCCTTTCTCAGCCACTGCATGGAGGAAGTGTTGCAGGGAAGAGCAGTCTCTTTCATTAGACTAAACTGCTGTAGCTGGGAGAAACAGACAGGCTTTGGGCATAGGAGATGTCCCCTGTGACTGTGGCACCACCCCAGGAGCTTGCTGTGGTTCAAAAGCTGTCAGCCAGAGTGCACTGAGGAAATGGGAGCCCAGTGCACATCCATGGCATGACTTGCTGTTCCACTGCCCTACAAGCAGGTGATTTTCATTTCCATTTCAGTGTGCTTAGGGGAGCAGTGAGAGGGCAAGCTGTGGCAGAGCCAGATGGGGACAGGCTTCTTTGGGGAAGTTGGTGTTGGATGGCAGGGGAGATGAGGAGGGAGACAGGGAAGAAGAGTGATTGACAGAGGAGGAGAGCTATGGGGAGCTGAAGGGTTAGATGGCTGTGAAGAGGTGGAGTGGGGAGGTCAGTACCTAATGCAAGGAGGATATTGGTTCTTTTAGGATGTAGCTTTGCCCAAGGCTTCCCAGATGGGAAGCAGCTTCCAAAGGCAGCCACCAAAGCCAGGAGTGTAAATGGGGTCACATGGATGTTGGGCACTTAAACACATTTCCAGATCTACCAACTCACTTCTCTGCCTTGGTTGAATGCTGAGAGCCAGCAGGTACTGCTAAGCTTTGAGTACTGTCTGGAGGTTGTATGTACTCCTGACTTACTGCTATAGAACTGAAAGGTTTGCTGAGGGAGTTCTCTTCTGTTGGGCAGAAGGTTGTAGGAGGTTATTCTGGTGGATGTTGCTAAAATGTGGACAGGATGTTGAGTATCACATTTCTGCATTAAGCAGATCCCAAGCAGTTGCTGGGAGAGCTGGAAGGTGCAAGAGGTTTGTCAGTCTGCTCTGAGGTTCCTGCAACCTTTCTGCACCAGTTGCATCCCCTTTCAAAGACATAACCTTAGAGTAGGTGGTGTCCCATGAGCTCCACAGCATCTGCAGCCCTCTAATCCTGAAAATCTGCCTGCTCAGCTCTGGAACACTGCTGAGTTGAACCACCAATGAATTGGAGATCAGAGAAGGCTTATGAAGACACTCAACTGGCAGCAACAGGGATGCATGTCATGATCATCCACTTTGACTTTGTTAAAGGCATCAGTGATGTGGACACTGCTGCTTGAGGCCATGGTGTGTGGGAATCAGGGGCTCAGGGATTAAAGGGAGCCAGGGTGGAAGGGCACTGCCTCTGAAATGTGCTCTGGGAAAGGGCTTCTGTAGCAAAACCAGTTGCCTCCCAGGGATGTTAAATAATTAAACAACTTACTAAAATAACATTGTTAACATGCACTGTGGGAAGGATTATGAGAAAGATAAATGGGTAGTGTCCACAACAAAAAGCTAATGAAAAATACTGTCTCATTGCATTATGTTGTGTAACCTCATACAGACCAGAAATAAATGACTACAGTTATTTTCTTTGTCATTGGATGCTATGAAAACTAGGCATTTTGTGGCAGTATTTGCATGAAAGGGATACTGGTGCACTGCTCCATGTAATTATGCATGGGATTAGAGGAAATTCTGAAATTATCATATACAGAGGTGTATTAGTCTTTAAGAGACTTTCATGAAAGAAGAGTGGGAATAAAATAAGGCAATTTATTCCTTTTTTGGCTTTACTCTCAGTCCATGAGGATTATGGCAGCCCCAGGAGTGGCTCCCCTGCATGTGAGGGTTGCTCCAGTGTGCCTGTGAGGCGTGGTGTGTCAGCCCTTACCAAGTACTCAGCAACAGAGACTGGAGACAGGCAGCTGGGTGAATACATTTGGAGGCAATTTTCTCTCATGGATAATTCACAGGTTATAATTATCCAGGCAAAGAGAGCTGATGGCATGAAACCCATCAGAAACATGGCCCAGTCTTGAACTGGCTTCAGGCTTCTGCTTTATCCAATAATGTCTCTATACCAAGTAGTCTCTCTTATTGCCTAGGAGGGATGTTGGTATAATACCTGTATTCTGTAATAGATCATCTTTTGTACTGTTTTTTCCCCATTAACATTCAAAACCCAGATACACAGAGATATCCTCAATCTTAGCACACAGTTGTGCATGTGTTTCCCTTGCCAGGCTTACAGGCTTCTCTGGCTGCCTCTGCCCAGAAGATAAAATTGTGATTACAGTGTAATGTATCAAGTCTAAATTAGCTCTCTCAGAAGAGGCAGACAGTAAGTGACATTTGAAATGCTCAGCATATAGAGCCTGATCTTCACCAGCGTGGTCTCTTCCAGAGATGTTTTGGTTCCCTGGTTCAAATGGTGCTAGTATGTGTATATAAATGAGTACCTGCTTGCATTAGATATCTGGTCACACTTTGCTCTAGGAGATGTAGCCAGGATCTATCCAGTTACTGGTGATCTGCATTCATCAGAGTTTCTTGAGAGTCCAGAAAACCTGCACCTCAACAGAGAATGGAAGAAAGCTGATGCTTTCCATGTGCTTTCTGTGGACTTCCATGTGGGAAGTCAAAAAGAGGTCTTTGGAAGTGCTGTGAAATTGCAGATTGGTGACCTCACCTGGACTGGGGATATCCCAGGGTGGCAACCACCTTCTCATGGTCTCCAGAAATGATTCATTTCCCACCTGGCAGAAAGGAGTTTTTTGGGGCCTTTTGAGTCTGGAGCCTGTCCAATGTTGCAGCACCAGTGGGCTGGGAACCTCAATGCCAGCAGTTTTCTTCTGCCTGACTTGTTTAGTTCATGCTGCATCAGGTTTTGTTAAAAAGCAGCTTTGGAGAAGTTGCTGATATCTGGAAGATTTATGGCTAGATGTGCTGATTGCACTTCAGTTGCAAGACTCATGATTTATAATTACATGTGTGAGATGTTGATGGCTCCAGGGGTCTGATTCAGGAAAACAATTAAATGCACTCTTGCATCTGTGTCTTTTCAAGAAGCCAAGCAAGCAGATAGTTCATATTAAGCAGCCTTGAGGACCAGTGACACTTACCTGAGCATGGAAATTGGGGTCGTGGTGCTTTTCTGCTGGCAGTGGTTGACATATCCCACCAGAGAGAAAAGAAGCTTGAATCTTTACTGCTTTGGTTGGTGAGTCCATTGACAGTGCTGTGACCCTGCTCTTCCCAAATGATAGATTATTTAGGCTATAATGCATTTCCTGACTTTCTCTTTTGCACATTGGGCTGGGTGAATCTGTTGAGTCTGAGAGGCAAAAGCCCTGCTGAGCAACTCCATTAGTTAGCAACCCCCCAGCACGTGTTGAGGCTGAAGGAGAAGTCCTTAGGTGGCTTCAGAGATGACAAAGAAGCCTCTTTCCAAGCAGGCAGTGTGTGGAGTGCCAGCTGAGAGCCAGCTAGCAGGTTAAATTGGACTTTGGATGGGGCTTTGCTGCAGCTGTTTTATATGGTACTTAATCTTTACTGGTGTTGGAAGACAAAAGCTCATTTAATTAGAATTAAGATTGCTGTGAGGAGGAAATCAGTTTTGAGAGTTATGGGTTGTAAAAGAATAGAAGGGCTGTTAGGTTTGGGTTTTTCTAAAGATGAGAATCATTTGAATTAACCCACCCAATTACCTGTTATCTCAGCCTCACAAATGCTAATGGATTTGCTCTTGCAACATAGGAAAGAGCAAACTCTCATCCCGGTTGTCTAAATGGTGGAGAGGTCGAGATGGAAAAGAAACAAAGGGGTCTTAGGTTATTGAGTACCACAGGTGAGTGGAGAGAAGGTGCCTTAATTCTACTGCTTAACAAAATGCTTGTGGTGTTTAAAATAAACTCTTCCCTGCAAATGATGTTGAGGTCTCCCACTCTGGTTTCTGTGCATCTCATTTGCAGTAAGACCATAGGGAGTTGTGCTGATATTATTCTGATATATATAAATATATATTTGTTTGTATTTATATATGTATTTATACATATTGTTTCTATGTATTTAGATTGCAGAAACCACTAGCTGTTGTTTTCCCTCAGTGCTTCCAGCAGCCATCACTCTGTGATAGCTTTCAAAAGCAGAAAACCTTGATGTTTTCTGTATTTTAACTAAATAAAAAGCATGTTCTTTCCTTTTTGAGTCTAACCACTGAGACTTCTTCCAGACAACTGTGACAGCCTGAAACTTTTGTCCACACAAGATATGCACAAACCTTGAAATAGCCATAGGCATAAATGAGCTCTGAGGAATAACCTCTACAGCCACACAAAAGGATGCAAGTGGATCTTTGTCTGGGACAACTTGTTCCTGTAGTGCATTCCCACCTTTGCAGGGATTAGGATCAGTAGATAGGTTTAGACAGGCTTGCTTAAACTGGGAGAAATATTTTCAGCAGCATTTGAGTCACTCAGTGTGACAGTTTATCAGAAGGCATCCAGCAACTCAGAGATGTTGCAGACTCTTAAACATAGGTGACATGTGAGGAAAGGGCAGAATTTCCAGGATTATTTTCTGGGTTTCTGCTGCCTTGTTTTGAAAGAGAGATCTCAAACTGCCTAGGAAACTCTTGGTAGAAAATGCTGAATATTTTAAAAATTAATGCTGCCTGACTTCAGCATCTCTGAACTGCAGGAAGCTTCCCATTTCTGTATGAAGACAGCTGTAAAATGCTCTCACTCTTGTGATGTAGCTGCTTTGGGAGTCAAGGGGAAGACTGACTTCCTTGGGAGCCAGAGGTGGGGTGATAATGGTAACTTGTGTTTGGAGACCTCACCTGGGATGTCTGAGAAGATACTTGTGTGCAGGTGTTTGCTTAGAGGGGTGTGAATATCACAACAGCTGCAGAAGGCTTCTGGAGCTCTGTAATAGCATCATATCAAATGTAAATCAACCACAAAGATAAAGTCATGGTACTGGTGATCTGTCTTGGTCTCTAAAGCCCCTTTTCTCAAGCAGCTCAAAGAAAGCAAAGCTCTGTGTTGACCACCCAAATGCTTTCTCATCCTTGAAGTCTGATTCTCCTCCAAGCCCTATACTGGCTGCAGCTGCATGTCCAGGGGCTCAGCATCCTACTGGCAGGTTTATAGCAGAAACCCCTCTGGCATCAAAGTACATTGGGCCAGAGCATGGGGACAGGACAGAGGCTCTTCCACAGGCAAGGATTTGTTAGTGCTTCTGGGAAGAGAACTTCTAGAAGCATCTTTTCATGTAGACTTCTGAATAGATCAAACCCCAGCCATCCCTTAGCAGGATTGCTGAAGACTCATGCTTCCAAGTGTGTGGCTCTTTGAAATCAGGTCTGCTCACTCCTGGCTTCCACAGGTCAGGACAGAGGACTCTGAAACCTTGAAAACAAGCTAACAGATGAAGGGAGGATTTGGTTGTTTTTTTGTGGGTTTTTTTTGTGTTTTTTTTCCATCAGTGTTTATTTTGGGGCAGTCTTATTTGGGCTCAGAATCTAGGAGAGGGAAGATTTGGGTCGGAACCATGACCTCAGTAAACTTTGTCATCCACCTCTGCATTAGATTACATCCATCAAGAGCTTTGCTTGCTTCAGAAGTACTTTGACAAGAACCTTTCAGCTTTTTCCATTTGAGTTTCCTTTTAATGAGTTTTTTTCAGTGATGATTTGAGGCCACAGAGGAGAAAAAAAAAACCAAGACAAAACAAAACCCCTCGCATTTAATTGACATTGTTGTGTTTTATTTGAAAGGTATCAGGGAGAAGTGAACCCCAACTCACTGCACACTACTGTGCTAATTTTCAGCTCACTACTGTGCAAATTTTCGGCTCTTCAGCTTCACAGAGATTCCCTGTGGTGTGAGAAAGCTGCTGTGAGCTTTGGCTGTTTTGAAGCTCCAGTTGCTGGTGCCATGCCTTTTTATGATGAGTTCTCCATCGAGTCATTTTTAATGTTACATCATTTAGTGCAAAGGGGAAAAGAAGGGTGTCTCATAATTTGTAATAGTGTTAAGTTTGACAAGATGAACAGATTTATGTCACTGCATGAAAAGACTATAAAGCCTCTGCTGAGACTGCACCTGAGATTCAAGAAGGCTTAGCAGTGGCCCATATGGTGACCAGCTACCTCCAGGTATTTTAGGGCTGTGTCTTGTTTCAGATCTGTTTGGTTTTGTTTCAGATCTGTTTGGTTTTGTTTCAGATCTGTTTGGTTTTGTAAGACTGTCCTTGGGACTGCAAATGCTGGCTGCATCCAGAAGCTGAGGTTGAGCCAAACCTCCTGAAACATGACAAAGTTCCCACCAAATGCCAGGCTTTGGGAGTGGACCCTCCAAGCTATGTGATTTTTCTGTAAGCTAAAGAAAAGCTTCTGGAGCAAAGGATCAATCTTTCTGCAGCTTCTGAGCATCATGGCCAATATTGTCATCACAGATGTCAGCATGTTATGGTGCAAACACGTTGGAGGGACTCAGATGGGCTCATGTTGGTCAGTTTGGCCAAGTGGCCCTGAAAAGGAGCATTTATGCACTTCTTAGGTAGATCATTTTGGAGCATGAAGCGAGGTTTGGGTGCAGTATTAAATAGCTGCCCCAGAGAATGTTATGTTTCTCCTGGGACAGAGGAGGCCTATCCCTGGAGTCCTGAGCCTTGGGGCCAGCTTGCTGTGACCTGAACCCTCCTTGCAGCCAGGAGCCATTCACAGCCTTGAGCAGGGACTTGTTTTCATTGAAACCACCAAAAGCTCTGTCAAACCGAAGGCACTATTGCAGGTGAATCTTCAACTCCTTCTTCAAGCAAAGGCTTCTTCTTCTGAAAAGCCTTTAAAACTGGGTGGGGGACAAGTAGCCTGAGGAGATGAAGAGAAGGTGCAGGGAAGGGAGCAAATCCTCCTTCCTGAAGGGAGTCACAGTTTATGGATGTAAAATGTTAATGTAATCCATTTCTATAAGGAAAGCAAGCTGGCCATGCTGGGGGCATTTGCCTTTGTGTTTTTAAAGCTTTGCATAAGAGAAGTATTTTGATTAAAAAAACCAAACCAAACCAAAAAAAACCCCAAAACAATATGCTCCTGATTTGTAAAAAAAAGAATAAAATAAATACTTGCATTGACAGAACTTTTAGTCTGAGCCCAAGTCATAAAAACAGCCTTTATTGATGTCAAAGTTGCTTTGGAAAAAAGAAAGAGTAAACAGGATTTGGCCTTTAATTTGTGAAGGGTTTGGATTTTTCAGAGGCATTAAAGAGACAGAAAAGATGGGTATTGAATTATTTAACAATTGCTAGTAAAATGAAGCTTCAGTCAGCCTGTTTTCACCGAAATAATCTTATGAATAAAAACAAAACAATCTGGGGCAGCACCAATATACAGAGCTCATCTCCTGCTGACTAAATTGTTTCAAAGTAGTCCATGAAGTGGTTTTGCAAGTCAAAGCCAAGCAGAGCCTTTCCTCTGGTCTGTTCACACTTCCCCTAGGAGAAGGCTGCCGTTGATGGATTATACAAACCTCTTTTCTCTGTCTGAAACCGAGGGGAAAATATGCAAGGAGAAGTTGAGGGAATTTGGTGCTTTGAATTTCTTTTTTCTTTGGCAGATGGCATTTAAGTGATTTATTTGCCAAAGCCGATCTAGTCTCATTATGAAGCAAGTATTTAATGACTTTGGAGATGGGTCTTCAAAGCAAAGAGGTGATAATGGAGCCGACTGCACTCGGTGACAAAACACAGCAGCCCTTCATCGGACAGACTTGAGAAGAGAGCAAGTGCTGAGGGCGATGCTTTTCTTTCATGTGCACTTTAAGTCCCTGTCCTTTTCAGTCAGTAGCACATAGATAGGCATAGTTTGAATTAAATGAAAGTTTAAATCAAATTAAAAAATAGATCTTTATTATCCTATCCATCGGTTACAGCAATAAGCTGTTGATGCCTGGGAGCTCCCAGCTTGCCTCTGCTTGGGAGCACAGGAGGTTTCCATAAACCCTCCTGCTCTGTCTCTGCCCACAGCACTGACTTGCTGCTCAGTGTTGGATTGGCTAAATGAAATCTTTTTGAGGTTAAATCTCTAAATGCTTTCACTGTGCTTGTAGAACACATGGGTGTGAGTAGCAGGCTTTGTTCATCCTGGGAAAGACCAACCCCATGTGTGAGTATAGATTGGGGGCTGAGCTGTTGGAGAGCAGTGAAGGGGAAAGGGATCTGGGGGTCCTGATGGATGGAAGGATGACCATGAGCCAGCAGTGTGCTCTTGTGGCCAGGAGGCCAACGGGATTCTGGGGTGGATTAGAAGGGGTGTGGTTAGTAGGTCAAGAGAGGTTTTTCTTCCTCTTTACTCTACCCTGGTGAGGCCACATCTGGAATATTGTGTCCAGTTCTGGGCCCCTCAGTTGAAGAAGGATAGGGAACTGCTGGAAAGAGTCCAGCACAGAGCCACCAAGATGATGAAGGGGCTGGAACATCTTCCTTCTGAGGAAAGGCTGAGGGAGCTGGGTCTCTTTAGCTTGGAGAAGAGGAGGCTAAGGGGTGACCTCATCTATGCTTTTAAATATGTGAAGGGTGTGTGTCAGGAGGATGGGGTCAGGCTCTTCTCAGTGAAGCCCAGTGACAGGACAAGGGGCAATGGCTGTAAGCTGAAGCATAGGAGATTCCATGTGACTACACATAGAAATGTTTTCCCAGCTGAGGTGCCAGAGCCCTGGCACAGACTGCCCAGAGAGGCTGTGGAGTTTCCTTCTCTGGAGGTATTCAAAACCCATCTGGACGTGCTTCTGTGTGACCTGGTCTAGGGAATCCTGCTGTGGCAGGGGGGTTGGACTAGATGATCTTTCGAGGTCCTTTCCAACTCCTAATATTCTGTGATTCTGTGGTCGTGTGGCTAATGGACTAGGCCTATCTTGGGGACTGTCCGTTAAAGCCAGGCTGGCAGGCATGGAGCAGGAGGCTGCCCTCGTGTCTCAGTGTCCTGGCTTTGGCCATCTGTGGCAGTTGTAAAGTGCCTGGTCTCCACACTGGCAAGCCTGACCAGCCATAGCCAACCCAGCCTGGGTTTCTAGTGCAAACATTTCCAAATCTGCAAGAGAGAAAAGCTGGAGAAGGGCAGCTTTCTGAGTTCCTAATAGTTTTGCTGCTGTCTCTTGTTCAGGTCCCTGCTGAGCCTGTCAGTGTGTGGCTTTCTGAAAATTTAGCTCTTTGAGTCCTTTAGAATTCTGGCATTTCAATTAGATTTCTTAGAGCTTCTGAGGGAAGTTGGAGGGAATGTTGCCAGTTAGGCTATGTGGTGGCTTTTTACTTTCCAATGGGGTAGGATCAAGACCACAGACCTCCTTGTCCAGGACAGCAGCTCCCTGCCCACTGCCTTGGCTGGGGCATGTCATAGAATCATAGACTGTTTTAGGTCAGAAGGGACCCTTCAAGGTCATCTAGTCCAAGCCCCTGCAGTCAGCAGGGACATCTTCAACTACATCAGGTTGCTCAGTTCCCCAGACAACCTGACCTGGAATGGTTTCAGGGATGGGAGATCTTCCACCTCTCTGGGCAACCTGGGCTAGTGTTTCACCACCCTCATTGTAGAAAAAAAAAATAATGAAAAACAAATCCTTCTATCTAGTCTCAATCTCTTCTCTTTTAGTTTAAAACTCTTGTCCTGTCCCAACAGGCCCTGCTAAAATGTCTGTCCCCATGTTTCTTGGAGGCCTCCTTTAAGTATTGAAAGGCTGCAATAAGGTCTCCTGGAGACTTCATATGTGGGACCACACTAGCCTGCTGGTGTGGACCAGCACTTCCAGAAATGAAAGCCATGAGATCTTGAGAACCTCAGTGATGTGGAAGTTCATTTGATATGATGAAAGTGAGTAAGGGGAAAAGGGATAAGGTCTAGATTGTAGCTGCAGTTAAGGTGTGATTTGGTGGCAGAAGAGAGGAGCAACTCTGTGAATGGCCTGGTGTATGTGATAGATGTCCTGGCTGCCAGCTCACTCCAGTCAATCACTGCTTAATCTTAAGACAGGACTTGCCTGGGAGGTTTTGTTTCACAGTCACTTCATTCTTGGATCAAGCAGTTGCTTTGAGTGTGCTATTAGTTAGGTGCAGACTTGGTCTCTAGTGAGCACTGCTGTTCTCCATGGTGGGCTGTGCACACACATCTTACAGATGGAAGAATCACTGCTGAACACCAAGCTTTGAAAGAGAGGTGGCTTGTCTCCAGAACAGTCCCCATGGCCCCATCATTTGTCATGGGAAATGACACATCAGAGAAGCTCAAACTTTTGAACCAAGCATCACAAGTTGGAGTTAAGAAGAGTGTTTCAGGCTGTGACAAGTTGCTGGCTGTTGGGTTCCTGGAGGCAAGGAATACTCCAGGATGGTGATACCCCATCCTCATACCCAGGGGTGCACCCTGTCTCTTCTTGCCTCCCTGTCTTTGGAGAAGAGCAACTGAAAAGTTGATGTTTGCTGTCTTCTGCAGCCAGGCTGGTATTGTATAGCCCTTGATGGAGTCCTGTGCTTTGGGCTCCTTTGTGGAACAGATTGAGAACTGGCAGACAATATTGTTGCCAGTGATTTTTTTGCATTCATATGTAAATATATTCAAACATGGTTTGCTTGCTGTTTTTTGAGGCTCCAGAATGCAGCTCTCGTTAGTGCTGCTAAATGACCATGTGTAGAGACTGCTTGGTGTCTGGCTTTGCCTGTGGATGGAGAGGCTGCCCACCTCCCACCTGTAGAGGCACTGCTGGCTTGTGAAGACCTGCTGCACAGCAGCATTCATAGAAGCTTTATGAATGAGCATCAGCTGTGCTGATCTGAAAGGGTTTGGTGATGTGCTGGGTCATCCCTGCTCCCACCCCAGCATGAGCACCACAGCTTTGGCTCATGTATTTGAATCCCACATAGAGAAAGGGTGGGGTGGGAAGAAGTCCTCACTGCTCATTAAGACTTACAGGGTCCCCAGGTCAGAACCCTGCTATGTTTCCTGTCCCAAGAGGATCTGTCCCAAACTGTTCCAGGGAAACAGGAAGCTAGGAGTAGAGTTTGCTCTGGTGAGCTTTCCAGCCAGGTCTCTGCCTCAACATGGTGGTTGAGGAAGGCTGTTTTTTCTGTGATGGGTACCATGGTGCTTCATGATCACCTTTCTCAGATCCCAGTTGCCTTGTAGCTGTTCTGCTCCTTAGAAAATGAGCAGATAGCTGCTAATGAGCAGTCAGCCTGGGGTTGTTCTTAGCTTGGTCTGACTACTGCTCGCTTTGCTCTGATAGTGCCTAGGCAAACTCACCTCTTTTTGGGGGGAGAGGGAACTGCTTCGAGCTTGCTGCGTGGAAGCAAAGAAATCTGTCTGTAAGAAGGGCTGGAGGCTGGGCACTGCACTGGACTTGCCTGCCCTGAGGGAAGCAGCCTATCTTCTCCTTTCTTTAGTCTTGTCTTTACATTTGCAAGCAGGGACCCAGTAGTAGCAGTCTGGTGTAACATCTCTCTTAACTCAGCACAGCTTGTAGCACTGGCTGATAGCATGGTACCACTGCCCCAATGCCAGTGTAACCTGTCCTCCTCTTTCCTTATCCTTTCTGTTTCTCTCTGTGGTTTTGCTTCAGGAAAAAATAGTATAAGAGGAGATAAAAGAAAAAAGACACATTTAAGTGAACAGCTGTTAGCAGCTTTGCGTGGTGCCCCAAAACCTCAAAGGTTTGTAGTTGCAGCGAGCTGGTCTGTCTGAATGGGAGAACTGGGCTGAAGAGGAAGTTTTGGCACTGGGAGAAAGCAGACAACCTGACAGAGAGCAGTGGCTGCTCCATAGTGGGCATCCTGCTTCTGCATCAGCCTCCAGAGAAGTTCCTCACTTCCCAGAGAGAGTGAGGCTCGGGTTTGCTAGTCTGTAAATTCTTCCCAGAGTCATTGCTTGGAGGTGTTCAGAAATCCTCTGCTAAGCATTAGATTGATGCCTGCAAAGGCAACAGTCCCTTCTGTTCCCATTGCTGCCACCACTACCACCACTCTATTCTTCTTTGCAATTCGAAATGCTGCCAATCATTTTCACAAACATGCACCTTCTAATTGCCTTCTCGTGCTCTCTGTTTAGCATCGATGTTCTTGTCAAGTCCAGCCCCAGGAGAAAAGAGCATCTGACAGGTTTCCTCCAGCTCAGCAGAGATTCTTCACCAATGCAGTTTCCACATGGGATTTAATGACCATGTGATTCTGTGTTTCTGGTTTAGGGGAAAGCAAGCTTTTTGTAGCTTTTTCTTCCCCGTTCCGATGACAGACGTTTTCCTTGAGGTGTGAGTAGCCTGCTAAGGCAGAGTGCCAAGAAGCAGGATTGTGAAATCCTCACAGCATGAACTTTATGCAGGCAGAAGAACAAAAGAGTTGGAGAACTGCAGGCTCCAGGAGAGGTGCCACTGAGGAGTTTGAAACTGGTGGCAGTCCTGAGTGGGACTGGAGGTGAACCACTGAACGTGAGGAGAATGTTTGTGGCCAGAACAGAGGCAGAAGCGAAGGCTGGCACTAGGAAAGAGTTTGAGATTGCAGCTTGTGACATTTTTCCCCAAGTTTAGAAGGAATTGGGAGGTTCCCTGGTGCTTGGTGGGCTCCATGCACTGGAAGGGATGGTAAATCTGATTTGAACTCAAAGCTGTTCAGAAAGAGTAATTCATGCAGCAAAATGGGAGTGTTAAAACCTGTTCTTATCTGCATGTGTTTGCATTTCACAGAAAGATCAAATGGTTGGTCATAAAAGTGAGTGCTGTTGTTATAGTAGTAATTACATCAGCTTGAAAAGTAGGTGTTAATTTGGTTTAAAATGGAGGGTGAGGTGACAGAGTAATTCACCTGAATGGTCCTTTCTCAGTCTAGTTGGACTTTCACAATGACTTGGGATGTCTCATTGTCTTGGTTTTTTGGTGAAGGAAAGGCACATGAACACTTACTAACCAATGTGGTATCAACCTGGTGTTTAGGTTTGCCTTTCTGCTTCAGTTGACAGCTGTGTAGGTATCACCTCAGAAGCAGGTTGATGAAAATATGGAAGAGAGATAAACTGCACGAGCTATTTTGTCTTTTCTTTTTGTCCATAGGCAAAAGAGCTGCACTTTTATATTGGTTACCATCTCAGAGAGAGAGAGAAAAAAAAAAGGATTAAAAATAAATCTGTTTTTCTTACAGATGACAAGGTTTGCTGTGAAGGTATTTCACCTTCCTCATCTGTCTAGTCTACATGTTTTATTTTCTTCATGTTGTGAAGGTCTCTGTCCAGTGGTCAACAAATGTAGTATTTCCACTACAATATTTCTTTTGGAAGAAAATGTGGTTGTAAAGAGAGAGAGAAGCATATAATATGCAGTAATACTTCCTGGTGGGGAACTGAGCTCTGTCTGCTCTAAAAATAAAGTGGAAAGTCAAAGGAGAGGAGAGATTCCAGTTCCTTTTGGAACAGAAATGAGAAGATGGGGGAAGCAGATGGCTGGCTTGCTGCTAGCCAGGGTGGATCGTTCCAGCTGATTTTGGGATGGGGACTTGCAGTTATTGCCAAGGAAAATCACTTGGGCATTCATGAAGACAAATATAATAAAGGATTAATAGTTTTACTGAGCTGTGGCATTGGGCTGGTGGCCTCTTTGCATCTGGGATGGCAAAGCAGCTATCAGAAGGGGT
The DNA here is from genome assembly GCA_013399015.1 of Galbula dea. NCBI lineage: Eukaryota > Metazoa > Chordata > Aves > Piciformes > Galbulidae > Galbula > Galbula dea. The sequence goes on along the minus strand of VWZX01008461.1, from coordinate 348,374 downwards.
TCTTAATGCTGCCAGTGGTAAAGTACTTAGGGTTGAGATTTCTGGGGAGGTCTTGACGAAAAAAAAAGGAGCTTTGCAGACCTGTTAGTTGTCAGGGTGTACAACTGGGGCACCTTTTCCATTTTAGCAAGGAATAGCCTTGCAGAAAGACAATGTAATATGACTGCTTTTTTGTTTCCAGTGAGCAGTCCTCCTGCTGATTTATGGCTAGCTTAGTCAAGAAATCCTGCATGCCTAGTAAAATGGGTTCATTTTTAACTGCGAGGGAGCATTTCCTTTTTATACAGTAGTTTCTTTTTGTGCTTTTGTGAAATAGACTTTAATAGAGAAATAAATCATCAGAGCATTGCTACACTGAAAATAAGCATAAGGCCAGACAGTGAGTGCCACCAAGCCAAGGTTAAACTTGGATCAGGAGATCAGATTATCATTTCATCAGTCTTTCTTCCCACTCTTTGCTTAATTTGGTACTTAAATGAACTTAATAACCATTTCAAGGGTATGTACACCCAGATGCTTTGAGGAGCAGTCTCCTGGTCCTCATGTTCTTATTTTGGGTCAGGCGCCTCGCTGCACTGATGTGCTATAACTGCGCTCCTCGATGCTACAATCTGGATGCAGAGGAATTAACACTTGCTTGGAGCAGTGATTAGCATCAAGTTTACCTAGCTTCTCTGTAAGCAAAAGAAGAAGAGGAAGCATTTTCAATCTATCAGCAGGTTTTTGGGTGATTTGGTTTACTCTCTTATCTGTCCCCTTGCTCACTTTTTAAAAGTGCTGAATTTATAACATCATTAGGAGGAAAACTTCACCACTGCTAACAGGCAACTTGGCACTTAACAGTCATAAGGGACAAATTGGCAAAGGTATATAGGTGCCTGATGATTTACTAGTGCTGTAGGGAGTTTACAAAAATCTGTCCAGACTATGTTTTATTCCTCACAATCAATCTAACCCAAGAGACCTGAGCTGGTGTTTGTAACAGCCTTGCATTTCAGAAATGTTTTCTGCCTTTCAGAGGCTCATCTTTAATTACTCTGCACCTCCATTCCCATCAGTGAAATGCATGTGATATTTCCTTCACACTTTTTCTTTTACTGAAAGTGCAGTGTGACAAAATACCCAAGCATGTTCTTAACTTAAAGAGCTAAAAAAAGGCTTGTTTAAATGGTGCTAAATGTGATACATGGCAGAATAGTTTGCTGAATCCTGGCCACTGTTTGTAGTGGCTTCTGCACAGGTCTTCCTGCTATTTGTTTGCTGTAATCTTGATCAGTTGTCTGGATGCCATTGCTAAACAAATGAGATGATAATTAGCATAGCAACATCAGAGGAAGTTGATTTTCCATTTGTAATAAGGATGATGATAATTAAACATGCATGACCTCATTGGATTGAATATGAATCAATTAAAATTAAAGCTATTAAAGCTGGTTGGGAGTTCTTTTTCTCCTGTGAAATTTTTCAGAGGAAGCAAGAACAATAAAATGAGTCTTAATGAAAAGAAACTGGGCTGGTTTGCACCCTCAGTGTTAAAAATGAAAACAAGAGATTCTTCAGGGCTGGAATATTTAAAGGTACCTCCCCTGCCCTGCCCCAGCCTTCTATAAATGCCCATCTTGATGAAGCTTCTCATTTGGGAGGAAAAAAAAAGAGGAAAAAAAGAAGAAAAACCCCCAAAGTTAAACTCTTTCCAGCTATTTCTAACACTGTTTAGCAAAACTCAGATCAAACATGTGCAAATGCTTCCCAAGTATGTGTCCAGGGAGGCTTATTCCACAGACACTGTGGCCAGCAGGGCGCATAAATTAGTTTTATAACACATTTTGATTTCCTATGCATGAGTGAGCAGTTTATTTTAAAGGAAAATGATGTATTAAAGACAAACTGCAGAGATGAAACAAACAGGGAGTTGAGGTTGGGAGCCCTAGAGAGGAGTTGGTGATGCACTCACCCTCAACCCAAGCAGCAGTTCTTAAGAGGGCTCCCCTGGGGTGCAGGTGGGAAAGCATTGGGTTGAATTCCTTCTTTTTTGGCCATTTTTCCAAGATGAAATTTCAGTGGTGCTGTAGCAGTTGCAGCCAAACTCTCCTAGGGTCTTTGAGTTTGGTTTTTGAGAGCTGCAGGAAGCCTGTTAACTGGCAGCAGGATGTAGCCTGGTTCAGTCCGGAGGAGTGACCTCAGAAGTGGGAAAGCTAAGCTTGTGTATTCCCAGGTCAGTGTTCTGCATTTTGGGAGATGCTTCCAGGCCCTGTGGCTAGAGCTTTTCTAATCTGTATAAATTTATCATACATGAGAAGGATTTGGAAGCAAAACTCATCAACTCTGATGCTGTGTTCTGCATTCAGCTGCTGCTTTCCCTTTTGGTGTCCTGGCTGAATATCCTGAACAAGATATTCAGGATGTTTGCTCTGGGATGCTGTTGTCCTTTGGTCATTTTTTTCCCCCTCCTTGGGGTAGGGGGGACTGAAAAAAAAAGTCCCCTTTACACCCACTGCAGAGTAAAAAGACATGTTGAAATCTTTGGGTTTTTTTTTCTCCTCTTTTGAAAAGGTTTTGTTTGTTTGGCTGTCCTCAGTAACTGATAGTATAGACTGTGTGGTAATGTGTGTGTGTGCTGGGAGATAGCTGCTTACAATCTGGATATGGTCTCCTGTGCTGGCTGGGCTTTGGTGCTTGGCTGTGCTGGTGATGGGGACATGTGTGATTCAGACTTAGGATTCAGTTTGCCTTATATTTGATAAGTAGCCATCACAGAGCATTGTGCCTATGTGGCTAATAGTCTTGACCATGGCATGAGCCATGCCTTGTCTTGCTGGAGCATGTCTCATGTGTGACAAAACAGGCTTCTGGCTTTTGTTTTCATTCATCAGTTTAAACACAGGTGTTTTTCCAAATGGATTTTTTTCATCTGTTGTTGGCATCTTCTGTGGATATGGAGAACTGCTTTTGAGGAAAGATGTAAAATGCATCAAGGAAATAACATATCTTAGACTAACTAGNGCATCTTCTGTGGATATGGAGAACTGCTTTTGAGGAAATAACATATCTTAGACTAACTAATCCTGGTTTTATTTCATTTTCTTCTGCTCCTGGCTTTGTCTCAGTTACTTTGTTTCTGCAGGATGGGGCAGTTATAACCAAAGGCAGTGGGTCTATTTTCTGTTATCTTTATAGACTTGGCTAAGAATGCAGAAACTGCTCTCCACAGGTACCAAATAAAAGGGGTTAAAAGGGATGCAGAAACCACCACAAGCTGGGTTCAGATGAAGGCAGCAGAAAATGTTAAATCACTCTGTTTTGAACAATCCTGCTGTCTTTCCATGTGCCAACGCCCGTCTGCTTTCTTCTTTCATTTGGCCACTAAGATGCACATCAGGCAGCTCTTGCCATTGGCTTTCCATTGGGGAGGAGCACTTGCAAGTTTTCTGTAGGACATTTCTAGCCAGTGTATTTTATTGACACACCATCTGAGTTGTTAATGTAAATGCCTTGGGTTCCTGTCCAGCCCTGTGGAAGCAGCAGGGCTGTGTGCCTGCTCAGTGCATGGGGCATGGGTTTTCACTGTAGCACTCTGCTGTTTTCTGAGCTAAGGCACAGTTTTAGCAGGGAGAAAAGGAGTGAAGAAGGTATTTTACTAGCTCTCTGCTCCTCATCAGCTGGAGCTCTCTGTGGTATATGTGGAGGAAGGATTCATCCACGGAGCAGCTCCTCCATTGCTCCCTGTGGACTCAGGACTTGCTGCTGTCCCCTGTGTGCAGGGCAGGGCCCCTCTGGCCCAGGGGTAATGCCTGGTGGGGTGAGCAGATCTTCCACCCACTTCTGTGGTCTGACAGCAGGGAAAAACTTCCTTTGGTTATGTCTGTGTGTTTTAATGTTGTCTTGTGTTATCCTTAGTAAGTAAGTAAGGCAGTAGGTAAATACCCAACTTGGGCTGGGTTGTATGACTTGCTGAATGTCTCTTTTTGGTAGAAAAGACCAGAGCTGACTCATCAGGACAATATTCACAGTGCTAGTGGTGGGGAGTGGGTTAAAAACCACTTTTTAACTTGTGAACTGAGTAAACTTTGCTGCAGAAGTTAGAGAGGCAGCAAATGTGGAGTCCTGCCAGGTGTGCTTAGCATCACACTGCCTTATTCTTGGAAGACAAAGTTAAAGTTGTTCATTTGAAATGGATATTTATAAAACATAATGAATTTCATTAGAGTTGAGGGCTATGTTGGGCTGGAGGCAGCAGCCTGATCAAAGGAAGAGGTTTAACATTGCACCCTCTTACTGCTCATTAGGACAAGTCTTGGAAAGAAGTTCTCTCTTTTGCCTCCTAATTGCACTATCAAGGCCAGTATCAAAAAGGCAGGATGCAAGTGGCTGCTGCTGCCCAAGATGCTATTATAATTAGAGTAGTTCCTGAACCTCATCCAAACTTACAATGCAGCATCAATTCAGGTTAAATTGGGAAACTGAGCAGAAAATTGCTGTCTGGTGTTTTGAGTGGTTTTTGCATCTTAACATTATCTGATATTGGATCATTATGTACTGATGTGAAATGCCAACAAGCAATGGCACAGCACTGCAAGTAATGACACCGGGACACGAGAGAAGGAAATAGTGAGAGAAATTTAATTTCTTACACAGTTTCACTGAATAAAGTCAACTCAGGTACACACTTGTTCAGATTAAATATAATGATCTGTGTCTGCAACCAAACTCTGCTGGGAATGCATATCTATAAGTTGAGGAGAGAGGGGGGGAGAGTTGCCATGGAAATACAACCAATGTCATAGTTGCAGCGCCTCGCAAATGGCTCATGTGTCATGGCTCATTTTGCAGAAGAAGGGGAGAAGACTGAGAATTAAGGAAAAACCTCTTTAAATGTTTGCAGCAAGACACGTCTGGGACTGTGCAGGGATGGCTTAATAGGCAAATGTAGCAAGTTGGAAGTGCTTTGTGGGGAGAAGGAAGCTTTAAAATACGTCTGTAACAGCTTTGCAGCTTGGATGTGGTGCCTAATTCCTTCTGCTTCCTCCTCCTGACAGCTGCTCTCCGGGGCTGCCTCCCTCTGGGTGGCATGGGGCAACATCAGGTGAAACTCCTGTGGTCTGGCTAGGCTTCACCCCTTCTTCTTGGGAATCCTGGCTCCAGTGCAGGACATCAGGGTTTCCCCTCAGTTGGGATGTTTCAGGTCTTTGGCAGCCCAGTTTCTTTCCTCTTGCTTTTCTTTCCTCTGTTTCTGTTCTCTTTCTGCCTGTGAAGGAAACTTCAGGTGTCTGTGGCAGGTTTCTGTAAGAAGAGAGTTTCTTGCAGTTACAGAAATGTGTCTGTTCCTTCCTAAGTCACTTGCAGTATGCCAAATGGTCCAGAGTTATTGTTTGATCTAATCCTTTAATTAAGAATTAAATTGCTCACTGTTGTGTCAACTAACACATCACTTGCTTTAAAATTGGATGAAGCACTGAAAGGTATTTTCCTTATTTTTCTGATTTTGAGGGGAATAATTCCTTGGCTATGCAAAAATAAATGAGGCTGCTAGACAAACAGCTTGGGTCTTTATAGCCTCTCTTCAAGCAATTATGTTGTAATTCAGGCTTCTGAGGTAAGAAGCCAACAATAAATAAATGATTAACTTGTCTTTATAGTATTGCAATCTCTGTGCACTTTAACACAGTCTCATTTGCCATAGTGGGTAAATATGAGTGAATGCATATTATGACTTGAGAATCAGAGGTGGTGATGCTAGAACCCATGAGAGTTCCCCAGCTTGGGACTTGCCTAACTCCCTGCACTTGGATTAGTTGTCTCCATTTCTGATATCAGAGTTTCTCTGTGGTATTGGTTTAACAGCCTTGTTCTGGCTGGGGTTTGTGTGTGTTTGGAAAGTGACTTATGGGGCATGGACAGAAGTTGCAGTAGCTGGGTGTAGAGGCTGGTCTGTTCTGCAGTGATTCCTAAATGTAGAGATGGAATTGCTGACCATTCTTTTTTGCTGTATAAGGCAAGAGCACTGGTGTTTGCCAGTGGATGCTGAACTTTCAGACATGGGATAAATTGGTCTGTTTGTTGAAATGTGTGTAAATTCTCAGCTGTGTGAGACCCTGTGTCATAGCACAGCCCCCAGAGGGTGTCTCCAGATAGTGCATTTTAAGGGTGTGGGCAAAATCCATTGAATTGATGTCTCCAAAGGCAGTGGGTACCCCTTGACCTTTGAGGTATAAACTGTGGGTGGTTTTGCTGTGGAAGCGAGTGAAGCAGATGTTAGTGTAGAGAGAAAAATACTCATCTTTCCTTTTCCCCTCCTATCTTCTACTTCAAGCAACTTCTTGACATCAGCACCTTGAGGTGAAAAATGAGTCAAATCAGAATGTAAATCTTTGGTTCCTTCACTGTAGCAGTGATGCTCTCTTTTTTGTCAGCTGAGACATGCTGCCTTTCTGCCAAATCCCACCTGGGTGTGAACAGTGGGCAGATATCCCAGAGCTGCAACTCCCAAGCCTAGTTTATTTTCTGAAGCAAGGTGATGCTCCTTAAAATTAAGTGTCATTTCTCTTTTCTTGCTGATATATTTCCTTTAACAGCAAAGAAGGGCTGCAGAAGAAAATTGAGTAGAGTTTCTACTGAATTCAAAAACACTGTAGTGATAAATATGGTTCTGAATAAACCTCCTTGTAAGTCACAAATCAATTAATCTTTTTTTCCCCCCTGTGCACTCCATCCTAAGGATTTATTTTTTCATTGAGCTTTTGCTAGCTAGTGCAGGATACCTCATTCTTCACCTGGATAAATAACTAGTGGCATTTTTATTCTAAAGCAAACTGGCATTATCTTTCTTGCTGTGTACAAGCAAACAGAAAATAACCTTCATTATATTTATTTATTTATTTCCCCCAGAGCAACCTCTTGTGATTTGTGGCTTAGAATAAACAGAGTTCAGGGCTTGGCTTTGAGGAGCAGCACACTTGGTCTCTGAAGGGGTAGCATCAGTCTGCTTGTGCTCTTCCATTTGCCATTACCCCATGGCTGACGATTCACTATGGGTTTCCATGGCGAGGGCTGTCCCATTGGTTTGGCTAAAGTGATGGGCAGGGGCAAGCTTGCTCTTTTGCTGCTTGGAGCCAGCTCAAAGCTCTGCAGTGGGTTGAGCAGAGCTGTAATTGGCCTAACCAGCTCCAGGGTGAGCAGTGGGGTGTGAGCTAAGCTCAGGGCAGGGACAGAGCAGACACACGTGTCCCTGTGATCAGTGCTGGAAGCACACCTTGTGTGATTGAAGCTTTCTTCAGCCTTCTGTTTCCATTTAAGTGGGTTAAAAATAGAGACTAAAAGAAGACTAGGCATACATGTGACTTTCTGTGCCAATCTCCTGCATTGCCTTGGTGATACTTGGAGGTGGAGCATGTCCTCAGCATTATTGCTTGTGCTGCTGTCTAAGCAAGGAGACAGTCTGGAGTAAGTCCAAACGGTGACTTGCTGACTGTGCAGGTTTGGGTTTCTGGTGGAGGAGGTGTGTGCCCACGCTGAGGTGCTGGAAAGTAGGGCAGAGCTTACCTTCAAATTAATCAGAAAATGAAGCTAGGTGGAATGGGAGAATTTTGGTGTGTATCCTGGCTTCTGGCAGCCTTATGCAGTGCAAGAAAACCTCTAGAGTTTCCTCTGAGCAGAGTCTCCCTGTTAAACCCTTTTCTCTCCTTTTTCTCCTTCACCTCCCTTTCACGTTGTGATCTGGACTCTTAACAGATCTACCTTTGTGCCCTGCAAAGCACAGGAGAGAAACAATGAGAAATAATCTGTAGTGTTGTAATTCAGACTCAACTTCAAAACCTAATTCCAAAGGTCTTCTGTATCACCAGCTTAATACTAGATGTGAACCTGTGTTACTGAACAGCCTAGTAATTGCCTCTGCAGAGTGATTTTTTTCAGCCCTTCCTTTTCTAGTGATTTGAGAACTGGCACTAACAAGATACCAACATCATCATCCTGCAGCCCAAAAATTGAACAGCCATTTGGTTTTCTCTTCTGCCCAGGTGATGGGGGTGAAGGATGGTGCAGTTGGGGAGCTGTTGGGCATAGATGGGGCAGCCAAGAAAAATCAGTGTGACAGTCTTTGGGAGTGCTAAGAGACTGCACTGGCAACATATGGTAGAGAATTTGTATTTGGAATTATGACACCACCTGCATTTTGCCACTGTGGTTGCCTTACAGAACTATTTCTAAGAAGATAGGGCACAGAAGCAGGAAGCTGGAAGCCAGATTGCAGAGCTCCCACAAGCTCTTCTTTCATCCCTTCTAGCTGTGAAATGTTGATTGAGCTCTGAAATCCCGAGAAATAGAGATATTTAAAATCTCTAAAGAGCTCTTCTGCTCTGAAAGACAGTCTCTCATTAACATCCAACATCAAGGATACTCTCTGAAAAAGAGGAATATTCCCTCTATGTAAGTACAGTGGCCTATTAAATATATTGCTTGGCTTGTGTCCTACATTTTATGAGGGAAAGATCTTTTTACCTGGTTCTGTGGGGAAGAGAAAAAAAAGGCAAGGGAATACTAATTACTTGTGAACACCCTTTCAGAAGTCATGCAAAGTGTTAGCCACTTAGATCTTTGTGGAAAGCACCATGGGTTAGATCTGGGATTTTCCACCCCAGGGTCTGGTTTCTGAGGTTTAACCAGCAGATGGTAGAACCAGTTTGCTGCCTATTAGATGTGTCAGGGAACAAGATGGAAGTGGAAGGAGGCAGAAGGATGCAAAGGGGCTGGCTGGGCTACCTTTTCTGTCTCAAAGAAGTAGTATCTTGCTAAAAGCAGTGTGACTCATACAAGCTAAAATTAAATTATAACAACATGAAACTGTCTTAAAATGACAAAGTTTAACAATTGCAAACATTAGCTAGCAGCAAAAGTAAGGCAGTAGCAGATGGTTCATGAAAGCCTCGTGTCAGCTGTATAAATGGTCAGGGTTTAGTTTATTGGTGGGGATTGCAGGCCTTTATCATCAGCTTGATCAGCTGAATCTCATCTTGGTCAACTAGACCTATCTTCTGCTCCTCCCCCCTTCTTTTTTTTTTTTGCCCTGGGAGGGAGGAGTTGTATTCAGCATTAATTCTTACATGTGCTAGGTGGCCTACTTGATACTATGGTGGGTGGTTTTTCTCTGTATCATTTCCCATTGAGGTCCCAAACAAGATCAGGCATTTAATAGGCAAGAATCAAACACAGAGCAGAAGCAATCCATGTTGCAAAGGCCTTGGGAGTCTGAATAGCTGGAGAAAGGTGTTTGCAGGTGGAGTGAAGCATAGGAAATGTAAGTGGCTCATCCAAGGCCACAAGGAGGATGGAAATAGAGCCACAGGCCTGTACTCTGAGGGTGAAACACTAATTCACATCTTCTCTCAGCAGATTTATTTACTGTACCTGCCTCCTTGTAACTAAGCTCTTTTGTAAGGTGGTGTGTGCACTCTGTCTTGCAGAGTGTGAAGCAGAAAATAAATGATCCTGCTGAGCAAAAGTGCATTGTATTATATGCCATCCCATGAAAAATCTACCAAGGTGTGATGCATCTTCCTAGCATATTTGAGGGAACCACCTTTAATGTCCTAAACCCTGAATCAACCCCAAAGAGTGATGCAGTCACTGGGAAGTCCAAAAATGCCTCAGCATCACCAGGAACTGGTGGCACTCCCCTGGGCTGACCCCCACCGGTGGGGGGTGGTGTGACTTGGCAGGTAAGCACCTCAGGTGATGGCACAGCATGATCCTGCTCTTTGTGGCAGGGTGCTGACAGCAGGGGGGTGATGAATTTGGAGCTGCTGAGCCTGCTCTGTGTGTATAATTCATGAAGCTCATTTGTGACAGTTTGAAGGACATCCCTGTCACTCTGGAGCTGGATGCCTGGGGTTGGAACTAAGCTCCACACTGATGGGACAGTTTTATCATCTGATAGCAGTCAGCTGCAAAGTAAGTGTAAATCCTAGTGCAAGACATCCTGGGAGGTTGATGTTTCACATCTTTTGCCCCTGAGGCACCAGGGGTCCCTTCTAAAGAGATTTTAAGAAATTGTGGTGAAGTGTGGTGAGATTCATCCAAATTTTTATCCAAATCAAAGGCTACTGGGACAGCCACAAATTCAGTATAGCTTTGGAAAGAGGGAGAGCAACAGTCTTCCAAAAAAAAAGTCTGGGAAAGCTCTGAAATAAATGTCTATTTATTGACAGGAGGATTGTGGTGGTGTACACCTGTAATGGCTCAAAATTCAGTGCTTTGGAGTTTGCCCTGGCACACCTAGGACTGGCTGTTGGTTGAACACATCTTTGGGGTTTAAGAGTGGCTTTGAAAGGGCTTGGGAAGGTCAGGTGAACACAGAGGGTCCCATAATGTGGGCTATCTCTGTGGCCCTAAGGACATAGGTGTCCTGGGTGGGCTTTACTGGCATCGTTGGGAGATCTTGAACACATAGAGGTCTTGAAGCCTGGCTGCAGAGCCAGTCAGGGTGGCTAATGAGTGTGTTATATCAGGGCCCAGCCCACATGCACAAACAGTGGGGAAGAAACCTGAAAATCCAGGTTGCTACCACTATCTCTTCAGGTATTTGGGGGAAAAAGCTTCCTGCTGCATTGCAGAGGAGAGTTGACCAACTAAGTCACTTTGTAGTGGTAACACCTCACCATTAATGTTGAACCTCTCCTGCAGTATTAGGGAAGCTAATGGGATTGCAGAACCATTATCCTCATTTCTCATAGCAGGAAGAGAAGAGAGGGGATCTGCCCTCGATTGATGAGGTTCAGGATTGCAGGCATCCAAGTCACCTTTTGAAAATTGGATTTTGGTTGTGAAGACCTCTAAGCACTATTGAGCAATTTGCTTCAGTGGAACAGTTCAGGATTTAAGATGCAATTACTATTCATTGTGAACCAAAAACTTTGTGAACTCTTGTAAACTGTCATTCATTGTAAGTGAAAACAACACTTAGAGAAAGTGAGCTTCTCTATAGACAACTCCTCCTGCCCCTAAACTTTAAGCCCTATCCCTTGTTTTTCTTACAGACATCACTGTATTCTCACTCAACATGGGAGTCTTTTCTGAGTGCTGCTGAATATTCAGCCTCTGAAACAAGAGAGGGGCAAATAAGTGAGGCAGTGAAGTTGAAAATGCAGCTTGACAGGAGAACTAAACTATCCCAGCAGTTGAGCTCAGCTGCTGATGGACAAGAGGTACTGAGCATCCTCCTCACCCATGAGATTCAGCTCTGTGGATCCATCTCAAAAAGGTTGCTGATAATCAGCACCTTGCAGGATTTCTCCCTTTATGCAGTGGTAAGGGTCAGACAAATGCTGGCATATTTGTCTCCTTTCTGGTATTTAATCAGGAAAATGGATGAGTTCTGAATTATTCACCATATGTTTCACATTTGGGCATCAGGCTTTGCACCCTCCCTTGCCATTGGGGACTGGCTTTTTGGAACAAGGGTGAATCTCAGACCTGGCTACCATAATCTTCCTCCTTTGCTCAGCAACTGCAGAACACCAATACTTAATGCAGTGTCTTCCCTTCCTTCTGCTGCTATTCCTCCTGGACTTTTCCACCCACTTGTGCAGTCAGCATGTTCTGCTTCCCCTCACAGATGGCAGGCATGATTTCCCATATATTAAATTCCAAATCAAGGAAGTATTTAATGTTCAAAAAAACATAACAGTGAAACTAGAAACATCAAAATATAAAGGGTACTGAAAGGGGAGGGAATTCTACCCAGGAAATAACAAAGGGATCTGCCTGTAACGTGTACTGTTGCATTAGTGAGCAGCATCTGGGTAGAGCTCCTTGAAGAGCTATGTATTTAATCATGGTAACTTCAAACACCTGGCTTTGGAAATGACCCTGGCTCTACTCTCTTGGTATATGCCTTGCAGGTATGGGAGGCTCTTTGCAAGTGTGTCCCTGAAGCCTTCTGCTCCCTAGGCTAAGCCAGCCTTGTTCCCATATCCTCTCCTCCCTGATTTTGGGGACTTTTGCTGAGCTCACTTCTTCCTGGGCCAGTTCTTCTCTTGCACTTGGGGACCTAGCACTGGCTGTTGTTCTAGATGTGGCCTGACAACAAATGCCAAGGGAGGGGCAATAGTACCATTGGCTACTGGCTGTTCTTCCAGCCTGCTGTCTACCAGAACCCAGGTTCTTCTCAGCCATGCTACTCCCAGCATGTCTTGATGCAAAAGGTTAGGCTTCTTCTGGTGCAGGACTTGGCATCTGTCTGTACTGAATTTCCTGAAGCTCCTGCTGGCCCTTTCCTCCCATGTAGGACCCTCTGAATGGTGCTTTACTGCTGCTGCAGTGGTTGCTGGAGAAGTCATCTTGGTGTTAACCAAGCAAGAAATTTTGGGATGGGCAGTCAGAGATGTGTGCTGTTGCATTTGCAGGGTCTTGAAGTACTCTGTGACCACTGTATATAGTGAGGACATGCTGCAAGCATCATGTAAGGGGTGTTTGCTAGCTGCTGTCATGACTGGTGAGCCAAGCTCCATTCTTCACAGGGACCTCTGGGTCAGACCCTGTAGCTGGCCCTTATTACTGGAGAAGTTTGTCAGAGAGGGCAAAGGAAAGCTATTTAGAGGTCATTTCAGTTTCTAGTGAACAATGCCCCAAACCAAAAAACTCCAAAGAATATTAGATCTGAGATCTGTTCAGTCCTGTTATTATCATTACTGTTTTTTGAAGGCTCTTCAGCAAAGCAAGTCCATCTTACATGTCCCTGACATATGGCCTTAGTAAGTGAGTGCCCTATTTATATCCCTGGAGTTTTGTCAAGCATCTGTTTCAAGCCCAATATGGCAAGCATGAAATTTTTGGTCACACAAATGCAGTGTACTGTGTGTATTTGTTCAGAGGGCAGCTGTGATTTTTAGGTCAAATGTCTGGAGTGAGCAGCTTTCTGTAGTTATGTTGGCAGTTGCCCATATATTGAACAACATTTTCTGTTAATCCTGGGGCTGGAATGTGGTTTGTCTGTATGTGATTCTGTGATGACAAGGGGAATGGTGGACCCTGTTTTCCAGGGATGTAAATGTAGTGATTATACATGATTCTAGGTCCAGCCAGATCAGATTCAGTGGACCTGAATTAATTTGAAAATGTTACCTCTTTATTCTCAAAGTCCTTCTCAGACCTAGCTTTTAACTAGCAGAGCAGAGTTACTGCTTCTCTGCTAATGTGTCCAAAGAAGGGCAAGGAAGCTTGGGAAGGGTCTAGAGCATTAGCCTCATGAGGAGCAGCTGAGGGAGCTAGGGTTGTTTAGCCTGGAGAAGAGGAGGCTCAGAGGAGACCTTCTCAGTCTCTCCAACTCCCTGAAAGGAGGTTGGAGTGAAGTGGGGGTTGGTCTCACAGGTTACTCACAATAGGACAAGAGGAAATGGCTTCAAGTTGTGCAGGGGGGCAGTTAGGTTGGATATTAGGAAAAATTTATTCCCTGAAAGAGTTGTTGGGCATCAGCCCAGGCTGCTCAGGGCAGTGGTGGAGTCACCATCCCTGGAGGTGTTAACAAAATGTGTAGCATTGGCACATGATGTGGTTTAGTTGGTGTGGTGGTGCTGGGTCAGCAGTTGGACTTGATGAACTTGGAGGTCTTTTCCAACCTAAATGATTCTATGATTCTATAATGCATGTGTAATGGGAAATGGTATCAAGCATTTGGAAGCAGGAAAGGAAGCAGAAATGCTGAGTGACTGGGGTAGCATTGCTATCCTACACTAATCTACTGAGTGGTGCTGAAATTCCTTGTGCAGACTGCCGGTTGCTCTGAAACATGCTTGCTTCTTAGCTCAGTCATGCATGGAGCAGCACAGAGCTCTTGTGCTGGTTGGAAATGTCAGAAGTCACAACTTTGATTTGCTGAAATGTTGTGTTTCATGGAGAATGAAGGCAAGGTCCTTTTCAAGAAAAACATATTGGAAAGTAGGCTGCTTCTGTCTTCCTATGACCTATCTTGATGCTGAATGTATTGATTGTTGGGACATCAAGGATCCTGCATGAACACTTGTATTTAAAAATAGATATGGAAATTGGTTGCCTAAATCATGAAGTTTTATAAAAAACAATCCTATTGAATGTAATGAAAGCCCCATGCAGCTCAGGCTCCAGCCCCTGCAAGCTGCAGGGTACCTAGGGTACCTGGGAAAAGCAAGAGTAAGGTAAACCCAGGTTGGTTTTTTACCTCCTGCCTTGTGCTACAAGTGCCATTGGACTGAGAACCAATTTGAGGCTGGACCTGGGTGTTGAATATTATAGAATCCTAGACAAGTTTAGGTTGGAAGGGGCTTTTAAGGGTTATTTAGTCCAACCCTCCCTGCAATGAGTAGGGACATCTCCAACTAGATCAAGTTGCTCAGTTCCCCACTGGACCTACCCCTGGAAATCCTGAATACCCAGCTTTTCCTTGTGCTCTCTGGAAGTGCATCTCCAGCATCACTTATGTTCCAAATAACCTGTTCTTCTTGGAATTCCTTGTGGTACTTTTTGCCTTCTAGCATCTTCTCTGTAAGAAATATCAGATAAGCTGTTCCCTATTGAACCCTTTAATCTTCCAGTTCACTTCCTAGTGTTGCACTCAACCTGCTCTTTTTTCCTTCTTTTCTTTGTTGCTTGGGAGTACAGAACTGAGACTGTGGAGTTTGCTGGCACTTCTCATGTTCCATAAAAATTTCCAAGTAATTTTAAATCCCTTGCTTGGGCATGGGAAATCCAGTGCTGATGCTGAACAGTGAATGGAAGGGAGCACACTCATGCCCTGCAGGATGTTATTTTCTGACAGCACAAGTGCCATTTTGCCATCTGGAGCCTTTAGGTATATCCTATAGAAATTCCACTAATAAAGGTTTATAAATTCTAGTCCCTCTGTTATTCTCTTTAGTTGATGGAAAGAACTTGTGCCACTAGTTTGGTTTTTCTCAAGTCCTGTATTGAGGTGGGTTTGATGTTTGTAGAAATGTCTTATTTTAGGGGTGGAATTGAATGCCTGTGGTTGTTTTTCAAGCCAGTATTTGGATGGAGGTGGGTATGTATCAGTATAGTATTAAGATCCTTTACAAAGAAAGACACTTTAAGTGGAGACTGAAAGTTTTCTGGAGGCTTTGGTTCATGATCTGTTTCACCTAAAGTCACTCACTGCAGGTCTGAGGTTGGTCTGATGTGCATCTTGGTGTGAATTAACTAGGTCTTTGCCTGTGCTGGGGCATCTCCCAGAGCAGCCTCTGTGACAGCCATGTCCCTAAAGCTGCCATGTGCTGGCAGCAGCTGGGCTGAGGGGACACAAGTGGGTGAGATGCTGCTGGGACACATGTCAAAGCCAAGGACCAGCCCCCGGATCGCTGGCGTGAGGATGGATGCAGTCCTCATCCTCTGAGCTCCCCCAGCAGTGTGCTGGTTTCTGCATCAAGCCCACGTTAGTCCTTTTAAAATGATGTCTTCATGAAAGGTGGCCAGGGGTGTAGAATCCCTGGGGCCTCTGAATAAGTCATTCCCCCAGGAATTTTTCTCTGAGTTGGAGGAAGAAAATAACCCAACCCCAAAGGCAGTCCCTTCCAGCCTCACTTTTTCATTTGTGCTAAACCATTCTGTGATGTTTGTGAAAGAGCCTCCAAGGAGGTGACTCCTGGTGTGGATGACACAGGAACAGGTTTCCCTGCATTGGGAAAGAGCAGTTTAGCTTTCCCTGGCTGCATGGATTGCTGTGGGCAGGGTAACTGTTGCTGGCAGCTCATGAAATGGCAGTTTTGAAGCCTGTATCCTTTTCTAAGCCTGGTGTTTAGTTCTCAGTGATTTTTGTTTGTCAGAGATTTTTGTTTCCATCATTACCTGATGTGAAGGACCTGCCCATGTCTTCATGTGAATGCAGCTGAATGAAAATCAAGCTGTCATCTGAAACAAAAATGCCACTCTGGGGATTCAGGGAGGATTTAATCTATAAATCGAAGTTTTAATGCCTGAGAAAATAACTAAGGAGGCTGTGAGGGGCCTTCTTTAGTTGGAAAGTTACAGAAGTTGGGTCTTTTGGTTGAACTAAATATATCTTTCTGATTTAAATGTTTTTGTGAAAATGGTTGCCCATCTCTGTCTGTAAAGTCCACCTGGTTCTTGCCTTTTGACTTCACACAGAAGATGTTTGCTCCTAGATGATGGGAGATGGAGTGGTAGTGCAGTAACAGAGAGACAGGCAGCTAGTTATGGTCACAGTGGGTAAAAGAAAAACAAGTGGGTAAAAGAAAACCAAGCTGTCTTGATAAAGAGCTGATTGAGGGGATTGTAGTGTATCTCTGGGTCCTGCCTTCTCATGAAGCCACCAGAGGTCATAGTATAACCACTGGCCTTTGGGTGTCTGTGCATGTCTCTGTTTGACTCTCAGTGTGGTTAATTCCTTACAAAGAGGAAGTTTTTATTGGCTTTTTCTTGTATGGCATCATCCTCCCTAGCTGAGGACCATTTGCCATCTCTCATAGCAGTGCCTTGTTGATTGTTTATATTGTCAGAGTGGGTGGCTGATAAAACTATAGAAAATTGTGAAGCAGCTGGTGTTTAATGAGTGTATTCCTTATATAGCTGATTGGCCACACTCAGATCTCACTCTGGCTGGGCTCAATCCAGAGTTGTTCTAGTTGGTTGTGCTGGGTGTGTGATGGGGCTGTGTAACTGAGAACATGGATTAACATCATATGTTTCTGCTTTAATTGAAACCTGCAGTTGCTAAAAGAGGTGGGGCAGACACAGTGGACTTAGCTTTGGTAGCAATCTACTCTCTCAAAATCCTGAAGATCATGGCTAAAGCCCTTTCCCTTACTGAAGCTGGTTGCAAACTTCTTCCTCTTCAGCCAAGATTTTCTATTTATTGAAGGGGGAGGGGGTAAGATTTAGACCTGGTATTTTTTCTTGGTACAAGAGCTCTGCTATGGGATGTGCTTTGCAGAAGGAAAAGCTTGACTTGCCTGTTTTCATTTGCATATATCCAAGTTACAACTCCTACACACTGTTTCAGGCAGCAGAGAAAACCACTTTGTCCCTTCTGCTCTTGGAAGGAGTCAGTTTCCAAACCAGGACTGAGATTAGACCTCAAGCCCTCCTCGAGTCTGGATGCATTGCAGTTTGGCTGAGATGTCTGTAAAGAAATAAAGGAGTGTTGTGGCTTGGGAAAACTTGTGCTCAGATATACTGCTGAGAGGTCAAGAGATGTTGGTTCAGATTGAAGCCATTGCTGCTCCACAGGGTGTAAATCAGCTGGTGTCAGCACCCAGTGCTTCAACATGTCATACTGAAACCGAGTAGGTGCAGGGAGTGATGTGCTCTGCCTTGTGCATTGCCTGCTACAGCTTGTACAGTGTATCTGTCCCCACTGAAAAATACTCAGAAAATAAGAAAAACAAGCAAGGTTTTGAGATCTCTTCAGCAAGAATGGTTGTGATGCTAAATTGATGCAGGTTTTTTATTAAAGCATCAGGGTTTGGGTCTGCAACTCTTGAGTCTATTCCAGTGTATTCTGGGGGGAGGTTGGGCACTGCCTCACCTCTTGCATCATGGGATCCATCATGGGATCCATTATCTTCCTTGACAAGCTCTGTGTGTTATTTTTTTCCCATCAAAATGCTCTAAGACAAATGCAAAGGGTAAGTTGGAACAGGCAAATGGTAAGCCTGAAAATAGTCTCATTATAACATGCAGGACACAAAGAATGGGATAGGGGAGAGGGCAGCACAGAAGGCTGTTAGCCAGGGTACCAACCTCTTTCTTTTCTGTTTAGTTTCAGCTTTCCATAAAATTCCTGCTGTTTATCCACTTTGCCCACATGGGAGCCAGAAGCCTTCCTGCTCTTTTCTGTCAAATTAAATTAATGGGGAGGAAAAAACAACCACACAGATGCTCTAAATCCCAGGCTAATACTGCAGAGTTTTGGCTCTTGCATCTGATTCTCAGTGTGGTTCAAAAGCAGCTCTGGAGACACTTGGGGCACTCAGAAAGGCAAAAGAGCAACGATTTTTGTGTTTAAATTGAGAGCTCCATTTTTCATCCAGTTCTGGAAGGCAATATGTTGAATCAAATCCTGGCTTTGGCTGTGATCTCCTTCTGCATATGTGTGCATGTATGATGGGGCTGATTTCCTCTGGGCAATGCACAGGAATTTTCCATTGACTGTATTGGCCAGATGAAGGTTTGTGGGTTTTTTCTCCTAAAATAATTGCATAAAAAATCTTTTAGGAAGCTTCTCTGAGTGTAAGGGAAGCATCAGCCCCACTGCATTCAGCTTTGGGCCCCCAACATAAGAAGGAGTGAGTCCAGAGGAGGGCCATGAAGATGATAAGGGGGATGGAGCACCTCTGCTGTGAGGACAGGCTGAGAGAGTTGGGGTTGTTCAGCCTGGAGAAGAGAAGGCTTTGAGGAAGAACTAACAGCAACCTTTCAGTTCCTAAGGAGGCCTACAGGAAAGCTGGGGAGGGACTTTTTACAAGGGCATGTAGAGATAGGACATGGGATAATGGCTTTAAACTGAAATAGGAGAGATTTAGATAAGATATAGGGAAGAAGTTCTTCACTGTGAGTGTGGTGAGGCACTGGAACAGGTTGTCCAGAGAAGCTGTGGATGCTCCATCCCTGGAAGTGTTCAAGGCCAGGTTGGACAGGGCTTTGAGCAACCTGATCTAGTGGAAGGTGTTCCTGTCCATGGCAGGGGTTGGAACTTTAAGGTCCCTTTCAATACAAATCATTCTCTGATACGCAGCTCCCAGGTTCAAGCAAACCACCTGGGAGAGATGGAGATGGAAACTCAGTTGCTTTCACAAAGCAATGTGCACATGCTTTGGCAATTTTCACTTTCCTGGAGGTAATTTGATTTTCTAAGATCACTTGAAGTCTTCTTTCTGTCCTGTAACTCTTTGTGGCCAGCACAAGACCTGGAGATCAGATGAACTCAGTCACAAATGCACTGACATGAGCCACAGCAGTTGTTTGTGTCCTGTGGATGCAGAAATGATTTTTGTGCAGGGAAATCATTATGACAAAGGTTATGACAATTGTGGGTTGGGAACAGTTGTCTGCTTACTTTTTGCCTATGGTATTTTCAGGTACAGAAAAGAGCCAAGGGGAGAGTGAAGTGAGCTTTTGACTTCAGCCATATCTAAGTACCCAGATCATCCTTCTGTAAATGGCTTTGATTTGGCATTTTATAGGCAGCTCAGACCTTCTCCTGCCATTATGACACCTTTTCAGCAGAATGTGCTCTGCTTTCATAGTTCCTCTTTCAGCACTTTCTTTTCATTCTTGTTACCTGGATGACTGGGTTGCAAAGGATGTTCTCACACTCTCCATGCTAAAGGCTGGAATCTCATGGTGCCCCTGGGAGTTCAGCATAACTGATGCTATGTGCATGGATTTTCCTTTTCTCTAAAAGACTGTGGTGGAGGGTGAGGGAAGTTTTGCAAACCTTCAAGTGAATGGAAGCAGTTTCATCAGTGTTGATTATTATGACCTGTTTTGGCCATAGTGAATTCTTAGGCCCTAGATCAGGGTAAGAGTGAAATGTGTAACATCAGGGATCTGAAGCTGGTGGAGCTGTTTGTGGTCAATGCCAAGGATATCTTTAGGGTTTTGCTGAGTTGGAGCCTCTGTGAAGGTCAGGAGTAAGCACATATAGAAAAGACATATTCTGGACTCCTTTCACTTGGTCATCTTAATTGAAAACATAATATTAAAATAGGTATGGTTTGCAAGTTCATGACCCAAATTTGCCAAAAAGTATTTCTAAATGCTGATGGATGGATAGATATTTATGAGGGTGAAGTTTTGGGTTGTTTTATCTCCAATTTGGGAGGCGCTGCTGGCGAGACAGCCTGTTTCCACCATGTCTTTTTCTCCCCCTGTTAATGCTGCACATCTGCAGGCATAAAGTAGCAGTTTCTAAAAATGTGAATGTTATAACAGTTTTCTATACTTCTTGAAAATTGCTGGGCAAGAATCTTTCCAATGTATCATTGGCTATCAGTGTGGGTTTAATGGTTTTCTTAATTCAGAGTAAATTCTGCAGCGAGAGCAATGCCAGCCACCGTTTAGTCTCTCAATTCTCACCTCAATTAAAGCAAGGATGGTAAAGTGGGACCTCAGTAGAGAGGCTCTTCAGTGTAGCTTGACACTGAAGTGTTCAGATGCCTTTCAGGTGCAGATGATGAACCTTTTTGTCATAGCACTTGTCTTGTGTAGGTTATGTACAGGTTTACCCCACAGCTCAGAAGAGTTTGGTTTTGCTGTTCAGTCCCTGTTTCTGATTGAGTCCTTAACATTGCAGCCTGCTGTCAAAACACAGCCTCCTTCTGCACCTGGCTCTGGCAACCAAGAGGTTAGAACTTTCCTTGGCTCCTTTGCTAGTCTGTGGGTTGTCCTTATGTTGTTAAAATCAACATGTGTTTTTGTCTGACTAAAGGCAAAAGTGGAATGAAAGTACTTTTGGCTCCTTTGGCATGCAATGCTTTGTAGGAAGGGAGGACATAATTGTTATTCCATCTAGTAAAACTGACAGTGGTTCCTAGCACATGCCTTTATTTTTGGTCTTTCCTTTCCACTGTTCAGTTTTGCACAAGCAAGAAGCCTCTGCAAAGACACTTTCAGAGTGGAACTTGCATTGATACTTGTTTATCCAAGATTCAAAAGGCAGTTTGGATTAGAAGACATGCCCTTATGGTGTGAACTCATTGCAATTCCTGGTTTGGTTAACAGCCTTTGGATTTGCAGGACTCTGCAGACAATCCACCCATAGAAGATTCCCCACTGATCTGACTTTTTTTTCCAGGAGTTCAGACATTGACATCCACTCCCTCCAGTGTTTTCCAGACCATGGATTCAATCACAAAGTCTAGATTTATTTAAAGCCTGCAGCATGTTGGAGGTCTGCCAGGGCAAACTGTAGATCCTTTCCCCCAAGGAATCTGATGCTGCTTAACTTCTGGCAAAACACAAATAGAAGAGTCAGCCTTTTGGCCAGAAACACATTGTAGTGTGGGACAAATGCAGAATGAGAATGGCAAAGCACTTGGGATTCCCTGTGTAAAAATGTCACCTTTCTTTAGGAAATGGGAGCACTTCTCTCTCTGCTCCCAGCTGCATTTTTATGCATCAAGCTACAAAACTGTATTGCAGGGCTGAAAGACCCAACCACCTCAAATACCCCTCCAGACAGCCTGCACCATGGTGGGTGATGGGCACTCCCCTCTGCCTCTTGGAGAGGAGACAGTGCCCATGCCAAGCTTGGGGTGCAGGGAACCAGCTTCCCTTTGACCTCCTCCCTTTTAGGCCTTGGGAGCCTTGTTGCCAGATTGGTTGTGAATTGCAAGGAGGTGAACATGACTGAATGAACATTTCTGCTGACTTCTCCAGTTTGACCACGTGTAGTCAGTGAATGACATTATCTGCCTTGGGATGACAATTTGATGGAGAAAAAGGACCTGTTTTTCAGCATTTCTTTTGCTCCCTGAATGCTGACTGCAAAGAAGCTCCTCTTGTGTCAAGAGTACAAGTTAAATCCTGGCTCTTCCTCAGCTCTGATTCTTCTTGGGCTGATGCTGCCTTTACACATGGTTAAGCTCATTCATCCCAACTCATGCAGTTGCCTAATTATCAGGTGCCAGAGAGCTCAGGCTGCCTGATGATGTATGCTGGCTGCTTACGTCAGCAACCTGGAATTCAAACATCTTCTGGTTGTTTTTTTTTTCCTTAAATGTTGAAGGTGAACTGTTGCTGCCATGGAGCTTGCTGAGAGTTTTGCCAACAGTTTTAAGAAGGCCTTGAATGCAAGCTCTCCATTTAGAAAACCATACAAATCTTTTGGTTGAAAGAGACCTTTAAGATCATCAAGTCCAACCATTAAACCAGCGCTGCCAAGTCCACCACTTTTCTTTCAGGGAAGGAATTTCTTTTAATATCCAACCTAAACCTCCCCTGCCACAACTTGGGGATGTTTCCTCTTGTCCTGCCACTCATTTCTTGGGAGAAGAGACCAACCCCCATCTTGCCCCAACCTCCTTTCAGGTAATTGTAGAGAGCAAGGTCTCCCCTGAGCCTCCTTTTCTCCAGGCTAAACCTGTTTATATTAATGCAAATCCAAACCTAACAAAAATCATTAAAAACCCCAGAACAAACTGACTCTGAGTGAGCTCATGTTGAGTGTGTCCTATTGCAGCAGATGTCAGTCACAGGCTAGACTGGTGTGCTCAGGCTTTGAGCTTTGTACCAATTTGAAGTCAATAGATCATCTACAACAATTTCATTGCTTGCATTGTGATCATAGAATGGTTTGGGTTGGAAGGGACCTTAAAGATCTTCTAGTTCCAACCTCCCTGCCATGGGCAGGGATGCCACCCACTAGACCATGTTGCCCAGGGCCACATCCAACCTGGCCTTGAGCACTACCAGGGATGGGGCATCCACAACCTCTTTAGCAACCTGTTCC
The DNA here is from genome assembly GCA_013399015.1 of Galbula dea. NCBI lineage: Eukaryota > Metazoa > Chordata > Aves > Piciformes > Galbulidae > Galbula > Galbula dea. Next base: position 325,921 of record VWZX01008461.1, on the reverse strand, counting down.
AGTGCCTCACCACCCTCTGGGTAAAGAGCCTCCTTTTAGTTTCCAGTCGAGATCTCCCCTCCTCTCCTTCAGCTTATATCCATAATCAGCACTGTGTGATCAGCAGAGAGAAGCAATCACTCCAACTTGCCAAAGAGCCCTTGCCTCAGAAGTGGGGACCTCCAACCTCTTTGCATCTATAGGAAGAAACATACAGAACAGTAACATTTTCATAGGTCGATAAATGTACCTGGATGAGATGTGAGTTCTGCTTTGGAAGCTGTTGGCCTTGAGTTGTCTGACCCTTAAACAGGCAATTTAGTTAAATACTTTTGCAAATATTGGGACATCTGATTTGTGGTTAGGTAGATCTGCTCTAATCCAGATGGAGGTGAACCCAACACAACCTCTCCATTCAGATCTGAGTTTCCTTAACCTAGCAATCATCTTTACCAAGTTTGCATTTACATTTTGATACAGTTCTTCCCAGATTCTTTTTTCTTTGCTGTCTGATTCCCTCAGTGTTTAAAATAAACCCCAAACCCTGAGAAATGAGAATGACATTTACTATTAAAGGCTGGAGGCACCAAATGTATCTGTTCTGTTTCTCAGGAATTGTACTTCTACGCCATGGATGCGTGAAGGGTAAGATAAACCTGCTAGCTGCCCTCTCTCCAAATGGGCTCATCTCAGGGAGTTGTCAAAATAAATGCATTACTCAGCTCCTTCGAGGTGCTTACCAGGCTATTTCAGTGCACTCTCATTTACCCACAAAGTGGAACTGCTCCATCTGTCAATAACCATTACTCACATCCCTATTCTTAGTACCAACCCATTGTCAACGTAAACGTCTTCGCCTAAATTTTGTCTGCAGAAATATCCATGAAATTACCAATAACTTCAGTCTCCTGAATCTTGAGCTTCAACATCCATTACAGTGATGAAAGAGAAAGCAACGTGGGTCTGTGTAAAACTAACTAGTGATAAGGTCTTGGCCATCACCCAGTGTGTATTTCTGATAGTGCCTTTTGTTTAGTTGTATTTAGTGCCTTGTATTTATGTTTAGGAGGAATTCAGCTTTAGGAGGTACTTGAGTGTTTGAAGGAAACTAGGATGGACCAGTGGGTTGTGGTTAGACTGTAGGTTTGAAAGTGACTGTGCAAAATAACCCTCTCATGGCAGAGGTGCTGTGTGACTGCGTTTACCAGCACAGCGAGGCGTAACAATGGCATTCATCTTTCACTGCTCTTTTATTCCTGTTGTTCTTAGGGGCCAGCTGAGCTGACGGGGTCTTGTGCTGGGTTCCTACCTGTCAAGGGAATTATTTTTAAGTCTACTTTCTGACATCCCACAGTTTTCATTTTGTGTTTGTCCCCAGAGACATGGTTTTGGCTTGCAGCATCTTTGTTGCAGGCAGTGACTCACCAAGAGAGGTTTCTCTTTTGATTTCTGGGGGTTGGCTTGATTGTTCAGAGTACAAAAATGACATTTCAGCCATAAACAGAGCGAGTTTGTTCTAGACTGATGCTCACATGCGCAGCCCTCGGAGCCTATCTTTGTATTATCACCACCTTTAAAAAGTCCCTTTAACTGACTTTTGCAGTTTCTATTGCAGTTTGCTTCATTGTGCATTTGATAGTTCCTTGAGACAGTTTCAGAAGCTGGAGTAAGCGCTCCGTTGAAGAGATGCTTTTGGGGTTTGCACAGTTCACCATGAATGCCTTCCTTGCGATGTTATGTATCTTCGAGGGAATGGGCTTAAGCTGAGCCAGGGTAGGTTTAGATTGGATATTAGGAAGAATTTCTTTACTGAAAGAGTGGTTAGATATTGGAATAGGCTGCCCAGGGAGGTGGTGGAGTCACTGTCCCTGGAGGTTTTTAAGAAGAGGATTGATGTGTTTCTTCAGGGGATGATTTAGGGGTAAGAGTAATGTAGGGCTATCGGTTGGACTAGATGATCCTGAGGGTCCTTTCCAACCGTAATGATTCTGTGATTCTGTGATTCATCCAAGAAGGGTGAAGAGGATCCATGAGGTTGGGATGGGACCCAGCTGCTTCCTAGTATCTGCCTTTTGAACACCTCTGCTTGGTCTGGTCTTTATTATAGACACATGGAAGTGCAGATGTGTGCTTTGGGTGATAGGTGAGGTGGTGGCACAGCCTCCTTCTACTAGAGTTTCTGGGAGACAGCAGTTGTGGCTTATGTATCTGCACTGAGCTTATTCCTCTCCACCTGAAATGGATCTGAGAGTGGAGCTCCTGGGGAGCGCTCGCTAAGAGATGGGAGCCTTTCAAATGAAATGGGAACACTGATTTCCCTGTTTCAGGATACAAAGTGCTGCCCAAGTCCCATTTTGGATACTGAGGGGTCTTTGGCATCTCAGACCGAAGTGAAGGAACAGGAAGGTTGAATCCTGACCTTTCAGCTCTAGCTCGGTGCTTTAACCAGGGCATGGCTTGTTGCAGCATGGGCTGAGAGTTGTATCTGAGGCAGAGAGAAGTTTGCTTACCTGTGAAATCTGTTCACTGTGACTTTTATGCTAGGTGGAGAGGAGGAAAATGGCTGTAAGTCAAGTCACTTTGCTGCCCTTGAGGAAAAATATATTCATGTTAAAAAAAAGAAAAGTAAATAACATGTTCTTGTTAAGTGCCTCTTAGTTATACATTTTACATCTAAAAGTAATTATCACTTAATTAGCAGTCTAGCACAAGTGGAGATGAAGCTGCAGTTACATTGTGTTTGTTATGGATAGCAAGTGAAGGGTTGTGTTCCTGATGAAGCAATTGCCACAGAAGCAATTGGGACCAGCCCTATATCAGGTGACAGCAGCACCATGGAGGCAAGCCCACCACAGTGAGCACGACAGCAAAGACCCAGAGGTGGTATCAAAATGTGCCCACTGCAGGTTTTCTGTAACTGACACCTACTTTCTCCATAAGGAATTAGATGCTGCCATTTGAAAACCAGTGGGAGTGGGATTAGGATTAGGTATCAGATAGATAAACAGGTGCCATCTTGGACACCCAGACTGTGGTCTCCATCCTAGGTATTTCTAAGGATTAAAATTTGGTTGTGTGGTGGGGTTTTTTTGTTTAGTTTTAGGTTTTGGGGTTTCATGATTTTTTTTAGGGGGTTGGGGTTCTTTTTGTTCTGGTTTTTTTTAGGGTTTTGGGGGGTTTTGTTTTGTTTTTGAGGTGCAAATGCAAGCCCTTAAATCTAGGGCTATGTAAAAGCATTGTCTTCTGACGGGACTGGGAAATGGTTTAAAGGTATTGGCTGCCTGTGTGTGTGTGTTCAATCCAAGTATCTAGGAGGACTGGTGGAAGGTGCCTCCTGTTCTGCTCAGAGCTGCCCAGTGAGGTGGATTTCAGTGGCTGCCAATTAGCAGAAATGAGGTTTCAAACTACTTCTAGTGAAATTTTGAAGCCAGTCCTTGACATTGCCCTGGGGGGTTCTGCATCCCTAACGTGGAATAAATAGGTCTGATTTGCATAGGCAAATGCTACCTTTTTAATGAAAAGTTCATGTGAGATTGAAAACCCCTGAATATGGGGTTCTTGCAACTTGCATTGAAGAGGTGACTGCTAGTCAGTAGTAGGAAGAGCCTGTGACCCCCTGTTGATTAATCTTTAAAGGTGTGTCCTGTCCTTACCTAGCCTGTGTTAAGTAACAGAAGCTTTCCTGGGCACGTCACCGTGATACAGAGTGTGGGGAGGAGACACTGATTTATTCTCACCTCCTGGCTCCAATTAAAATTGCAAACTGCTTTGTTTTGCTAGAATTTTATCTCATGTTGGTTAACATGTTTTAGCTAATGAGATATAAGAAAACACCTTGTTTCCTAGCGGAGCCAAGGCTTTGTGGCTTAGCTCTTGGGTTTGATTACAAGATGTACTCTGGCTGGATAATTTCTGTGCAAGAAAAATGTAACAGCAATTTCCAGATCTGCTTTGAGTGTAAGACCTTTAGGGGACCTGTCATATAGGAAAAGCAAAACCAGGTTAACTAAATTCTGGGCCTTTCTGACTCTTCATCCATGCTAATCTGTGCTCCCCTTTGTATTCTACCTTGATGTGCAGTAGCTTTCCAGACAGGGAATGTATTTTTCTTGCTGTCTCATATGCATTTTTCAGTGGCTTCCAATAAGAACCCAGTGCATGTATGAAAAGCATGCTCTGTTTTATCTCAGCATCCAAATCTGAGGCTCTGGGTTGCTTCTTCTGTAGGACTGTCCCTAATAAACCACTCTGAATTATCACTCTTATTTCCCCCGATTATGCCTTTGTGAATAAAGGGCACAGCATGCAGGGTCAGACCCCTGGTGTGCTGATGTTTGCAAATGTCCAATCATGCTACAGTGGCTTATGGGAAGGATCCTGTTTCCCCTCTGTGAGCTCATTGCTGTGGGTCAAAGGGTTCACACCAACTGAGGAAGACTGGATTTCCCCGAGTGCCTGTCTCTGCACTGCCTCCAGGAATAGCTCTGCAACTGCCACTAAATTAGCTAAAATGAAGAGCCATCTTTTAAGTATATCCCAAGAGAGAAGCCTGTAATTGCAACTGTTTCCTCAAAACTGTTCCTGAACAGAGACTGAGTCCCATTTGAGGGGTAATTATCAAATTTACTTTTTCCAAGGTGACTTCTTCAGGGCTTGCACTCTGAGACTCAAACCCACATACCTCAAATGCTGTGATGCAGCATTGCTTCCCCATGTAGACACAGAGGGCAGGACTAGGGCCTGCTCTTGGGCGAATGATGGGGAATAGCCCAACATGCCTTCTGCAAATTCTCATCACCCTGAGCAAGGCTCACTCCCATCTTAGTTGATCTGGAAGGGCTTCTCAAGGTTGATGTCTTTTGCTGAGATCCCAGCAAGATGGCTGTGGGAGATGGTTGGGCTGTTGGCACGTGGCCTAAGGTGTCTTCTGCTTCCGAGAGGCTGTGGAGATATGGTGAGCCTTGATCCATGTAATGGAGGCCTTTGGGGCTGGAGTTTTACTTCATCTGACAAAATGCATAGAGTTGGGGAGAACTACTACCTACACTTGAGCATTTTGACAGCATGTAGCAGCACACAGCTGTATGAAAGCTCCTGCTAAAAATGTTGGAGAAACAGGAGCGTGGAGGTGGGTGCTCAGGCATACAGTGATTTTTAGTATTGGGACATCCTTGTTTTTTTCCTGGAAGATCCAAGAAGAAAAAGGCTTTTAGGCAGTGACCTTGGCAGCAGTTTTTACCCTGGAGTAGAAATTTTACAGTTGAGCTACAGTCCTGAAGTCCTTGGATGTGTAAATAGAAATCTGCTTTAGACTCACACACTGTGTCTTAGCACACCATGGGCGCCATAGGGGTGTGCACACAGCCTTCACTGCTGCTGGTGGCTTAAAGCAAGGCTAGAAATGGCAAATGGTGTGTGCAGTTCCTCACTGATGAGGTTATTAACTACCAGCACTTTTCTCAACATAGATGACTGAAATGGGGGGATCTGCACACACAACAATATCTATAGTTAATTCAGCAGCTCTGATGTGGAACTCTCTAAATTTTTTTGATTTACAAATGTTTTTTCTCAAGAAAAAAGGTATTAGACTAGGTATTATCTAGGCATTATACTCATCTGGCAGGTGAGGAAACAGGTACAAAGAAGTGCTCTGCCCGAGGTCCTAGAGCAAGCTGCTTCTTGACGTGGGAATCAGAGCAGGCATACAACAGTGGCAAAGTCAAAGCTATCTCGAGCAAAGTCACAGACATGGGTAGACATAATAGGTATTTTAAAAAATACATAGTTTTCACAGCTTCTTTGCCATTAAAAGTTTAAGTCATATTAATCTCCATAAATTCAGGAAGGCATTCAATCTAGCATCTCTTTTATGTAGTATCTCTTAGTTTTAATTTGTTTCGCAGATTCTGTAGTACTTAGCAACAGTGGGAAAATAAACCCATTTGAAACAGACAATTAACTGAGGTCACTGGGGCAGGGAAGCTAGAATTATTCAAGAAACAACTATTGCAGATGCTATCCTGGGGATAATATTAAGCAAGGTATGGTGCTGTGGGCTAAGTGCCGTTCCTTCACAGAAATTTTATTACATTCTCATAAAAGACATCTATCTGCCCAAGCCATTACACAGGCAGTGAAGGGAAGCTGAGAGTATGGCTCCTGCCTGACTCCACATCTGCATGGAGATGTCTCACCATAGGAGGCAGAAGCCATAGATATTTCTCCTTAGGAGATGGGTTTCATGTGTGACATCAGGTTTTGAGCTTTTGCGATCAATCTTGTCCTCACGCCCATGTGCTTCTCTTAGCCATCTCCCATGGCTGCCCTGGCACTCCAACACTCCTCCATTACTGCAGAGCTCTTAAATTAATGATCTGAAGTTCTCTTTGAAAGCAGATACCACTCTCCAGCATGCACCCAGGCTGTGTCTGCCCTGCATGTTTGCTGTTGGGAGAAGCTGGGATGAGAGGTGAGAAGTGATGAAGGGTGAAACAGGGACCCCATGCCTTTGCTGTTGCAGTTAAGAAGCTTGTGGGGAAGAGGTCTGGGAGGGCTGGTGCTGGGCAGGAGGGTGCTGCCTCGTCCTCATCCTCACTGGTGCCTCCTGGATGTTGCTGAACCCTCTCTGAAGACAGGGAAGGGGAGCAAAGCATGGTGGTGTGGTAGAGCTGATGAAGACAATAGGCAGACCAGGCAGGGCCAATTTGTCTGTGGGGCTCTGCTTCGCTCTGCCCAGCCCTGCTGTTTCCACAGTGCAAAGAGTTGTTCTGCCTTGATATAATTTGGTTTCAGAGAAGATCAGGGTTGCTTCCAGCTCCAGGCTCTGCCTGAACCTCTCCTGTCACAGTTTCACCACTCTACATTCCCCAAAAGCCAGGCAGGCTTTTCACAGGGCGGTTCCCAGGGATGTGGATGATCACAAAGCCAAGTCCAATTGAAAAACAGCTTTGTTGTTTTCCAGTTTTAATTCATTCCTTTCCTCTCCTTTTCCATTTCTCTGTCTCCCAAAACCTGAGAGACCAGAAGTTTCCTCTGCTGCTTTGCAGTGAGACTGACTGCAGATCCCCATGAGAACAGCACAAGTTGGCAGCAGCCCTGGGGTGGCCCTTGGAGCACTCAGCAGAGACAATGCCCCTCCACCACCCCAGAGCCATGCTGCTGTGGCCAGACTGGGCCCAGTGTGTGTTCCACAGTGGGATGAACCAGCAGGAAGGCAGCTAGAGTGGGAAGGCTCCAGCCTGGAGTCCCCTTGCCCCTGGGGCACAGCTTGTTGAGCAAAGGGTTTAGCATGGTCTCTGCCCCATGGCGATCTGATTAACCCTGTCTTGACCAGAGCAGTCAGTCCTTAATGCCACTTACTTGTATTTCGTCTCCACAGACATTTTTCTCTCACTGTAGAGCTCATCCCAGTGATGTGTTCCTCATCTCAGTCTTTATGTATTTTGCCATAAGTTCATTGTGCCACAAATACAGAAGCCCTGAGGTGACAGCACTGACAGTTGGTTCTGCTGGCAAGTCAGATCCTTAATTTCATCCATGGCCAAAAGAAAACAAAGTGTTACAGCACAGAGTGTCACAAAAAATTAAGATGGTGTTCTTCCTTGCCCTGGTATCATCAAGGAAATAATTGATAGGCCACTGTTTTAAGCCACAGGCTTAATTTGACTGAACTTGATAATTAATTGACATTTTCTACATATTATGAGTTGGTTAAATTTAAGCCATGGAGCTCAGAGTCTCCCAGTGTTTCCTGCTGAGCTGCTGGCTCCCGCCAGTGACAGCTACCTGAAATGTGGTGGGAAATCGTGTGTGTTTTGGACAAGTCTGAAATCTCAAAATAGAAAATAAGGTGTTTGACTGTGGTATGTTAAATTTAGTAATGGTAAATTCGGGAGAGGGACAAATCATACCTTTCTGGGCTGGTAAAGGACCATCCCAAATGCACTAAATGCAATGTCATGTCACCTGAAGCACTGGGGTTGTGTTGTTGAAGGTGAGTAACTCCATGACTGAAGTTTGTTAACACCAACAGCAGTGGTGTGGAAACTGGGCAGGCCAGCAGGTCTCAAAGTATATTCTCAGCCCTCATGTGCTCAGTGGTAAGGCTAATTATTTTTTTAATATCCTTTTTTTCTACATATTTTATAACTTACGCTTTAGTATAAAATTGGAAGCAAAATCCAATTGTGTAGGAAAATTAATTTCCTTGAATTGAAGAAGCAATCTACTTGAGACTTTTTAATCATTAGATGATAACTGTGCACTAAGGAAGGGAAGACCATTAAAGTAACTTAATAGACTAGGATAAACGTTTTTCCCTGTATCTTTCTTCATCTTTATTTAGAGATTCACACTGAGGATATTTCATAAAAGCTGCTGCTCTTGACCTTCTGTCACTTAGTGTGTGGAGGAGCCAACTGAAATAATGGCAAGGAACTTAACACTGTGGATTTCTGGATAAAACCCCAATAATTCTGCTATGTTCATCCTTTCCTGCCAAATTCTGCTTTCCCTTTCTCATTAAAGGAAGAATAGCTACCGGGGCAAATAAAAATGCGTTTAGCTGAGCTGAGCCTTGTGATTTTTCAAAACAAACTGTGTTAATGCTTTTAATTAAGGGGCAGAGGAACAAGAGGCTTTATCAGCACTTTGTCTGCAGGCCATTATTTCATTGTGGATGGGCAATCTATTATTGTGAACGTCCACCTTTCTGAAGGATTTACTGCAAAATCAAATGGTGTTTTTTATTTAAATCATTGAGCGCTGCTTGATTTCTCATTTATTTAATATGAAGCCATTGTTACAAAGAAGAATGTAGCACTTCATTTGTATTGCTTGAGGGACCTCAGCTCTGCTCAGGAGCTCTGCTTTGCATGTTTTCCTGGTATTGTGTTGAAAACAGAACGTGCAGCAAAATGAAGAAGAGGAACATCTGAAGGTGAAGTTACAAAATCCCAACCAGGGTGTTTCCAGAAGCAGTTTGGAAAGGAGGAGTGACTGTGTGGTCTACAAAGTGAAGAAACTGGACTTTTGTAAGGCCTTTGACACAGTCCCCCACAACATTTTACTGGCTAAGTTAGAGAACTATGGATTTGATGGGTGGACTGTCCAGTGGGTAAGGAATTGGCTGGATGGTCTCATCCAGAGGGTAGTAGTCAATGGCTCAAAGTCCAGATGGAGACCAGTGACAAGTGGTGTCCCTCAGGGGTCCACACTGGGACCTGTCCTATTTAATATCTATATAAAGGATATTGACAGCAGGATTGAGTGCAGCATCAGCAAGTTTGCTGATGACACTAAGCTGGGTGGTGCTGTTGATAAGCCGGAGGGGCAGGATGCCATCCAGAGGGACCTGGACAGGCTGGAGAGGTGGGCCCAGATGAACCTCATGAGGTTCAACAAGACCAAGTGCAGGGTCCTGCATCTGGGGCAAAATAATCCCTGCTATCAATAGAGGCTGGGGGACAAGGAGCTAGAGAGCAGCCCTGCAGAAAAGGACTTGGGAGTGTCGGGGNGAAAAAGTTCCTTCCCATGAGGGTAGTGGAACACTGGAATAGGTTGCCCAGGGAGGTGGTTGAGGCTCCATCCCTGGAGGTGTTCGTGGTGAGGCTAGACAGGGTGCTCAGCAACCTGATTTAGTTGGAGATTGCCTACTCACTGTAAGGGGTTGGACTAGATGTCCTCTGAGGTCCCTTCCAACCCTGATAATTCTATGATTCTAAGTTGTGTTGCAAAATAATAAGGAAGAAAGCTTTTTGGGATACAGCTCCCATGAGTGACTGTTAAATCATAGATTGCTCTTGATTGGAAGAGACCTTTAAGATGATCAAGGCCAACCATTAACCAGCACTGCCAGGTTATCAATAGACCACATCCCTCAGGACTACATCTACATACCTTCTAAAATCCCTCCGGGGTGGTGACTCCACCACTGCCCTGGGCAGCCTGTGCTAGGGCTTGACTACCCTTTTGGGAAAGGAATAGTTCTTAATGTCCAACCTAAAACTCCCCTGGTGCAACTTGAGGTTGTTTTCTCTTGTTCTGTTGCTTGTTGCTTAAGAGAAGAGACCAACCCCCACCTGGCTCCAACCTCCTGTCAGGTTGTTGCAGAGAGTGAGAAGGTCTCCCTTGAGCCTCCATTTCTCCAGGCTAAACAACTCCAGTTCCCTCAGCTGCTTCTCACAAGACTTGTGCTCTAGACCCTTCACCAGCTTGGTTGCCCTTCTTTGGACACACTCCAGCACCTCAATGTCCTTGTAGCAAGGGGCCCAAAATTGAACCCAGTATTCAAGGTGTGGCCTCACCATTGCCAAGTACAGATCACTGCCCTGGTCCTGCTGCTCACACTATTGCTGGTCCAAGTCAGGATGCTGTTGGCTGCCTTGGCCACCTGGGTACACTGCTGGCTCATCTTCAGCCAACTGTTGACCAACACCTCCAGCTCATTTTCTGCCAAGCAGCTTTCCAGCCACGCTTCCCCAGGCCTCTAGGGTTGAGAGGCTTCCAGTTCATAAAAACTTGTTTGTCTGGTGGTGAGTTCCCAGTGATGCACATTATTGGGTGAGAAATGCAGTTTCATTTGTCTGAAACTTTCACCTGGATTTTCTTCTGGCTTTCAGTGTTCTCTGAGTGTGTTTAACAGACCTAACAGGTTTTGACTGGGATGCCAAAGGTTCCTGTGCTCCACCTATTCCCAGTGGAGGAGACAAACCAGGTTGTTGATACTTCATGTAAAAGGAGAACAACTTACCCTTCTATTTAATTCCAGGAGGTAATCTAGGATAATGGAGCTATTAGATTTGGCATCTGTAACGTGGTTATCATTTGAGAAAGAATTGTTTCTGCTAATGTCAGTTAACTTGCTACAAATAAAGCAATAGAATTGAAATTTTAAGTACTAGAGTGGCAGCAAACCATGAAACATTATCCTGCTTATTGGAAGGAAGGCCAAGCTTGCTGTCAGGGAAGAAATCTATTGAAAAAACCCTCTGATGGATTCCAATTCTAACTAATTTAATATGGCAGCAGTGTTCAGCTGTTCTACTAGTCTATTAGAAGTATTAAAATGTCTATAAATTATAATATGTAAGTGGCTAGAACCTTTCATCCAGGGAGCTGAAGGATTTCACAGAGATGAATTTGGCTGGCTGTCAGCAGAGCTGAGCTCTAAGGTCCTTGGAGACCTCAGATGCTCCTCTGGCAGATGTGGGCTTTTTGTGTGGTATGAACAGAGAAGGGAGAGAGTGGGCCTGATCCTTGCCATCTGGAAGCTGTGTCTGGGTATATTCAAGGGTGCTTTCCACCTCTGCAAGCCATAACTGCTTACTTCAGCCTTGAATGTGCTCCACAGTATGGGCAAGCTGTAAAATGTGCTTTGAGCCAGGATTTTGGAGTTGCTGCCCCTTCTCTGTTTCTCCCTCAAGACCAGTTTCCTTCTGGACAACAGACATTTCCAAGTGGTGTGAGATTCCAGACACAGTGCCTGCCATTGCTGTTACGCCTTGCAAGTCTGCCCCAGGTAGCACAAGGCAAGTGTCCCCTAGGCCACTCCTCAGATGAGAAGCTGGAGGGGTTCAATCCCATCCTCCGCGGTGGAGCTTCCTCTTGCTGAAAGCTATGAGCTCAGGATGGGCAGGAGAGGCCCCAGAGCTCCCCATAGGAGCAGATTGTAGCAGTATCTTGGCAGAAGGCAAAACTCATTGTCTCCTGCCTGCTGATCCCTTTTAGTGGATCCTTGTGTTTTGTTTTCTTTACAGTATAGATTTAAATGAAAGCAAGCTAAATGGGAGAGCACTTTATGTATTTCTGGTTTAGTGCAGAAAATACCCCAGGGGGTAAACTTTCCACATACCATAACAGCAACAGATTAGTGTATCCCCAAGCAGCAGCAGCACAGTGATCCAATTTTGTTCAGTGTCATGCTCTGTGGCAAAGTGTAATTTTGTGGAGAGGGTCACCAAGTGTTTAACCACTCCAAAAGTGCCCCCAAATGTAATGTCAGCTTGCATGAATCACAACAGCATCCTCATCTCCAGGCAGCTGTGTCAGATGGAGATCTGGTCCATGTATTGCAAGGTAATGAGGGAGGGACAATGCATGTGCACATTGCAGCCAGGATTGTTAGTAAACACAACCATCCATTATGTCCTTGAAATTGCATAGTTATTATAAATTAACTCCTGACACTGAGTTTTTCCTCAATCTTTCTGCTATTCTCTGGATGTCAGTATTGTTAGTACTGCTGTCATTTGTCTCTATTATCTTCCCTGACCGGACACTCTGCTTGGCTGCTCTTGCAGAGCTGTTAGCTGGAGGGCATGAGGTTTTGCAGGAGGAACATGACAACCTGAGCTCTAACCCAGAGCCCTGTCCATAGTGGTGGAACTGAGCAAATGACAGAGCAGGTGTTTCTGCAAACACTTCTCCTGAGTTTTTAAAGGATTTGCTTCTGCAAATTTGATACTCAGCTTCTTGTCATGGGTTGGTGGTGGACTCCTTTGTGATATATTGTAAAGATCCCAATCAGAAACCCTGTTTCACAGGGTACTGCAAAAACTAATGTCAGTCCTGAAGTCTGCTCTGTTACTAGACATGCTAGAAGAAAGTAAGAGAAAGGAAGTGCCATTTTTACATTTTTTTTTTCACTTATGGGGAATGGAAACCCAAAGAAGTTGTGCCCTTGCCTATGGTCACACCAAGGTGTTTGTGACAGAGCCAAAACCTGATAGCTTTTCAGTAATGTAATCCCAGGAGAGAGCTCTTTCCCCAGTCTACACAGTGAAATGAACTTGAATTTTGGACAGTTTCATTGCAGTATTAAAACGTTGTCTTGAAAGGCACAGAGCTCACTCATTGCTGTGGAGTCTCTGGGATAAACCAGTGGCAGGAAGCATCTGAAGCCAACAGGAGCTTTGCAGAACTTAGCCCTGGGTCCATTACAAATTGGAAGCTGGCAATAATTGTGCATTTGTGTTGTTCTTTCTCTCCACACAGGACGCCGGCGATGATCGGTTGCTCGTTTGTTGTGCACAGAAAGTTCTTTGGCGAGATTGGGCTTCTTGATCCTGGGATGGATGTGTATGGAGGGGAGAACATAGAGCTTGGCATCAAGGTTTGTGACATTTTGGCAAGACAAATTACACCTAGTAGTATTTAAGGAACCCAAAGCAACACTTCGATGAGTTAGCATGAACAGTTATTAGAATGCTTCATGGAAACTGAACATTGATGTGGTTTATAGCATTTTAATTTAAGGGCAGAAAATAGCTTGGTTTTAAAGGTGAGTGTAGCTTTTTCCCCCTTGGATTCTTATCTGTCTAACCTGATGCAAAAATCTACTGAGATGAAAGGGCATTCCAGCTTAAACAGGCTGTGGTCACATTGTCACACCATTGCTCTAAGTTATAGGTATCAGAAGTTATAGGTATCCAGGGGAAATAGAGTGTCATTTTTGTCATGTGAACACTCTTAGGGGGGACTGATGGGGCTACAGTGACACAAAGCCTACAAATATTTCACAGGCATTTAGCATCTGCAACTAAAATATGTTCACAGAGAAGCAAAACCTGCTTTTAGAAGTGAAACACTAATAGCCATACTTTTAGTGCTGCCTCAGTGCACCCACGCAGACATTTGTCGTTACAGAATGCACTGTGACAGCATCACTTGATTACTATGTACAATATTAGATGTGGCTTAGTGATTCAAGTGTTTACATACAGTGAAGTGATTCATAAGCAATGAATTCAATGTTCAGAAGCAACTTGGGATGGCAAAGTCTGTGGAGATTCTCCCAGGCAGGTTTTAGAGTACAGCACTTGTACACTAACAAGCTGATAAGGCAGAGGCTTGAGACTTCTAACTGGAAAATTGAATTGACTGTGCTGTTGTTGAAATGAAAAATCATTGTTCAGTTCATAGATTTACCAGAGGATATTTGCTTTGCAGGCATATCAGAAGAAACTTAAGAAATCTGTTGTTATTGGCTATGGGGAGCAATAATCTCCCTTAAACAAGAGAAGAGAAATTAAAGGCTTTAAATGTGCCACGTAGCTCCTCTCCGGAAGAAGTAATAATTGCACGTCGATCATGCAGCTCGCTTCTTGGGTCTAGAGAGATCCTGCTCTAAACAGGAGGAGAAATTTAGGCTGGAGATTAGAAGGGGCTTCTTTACCCAAAGGGTGGTGAGGCACTGGAACAGGTTGCTCAGAGAGGTTGTGGAGGCCCCATCCCTGGCAGTGTTCAAGTCCAGGCTGGATGTGGCCCTGGATGACCTGGTCTAGTGCATGTGGCGTCCCTGCCCATGGCAGGGGGGTTGGAACTAGGTGATCTTTAAGGTCCCTTCCAACCTGAGCCATTCTGTGATAAACCAAGTTTCTCTTGTGGCTCTCCTTGTGTGTTTGTTTGTGGGATTCTTTAATAATATTATTGTGGAACTAGTCTTGTCACAATTAATAACTCAACCCATCTGCTAGGTTTTCAGGGGATTTCATGGCAGATTAGCTTCTTAACTGGAAGAATAAGATGGATGTGTCAGGGACAGGTGATGAGGTTGTATCTTCTTTTTGTTCACATGCTGAACTTTTTGGAAAGGCTATCTAATACATCTGCTTTAAGAATAAAGAAATCCCTCTCTTCCCCAAGTGACCTGTGTTTCTAACCCAGCTGTTTCCCTGCTGTTCACACACTCATATGCTGTGTGTTCTGGACAATTTTAAAGATATCTGGATTTTAAAAATATGGGTGGGTTTGAGAGCCAATATACTTGAGGAAATCCACCTTGTAAAACTATGTGGAAAGCAAATTTTCAAAAACTCTTGAGCTCCAAAAATCAGTCTCTGTGCAAGTGTCTTAGTGACCAAGAGCTCAGGGCACATCAGTCCCATTTAGTACTTGTTGATTGTTGGGTATGCAGGTCAGGTAGCTCATACAGAGAGAGGTCCTGGTGATGGTGTGTCTGTGATTGTCAGATACTTGAGTTCTGCTTCATAGCAAGGTTCCATCCTACAGAGTCTGTCCAAGGCTAGTCATTGTATGTGTCAGTCAACAGAGCTCTTATGGATTCAGGCAGATCTGAGGTACCTAGATGGGTGTATTTCTTTCTGGTAGTCCTGATGTATGCAGTTTGCCAGCCCTCCCTCATGTGCTTGCAGTCTGCCATGGCTGGGCTCTGTAGCAGCCATATAGAATCACAGAATTGTCAGAGTTGGAAGGGACCTTAAAGATCATCTAGTTCCAACCCCACTGCCTGGCACTAGATCAGGTTACCCAGGGCCCCCATCCAGCCTTGTCTTAAAAGCTTCCAGGGGTGAGGCTTCCACAACCTCTCTGGGCAACCTGTTCCACTGTCTCACCACCCTAACAGCGAACAACTTCCTCCTAATGTCTAATCTAAATCTACCCTCCTCTAGCTTACATCCAGTTCCCCTGGTTTTATCACTACCTGACCTCCAAAGAAGTCTCTCACCAGCCTTCTTGTAGCCCCCTTCAGATACTGGAAGGTCTTCTCAGAGCCTTCTCTCCTCCAGACTGAGCAACCCCAACTCCCTCCATCTGTCATATCACATTCCCAGCAATGTAGGACTCTCTATTAAGGAAATAATTTCAAAGGATCAACTCAAATAGAAAATCATTAGGCTTTTTTAGCTGTCTCACCTGATAAGTGGCTGTCTGTAGTCAGAAAAGTAATTGGGTGGTTCCGTGTTTATTTCAGTGATTCTTGGATGAAAACAGGTATGGAAAGTATTTCTTTTCTTTTTGATGATGGTGCAGATTCCATCACCTTTCTTAGAATCTTGGGGCATTTTTAAAATCTTACATTCTTGTATTACCAAAAACACTCAAAGAACAAAAATGAGCTAATAAACCTACTGAGGCCATGAGAAGGACATGGAAAAATGACAGTGTTTCAGGCAAAAGCATAAAGTAACTATATTATGGTATCATTAAATGCAAGTAATCTGGATAACAAAATGAAAACTTTGGGCTGTCCTATCCTAGGAGGACCAAGGCAAATACACTGTAAAAAGTCTTGTTTTATGAACATGCTTCAAATACTCTAAAATAAGCTGCCCTGTACCTACATATGGTGAAATATATGGGCAATATGTTTCTTTCAGTTGCTGAATTCAGTTAGCTCAATGAGAAAGTTCCTGTGTGAACCACATAAAAAATGAAACCCCTGTTACATTTGCAGGGGTGGCTCTGGGCTTGCTGCTCTGCTGTATGTCATGGGCAGCATCCTCAGCTTGCTCAGCTAATGCTACTAATAAAGCCATTATCCATGTTGCTGCCCCAGGCAAATTCCTGTTCTGCTTGTGGGGTAGCTTTGGCCCTGACAAAGGGAACATGCTGTTCTCTGTATTAGTGTATTTTCTTCTATCACACTGGAGTGTCTCCAGAAGGTTGAGCTTATTCACTCCTCTTCTCCCTGATGTCCACTACTTCACTTCCTGAGGCAGAATTGAGTCTGATTCCCCTTTCTTGGCAGAGAGCAGAGCAGTGTTTGCTAAGCAAGGCAGTATAATACTTCAATAATACTTCAACTGAGAGCTTTTCAACACTTTTTTTTTTTCCTTCCCTCCCCAGAATGTGCCTTGCAATCAAATTAGAACAGCACTAGGTCTGTCTTACTGTGGTGACAGCCACAAGGAGCAAACACTTGATCTGCTCCTGTGTTGGTAACTCTCCCCAGCAGATTGTTTGTAGAAGTCTCATCCATGTGCCTGGCTGGTGACCAGGTGGTGGTGGTGAAGCTGCAAGAGACCTCTCATACCTGGTCTGTGTTTTGCCATAGGAACAGGGAGAGCAAGTATTGCTCCATGCTCCATCCTGGGGAGCACATGGATACTGTGGACCACGGCCTGGGCCCAGCTCCTGCCCTTGGTCCCCAAAAGAATAGGCTGCTCTCTCTGAACAAGCTTTGAGCCAACTTTTTTAACCTTTTGCTGTGCTGAACAAGTCTCTGCTCTGTTTTTATAAGCCTGATTTATAAACTAGTGTCCAATTTCCAAGGCTTGAAAGTGTTCATAGAATGACAGAATTGTCAGAGCTGGAAGGGACATTAAAGATCATCTAGTTCCACCCCCCCTACCTGGCGGGGACACCTTCCACTAGATTGGGTTGCCTAGAGCCCCATCCAGCCTTTGTTGACACTGCTCTGGGTCCCCACCAGCTGCATGGGTGAATTTTGGCACAGAGGTTTCTCTGGCCATCTCTGCTCCTTCAGTTGAAAACTTTTCTTTTAGTTCAAGCCTGTGTGTGGCCCTGGCTTTTAGTGACTGCCTGACTAAGTGGGCAGAGTGCTTTTGCTGCCTGTCTCACTTTTTCTCTGCAGGGAAGGTTTCATGGGTATGCATGCTTAGTCACAGACATTCACTAAAAGAGGCTCCATAAAACTGCAGGTGTCTACTTGAGTGAAGATGCAAAAGTCTCTTGCATGACTGTTGCCAGGATTTGAAAGTGTGGGATGAGTTACAAGGTTGTTTTCAGAGTATGTTTTGCTTCTGTCATGCATTGCTAATTAAACTTACTTGAGTTGACTTTTAGAGATTAATTTAATCAATAAGGATATTATTGCTATTTTGATGGTATCATTTGTACAAATTGTCACTTGAAGAAAGCAATTAACTGAGAATGCTTATTAGCTGATCCATCCCATACCTTATTTGTGTCGTAAGAATTGATTATTAAATTCATTAAGGAGAGCACAATTGAGGATCCCTTTGAGGTTTAATGACTGACTCGAGCTGCTTTTTATTATGAGTGTTAAATTGTCTGAAGTTTGGGTTGGATCTTTTTTTAGACTGTTTCCAAAGGAAAAGCACAGCATGTGCTCCATATCTCAAGGGTTTTTTTCTCCCCCCAGATTTGTCATCTAGATTCAACAGGACAGATTTCTGGTGCAGCCAAGGTAATGGTTGCATGCATGGGGCAGGCAGAGTTGCACCCATGTGCATAGCTGTAAGGGCTGGGACTATGGAGCTTTGAAAATCAAATGGGTACTGGTTGTGTTTTGAGCATGTTGAGTATATTGCTGCTGGTGGTGATTTCTTTAATAATCAGACTCTCATCCTGCAGCCTCTTAGGCTCAAAAGTAACCTCATTGCACTGGCAGTGACATTGATCTTCTCCCAAAGGGTACCATGCCTCTGTACCCTTCAGTCTTTCAGAAACCCTTAAAATAGATTGAATGGCATTTTAATGGTACAGATCTCTTGTGTGCATTTCATCCATGAAGGAGCCCCTTTTGTTTATATGAGTACAATTATTCATATGTGGAAATGTTCAGAGGGGCAGGCAAAAAAAAGGAAAAAGCAAGCCATCAAATGGGTATATTGAAATTCCACAAAGGAGCTTCACTTTTCTGCATTCAGAAAATCAAATCCTTCTCTTCCTGCATACTTCTTCCATAAAATTATGGCTATATCTTTTTGTTAAGAAGAAAACCTTGAGGGCAATAAGCAAGCAGTGCTTATGGCATCCATGGCTTTCTTGGGTCTGATGGGAGGGATGGGCAACCTCTATCCAGCCCTATGGGAGGCAGAAAATGCTCCCTTATGGATGCTGGGTGGGAGCAGAGTGTCAGGGCAAGGCTATAAGTTATGAGAAAGATGTTTTGATACTTTTTTTTCCCTTTGTTAAAAAGGAAATGCTAGCACAGGCTTACTTTCCCAGCCCAACATGGAAAACAGGCTCTGATGTGTCTTTATATGCTATAGTACAGGTCTCTAAACTGGAGAGTGGTAGACTGAGAGTGAGAGATGTGAGCGTTAATGGGGAGCACATAAATTCCATTGCTGGGCAGGTACTTGTCTGGGTGTCTACTTGTGTGAACCTAATATCTAAATAGTTAGTGCCTGTCATCAGACTGTGAAAACATCCCTGGTTAGGGTGGAATTTATTTTGAATGTCAACCCAAGCAGACATCTAATATCAGGTGTCAGGTTTTGACTCTGCGATGTCTGTTGCTGCTGTCACTTGAAATGCTGCTTTGCTGAGGTTTTTTGTTTGATGATCTTCAAATGTCTCTGACTCTCTCAGTTCTTCTGATTAGTATAGTAAAGTGGGAGTGCAGGCAGAGGTAGCTGATGGTTGGCAGCACCTGAAATCTTTTCTTAACCTCTGTGTCCATCAGTGCCTGGGCGTGAATTCCAGTGTTCCTTGGTGACTGTCACATCTGCTGGGTCACCAGCCACCAAAGCTCACAGGATGCAGCACATGGTGGGATGCAGGAGATCTGTGTTATGTTTGGAAACTAGGAAGCTGGGAAGCATGTCATTTATTCATAAGGCTTTACTAAGCTTGTGATAGCTCACTGAGGTGCAGTAGTTAGGGTTAAATCAGGTTTCTCATGATGTGCAGGGTTTTTTTCCCCATCTGCACCCAGCTTTGCTGAGACAGAACTACTCATGAAATTACACATGCAGCAGCAAAGGGTATTTTTGGGAAGTGTGGGAACAAACCAGCCTGAACTTCTGAGGGAAAGACTTTGAGGAGCACAGATAGGTTTTACTGCAAGATGCCTTCCAAGCTTTATTTTGTGGTTGGTTATAGGAGGTGTCAGTGTGTCGGCTGGCAGGTGTTTCTGGGTGCAAGGAAGGAGAGTACACACCTTTGACTAGTTGAAGGCTTTGGGGTAAAATTAGCAGGTGTCAGTTGGTTATCTGGGGAGTATACACTGTTCAAATAACCACTCTTGAAGTTTCTGAGGATTTAGAGTGAGGAACTGCAGTCTTCACAAAGTTGGTCAGATGCTGACAATGTAGAAGTCAATGCCAACAGTGGGGGGTGCTCGAGTGGGGCTGTTGGCAGCAGGGAAGGAGATGAGACTCTGGGCTCACCTATCAGGGGAAGAAATTCTGAAGCTAGAGCAAAACCATTTTTGAATCACTGGGGGCTAAACCTTGGTCAAACAGGGGAAGCACCAAAGCCTGGAGTAAGTTTTATTTAACAGACATTGGAGTTACAGTTAGCCCAGCCTGATCTGCAGGATGAAGCTGCTTGGGCTGGATCACACCTCCATCGTCTATGGACATCCTCTGCGTCCAGGCACAAAAAGCCTTTCTGGAGCATGAAGCAGATGTAGCAGCAGTGAGTTTGATGTGAGCTGTCACAGACCTGCCTGTGGCTCAGCAAGACCCCAGAGGCTCCTGCAGTCTAGGAAACATAAAAAAACCCAAACCCCAAGAACCTCCCAACTCAAATCTGCCAACAATGTAAATTCAAGGACAGCTTTTAAAAAGTATTTTATTAGGCACCAAAATCCACTTAGAAATTAGGGCTTATGGCTGTTTACAAGTAAAAGCCAAGTTATCTTGGAGCAAAGTAACAGGCAGAGCAGGACTGACCTTGGAAAAGGTCTTAGAAATACAGCTTTAGAAATACATTACCTTCATGTACAGCCACAGCCTGTTTATTTGCAACTGTATCCCTGATTTTGCCCTTCAGAGGGATTGTTGTGTGGTTGGAAGAGAAATTTCCACCACTGAACAATATCCAATCACTGCCTGAATTTGTTTTCAGAGCAGGAATCAGTACAAGCATTAATGCAGATCCTATGTTTGGCATTTTAGTTGTCAGCTCAGTATTTACTGTAGGTGCTTGAAGATGCTTTATAAGAAGCTGTGTTGTAGTTCTCCAAACTGGTAAAATGCTTTTCATCACAACCACCTCCATGGCAATGGAGTTGTATTTTGATGATTTTCTCAACAGGCTCTGACCTCTGTGCTGGGAGCTGGAGAGCAGCTCTGCTCTTGCTGCTGCAGTGCTTGGGTGGTTTATAGCTATCCCTCCTCAGGAAAGGAAATTGCAGGCAGACACAGAGCTCCTGTCTCTCTCTTCCCTCTTGATAGAAGATGATTTGTCATCCCTGTCTGTTATCTGCTGACAGATGGGGACAGGTACAGAGGGGGAAGGGACCATATATTCACTGCAGTTAATTCTAGTGTTTTTACTGGCAAGTTGATTTTTATTCTGGGAAGACACTGATCATCTCTGCACTCTTCCTGTGCAATAGGCTGTGTGTTGTGGTTGAGATTCAGTGGTGGGTGAAGAAATCCATTTGAGGACTCAGCCATGCCTTATCTTCACTTGAAACCCTGGCAGCTTCTTACTCATCTTTCATAGGACCAATGCCTCTGGCAAGTGGTGGTTAGGGATCTGCCAGATGTTGATTTAACATACTGGACCAGCATTTGACCTTCAGTGGAGGCTACAAAGATGCTGAGGGGACTGGAGCATCTCTGTGAGAAGGAAAGGCTGAGAGCTGTGGGGCTGGTTAGCCTGGGGAGGAGCAGACCCAGAGGGGATCTTCTCAATGCTTATGACTATCTAAAGTGTGTGGGCAAGAGTGTGGGGCCAGACTCTTTTCTGTGATGCTCAGTGACAGGCCAAGGGGCAATGGGCACAAGATGGAATCCAGGAGGTTCCATCTGAACATGAGGAAGACCTTCTTCCACTGCTATAGGCTTTGGACCACACTGACATTGTCTGGTGAAGTTGCTCCAGGGGCTCCTCAAGCATGGGTGCTCACATCCAGGCTGTGGACATCAGGCACCTTCAGTATAGCCAGAGCAGATTGATTTCTTCTGTCACACAGGCTGTTTCTTGGGCATAACAGCCATTCCACAAGCCCTTGAATGTCTCCTGGGCTTCCAGCTCTTCATCCTCTGTGGAGAAAGATGTGGCAGAGGAGGCTTGCTGAGTCTCTGCACTTTCACCCTTTTCTGTGTGTTGCTCAGGGCACATCCATTCCTGGCCATGTTCCCTCGATGTTTCATGTGGAAATGCCCAAACTCTGCTAGCTGTTGGGGTTGGCCAAGGGCTCAGGGTGCTTCACCATCTGTTCTGTATGTATACATGTTCTGTATCATGGCTGTTGGGGTTAAACATGACAGTTGTGTAGCACCTGCTGCCACTGCATGGTCTGCTCTGACCTCTGTTCTATTCTGGGCTCTAGTGAAGATCTCTGCAAGACACATTTATCTAGCAGTCCCAGCTTTGATGCTTAGGCAATGGTTTCCCTTCATCTCCAACCCCAGAGACACCTTCAGTGCTGTCCTTTGTGTGTCACCCAGCCAGTCCTTGCTGTTAGAGAAGACTTTCCTCTAGCAGGATGCTTGGCTTTTCTTTTCTGGCTGGGCAGGGGTGTCATGGCAGGGAAATAGATTCCCTAAGTCCTCTTAAACAGCAGTGATGGGTATGTACAAGATGAAGAAGGCTTCCTGTATCATTTCAACTGACAATGTTCCCTTCTGAACTCCAAGGCACATTGATTTGCTTCTTTATTGGCCCTCTGAGCCCTGCTGAGTGGAAACAGCCCTGGGACATCCCTTCTAGTCCCCCATTGCCTGGGCCATGGTCACATTTCCAGCACTGAGCACTGGTTATTGTGGGGGTGATGCATGAGCCAGAGCTGTCCTGGCTCTCTGAGTGTCTGACAGCTGCAATTTGGTCAGGAATTGCTGAGATGTAGCAAAGTTAGGCCCCCTGAAAGCTGGTTTGATAGCATCACTCCCTGGAGGACAACTGTCCTTTAAAGTATTTCTGGGTGTCTGAAACAATAACTCTCTGAAATCTGCTTTCTCCTTTCACTCTTCACTGTACAAGGTGAGCAGCAGCACATTTACTCCATGCATGTGCCTATGATGTCTGGGTTATAAATTACCCTATAAAACAAAAAACAGACTTGTGTCTTCCTAAAGACCAACTCCAAGCCAAACTGAACTTTCTCTTCTTACAAAACAGCACGCTTGGGAAATGCCAAGAGAAAATTTGACATGAAATTACACACCAATAAATGAGGCTTATAATAAACTGAGAACAGAAATGATCTTTTTTTTCATCCCATTATATTCATAAAGCTTTCAGAAAGCTCCCTGTTCATCAGGACTGCAAAGGCAAGGTTATTTTTCTGTCTTTTCATCTGTCCTTTCTTATAAGAAGACTAACTTGGGATGCACTAGCTGGGGCTAGAGGGGACACAGATTTTTTTTCCCTACCTCTTCTAGAGCCACAAAGTTGGCTCACCCCTGCTGGCCTCTGGTGACTCAGGCAGGGCAGTAGCCTCAGACCTGGGACTGGTCCTGTCTCATAATCAGTGAGCATTGAGCTTTTTCAAGGGTAAGACTCTTCTCTTCATTGACTACAGATTTCTCCTAGGCTCAAGGATTGTTCCTGGTGCAAATGTAATCAATGCTGTTACACTCCTGTGATTTTCCACCTAAAAGCTTGTAGTTAGGAATTCCCAACCAGCTTCTAGATGTTCAGTGTCTCTGTAAGGCTTTGCAGTTATCCTCTCTCAAGGACTTTCAGGTCAAACCTGTTAAAGGAAAACACTATTTTCCAAGAGCCCCTGCTGCAGTTGCAGCCTTGGCTCTGAGAACTGTTCAAGCTGTATTTCTTTTCCATCTGAGCTCCTCACCGATAAGGAAGGCAGTTAAAAGGCAACTGACAGCCTGATGGTGATGGCAGGAAACAGACTGACTGCATTTCCCTGTGTAGGTCTGAGTCAGCAGAAAATTATAGTGACAATAATCATAGACTAGTGAAGTGTTGGAAGGGACCTTTAGAGGTCATCTAGTCCAACCCCCCTGCAGTGAGCAGCATCCTATAACTAGATCAGGTTGTGCAAAACCTTGTCCAACCTCACCTGGAATGGTTCCAGGGAAGGGGCAAAATAATAGTCTTGATGACCATATATCATCCCAGCCCTGTAGCAAGGCCAGCTTCACCCCCAGATTAAGGCAGCCCTTTCTACCCTGCCTCCAGCAGATGCCCTTCAAGCATCTCAGTTTTACTGGAAGACCCTGCATGTCCTGCATGAAGATCTGAATCCTTCTGAGACCAGTATCCTACTCACTTGGACTGCTTTGTAGCACTCCCTTTTATGTCAGTTTTAGGCCAGGTTTGATGGATTATGCCATGTTACAGTCACCCTTTTCTCCAAGAAATGGAGTCCAGCATGCTTGTACACCAGTCACCTGCCTCCTGACCTTTTGCTTTTTGGTGTTCCTGGGCATGGTTCACTGTTGTGCTGTCAGAGGCTGCAGCATGCAGTGAGTACAGAGCAGATGCAGAACACTTACAAAGGATGTTAACACTTGCTCCATAGCTGTGCCCAGCTCTGAAGCTTTGCAGAAGGCTCTGGAAGATCTCTCCCTCAGGCAGGTTGTGCCCAGGCCATGACTAAACAGATCCTGTGTTCTTGAGGTCACTTTGCCTGGTTTACCACATCCAGGTACCTTTTGGGGTAGGAATTGCATCATCTCCTGTTTAGAAAAGGTGCTGGCATCTTTGGACTCCACCAGGATTAATGGTAGTGATAAGTAGTATCAGCTTCTTTGGTGGCATTCTCAAATGCTGGCTTGCTTCTTCCACAGCTTTTTCAGTACCAGCAGACTCAAGTGACTGCCTCTGTGCAACAAGGAGGAGAAAATTCCCAGCAAAATTCAGTGGGAACTAATGCTTTATCTTCTTTGGCCATCCTGGAATAGCTCTTTCCTTTGTGACTAGCAAGAGACCGGTGTTGAACGCTTGTCTCTTGATGTGATCTCACTTGAGACTTGCCCTGTGCATCACTGAGAATAACAGTGGAAATAAATAGACATGATTTATGTTTCCCAGTGCATTTATCCTTCAGTCTAGTGTGTCCTTGTGATACTCAATGGAGACTGGAGAGGTGGTGCTCTGTGGGACTCATTTTGAGCAGCAGCCACAGTTGGAGCTCCTGTAAAGTGAATACTATCACAGCAGTGAACTTTCTGGCTTCCCTGTGGTGCATCTATTATTCATAGCAAGACTGTTTCTTCACAGATGATCTAATCACTATGATGCACTGCTGCCATAATGCATAAGAGGTAGTTAACCCCAGTGACACTGCACACACTTTTCATTCATCTCCTTGACCTCAAGGTTTTCTCAGGGGTCCCACAGCAAGGAAAAATGTTGCAGCTTGACCTCTACACCTTGGGCTGCTTCCTTGGCAGCCCCCATGTGCTAGTATTAAGCTGTCAGCCAAAACCCTTCCTCAAATTCTGGAAGAGTTCAGATGGGTGACCAACACCTCCTTGGCTTTGCCTATAAACTCACCTGTTAAGGTATTAGATACCATGGAACTAAAGTGTATATTAGGGGCTTGGCTGCACTGAGAATTTTAGCAGTGTGTTCAGCATCTATCCCTGAGCTAGAAACAGCTAGTACAGGAAGCTGCTGAGGCAGATCAGAGAATAAACTGAAATTCCACCCACCCAGGCTGGGATCCAGCAGATCACTTAACTTCCAAGCACCTGTGTAGTCCTCTTAATTGCTGTGGCACTCTTGCCCCTGCTTAAATGTCACTGCTTCTTAAGTGAATTTCTGGATTGAGGCCTCTAGAGCTGAACTTGAGCCATAAGGGTTAATATTTTTAAGCCAAAGTTTTTCACTGGAATAAGGTGTTGTTTCTCATCCCTCTTTCCATTTCCCCTCCACACAGTTCTTCCATATTATGAGCTAATTAACTCATCTAGCTTTAAAATACAAGTGCATCTTTCTTGGGTTTTGTCATGTGTCACCACCTTCCAGAATTATTGTGTCTTATTTGCACAGAACATACTGGGAGAATACACCAGGAAGTAAGCTAAACTGTTCTGGAATGAATTTATACCTAAAGCTTCAATAACAAACTCATTATTTCATATTCATCTACAGATAGAAAATCTCTATTAATTAACCAAAGGACTGCTAGTGGACATATGCAAATAAAGTGGCATCAGTCAAGCAAAGATCACCTTTCCCCCCTCCCCCCCCATTCTTACTTTATTAAGAAATACTGCTTTGTGCTGACTGCAGTTCCTTAATATCAGATCTGTGCCTTGAAGCTCAGTGCTAGGACCAAAAAGAGAATCAGAATTTCCTGGCAGTGCAGAAACTGCCTCAACTAATGCAGCTTATAATGAAGAATTCATCTGTAATCCCACAGAGGAGATAAGTGTCTAGATCTGCCTCAGGCACAAAGAACCCAAGTTTATTTTTGTAGAAGGTACTTCATTCTGCCAAAGCAAGAGAGTTCAATTGAGGGAGACAATTAGCCAGGAATTCACATTTGGACAAAATGTATCTAACTTAATATGTAAAATATGAGGTTTAAGTCTATAGCTCTGCTTTTCCAAAGCACAAAGTGATAGCAGTGCCCAAAGCAATGCATAATAAAGGGGTTTCCAATAAAAATAAAAAATAAAGGGTGGTTGCTTTAGGAGGAAGGTGATCCTCAGTGTTGTCACAGGTCCCTGCTCCCTGGGGCACCAGCCACCAGGACACCAGGTGGAGCAGCACCTCCCAGGAGCCTTGCTCCCAGCCAGAGGCTCTAGAGATGCTCCTGGTATGTGAGCTCTTAATTGCTTCAGGTCTTTGCCCTGCATTTTGCAGATCCTTGTCCTGCCCACCTTCCAAACCATGTGAGGTGAGTACCTCTTTGCAGGAGAACATATGGTAATACATAGTCTCCTTGCTGCCCTGTTCAGCTCAGCAGCTTGCTTCCACTGTCTCTTTTATCTTGTTTGTTGCTCTGAGGTCTTTCAAGTATTGATTGTGCTAAGGGCATATCAGTGTTTTTATAATTGCTTCTGAGGATGCATTCTGTTTGCTTTCCAAATGAAGGATCCAAGCTGGATGTTAAATGATGTGCTAGGGCTGTGGCAAGGTTCTACAGCCTTTAATGGTTTAGAGGAGCTACCATTAACATCACTGGGAGAGACATTGTGAGTAGCAATAAAACTTTCTCTGTGGTCTTTTCTATCCAGGGTTGTTGATCCACCCACCAGAGGAAGGTGGATGTTGATACTCTCCTTTTGCTTGTGGTGTCCTGTAGCACAGATATGTCTGTGTTAAGCTCAAGCCTTCCATGTGCCCCTTGTACCTGCCTCTTTTGTCCCTAGAGCTCTGGATGGGGAGAATTGGTCCAAATCCCTGAGCTGGAACATCTCTCTGTGATTTTCCCTTGGGGTCCTTGTGCTGGCAGCATAAATGCCCCTCTTCCTAGTCCTCTCCAAGGAGCTGTGAGCTCCAGGGTAAATCTAAAACTGCCTCTGAGGCTCAGCTGTCACCTCTCCATTTGGTCTGATTTGGTTGACTTTGCAGTGGTGGAGTTACAAGCAAAAGCAAAGAAAGTTTGCATCCAGAATTAAAATGTTTCCTCTCTCCTTCCTGGGATTTTGGGTTTCAAACCATACAAATATACAGAATTAAATCTGTTTTCTATTCAAAAACTTAACTTTGACCACTTGCACTTGAAAGTTGGTGTGGGTCTGCAAAAAGCTCATGTTCCTCATTGGAATTTTTCCAGGATCAGGAGCCTGGGTTTTGTCTGTGAACATTAAAAAAAGAAACATTCCTATAGCTTTGGTTTCTTTTCAGCCAGCTGGAGAGCCTGTAACCTCTCACTGTCCTGGTGAACTCCTTTCCTTTCTCCTTCTCTGTGCTTGCTTTGATGGCTTCTCCAGTGAGTGCTCAGAGGTAGTGAGTCACAGGAGATGACAAGTGCTGCCCCTGCCTGCTCCAGGGGTTCTTCTCCAGCCTGCTTTTGTGGCCACTACAGATATGTCTCCATTCAGGACAAAAGCAGTTTTCTGATCTTCCAGCCTGCTCTTGCACTGAGCTATCCTGACAACCCCCAAACCCTTCTGATCCCACCAAGGACTCCTTGCAGCGATACCCAAAGCAAA
This sequence comes from Galbula dea, assembly GCA_013399015.1. Classification (NCBI taxonomy): domain Eukaryota; kingdom Metazoa; phylum Chordata; class Aves; order Piciformes; family Galbulidae; genus Galbula; species Galbula dea. The sequence continues at coordinate 298,238 of VWZX01008461.1, read as the reverse complement.
GGTAGCAAGTGGCTGTGGGACCTGGAGACCAACAGATTTTGCCAGAGCACTTAAAAGGGTAACCAGCCACATTGTTCCTCCCAACCTCCTTCACAACTCTTGCTACCTATGTTGTCAGAGGGCTGCCATGACACTTCTAGTCCAAGCTCATCACAGCCACCAAGTCCACGGTAGTTTTGTTGCGTTTCTGCTGCCCAGAGAGGACTGAAATGCTGCCCAGCATTGGGGGTGCTGATGTGCCATGGTGATGAGTCACCAGCTCTGCTTGCTGCCCAGCCTTGCTCCTCACTTGCCTCTTCATCCCACACCAGCCTGTCAGAGCAGTGACATTGCTTCCCCAGTGCTTTCTTGACTCTGATAACAAAACATGTGTAGCTTCTCCTACTGACCGTATCTGCTTTAATTGGACTTATCCCCTTGGCTAAGGGTTTGCTGAACCCTTATGACTACCTGCAGGGCCTTCATGCTGCCTGAAGATGCATCTCCATGTGCTTCTAAGGCCATGAAGCAAAAGCTTCTAAATACAGAAGTCTTAAAAAATTATCAGGAAAACAAAACCTGTTTGATCACTGCCTTGGAGCTCTTGGTTGCTCAGGTTTGTATGAGCTGCAGGAACAGCCTACAGACCTTTTTGAGCAGGATATCTTAATGGTAATTTTTGCTGACAGTCAGAAATCAGGCAAGTGAACCATTTTAAAAGCCTTTCAGAACTGTTCATTTACATCATCTGCTGCTTTTGTCAAATAGAGGAAAGAATGTCTTGTCATGTGTTTTGTCTCATTTTTACCAGAGTGATGTTGTCTGTTCAGATTACATTACAGGAGCAAAGCCTTGTTCAGGGATTATCATTTGTATGATACAAAGAGAACATTCAAGAACAGTTAACAGGATGGTTACCTCAGCTGAAACTGCTATTAAATAGATCCTTTTTTTTTCCTAATGTATAAGCTTAGCAGTAACTGAAGCTGCACCCAGTGTTGGCTCTGGCCCCCAGTGCAAGGAAGAGCTCATGGAGGAGGATGTCTGGAGAGCTAAGTGTGCTTTTTGGTTTGCCCAAGTGAGGTGAGGGACAAGAGGCAGATGTGGATTTAACATATTTTGAAGTGTCTTTGTGGAGCAGGTTTTGCTGTTCTGCTGTGTGGTTGATTTAATGACCTGGTGACAGGGATAGGTGTCCCTGTGGTGACTTGGGGTGGGGACAGGAGCGTCCTGCTGTGAACTGTGTGGGCAAGACCTCAGCTCCCTTGAGAGGGAAATGATTCTGATGTACTGATGGGATAGAAAATGGAATGAGTGAGCCTAGGAGCAGCTGAAGGAACTGGGGTTGTTTAGTCTGAGGAAGAGGAGGCTCAGGGGAGACCTTATCTCTCTTTACAGCTACCTGGAAGGAGGTTGGAGTGAGGTGAGGGTCGGTCTCTTCTGCCTGGTTACTAGTGCTAGGACAAGAGGAAATGGCCTCAAGTTGCAGCAGGGGAAGTTTAGATTGGATGATAGGAAAAATTTCTTCCTGGAAAGAGTTGTTAGGCATTGGCCCAGGCTGCCCAGGGCAGTGGTGGAGTCACCATCCCTGGAGGGGGTTAAAAAATGTACAGATGTGGTGCTTAGGGACATGGTTTAGTGGCATGGGGGTGATAGGTTGACAGTTGGACTTTGATGGTCTCAGAGCTCTCTACCAACCTTAACAACACAGGTCTTCCATGCCTCCCAAAGCTACTGCTTGGTAGAGATTTAGACATCAGGACAGGGAGCTTGGCTGTATATTCTGTTTCCATTTCAGCTGGGAAGTGCTCCTCATTTCTAAGATCTCTGTTACATTTAAAACTATTTACAGCAACTGTATTTTAATTTTGTGTGAGAGACACTTAGGCACTGAATCATCCCTCTCCTGCCCTCTTCTCAGCATCTTTCTGAACAATAAAATTGAGAAACTGAGCCCCTCAGGGAAGCATGTGTCTGAGCTGCTCTCGTTTCCTTTGGTCTGGAGGAACACCTCATTCAAGGTGGAGCAAGCTGTGTATTTAATGGATTTGCTTGGCTCTTTCTGTGAGATGTAGAAAGGGAAAAATTGTGTATCATATTTAGAAGACCTGTAATGTTGAAGGGGGAGAGATGCTCAGTGTTCTTGGAAATGTGATCTGAAATGGGGAATTGTCAGGTTTGCTATCTTTGCAGCAAGTTCTCTCAGCTTTACTGACCAGGCTTCTGCAGTGTGGTTATAATCCAAGTCCTAAAAAACTGAATGCATAATAAAATACCTATGGCATGTCATCATTTTTGGTTATCCTACTGTAACTGGTGTATATATCTACAGGCAATCATTGCTGTAAAGGAGGCAGGAAATGCAGAGAGAAAGCTTTAAATTTCCTTAGACACTGAAACACCTGAAGGAGGAACTATAAGGGTAGTATATAAGCCTATTTTTTATCTTCTCATAAAATTGTCTCTCTCTCCCTTTTTCTCCTGAAGTTGATCTGACTTCCAGTATGCAGGTTTCAGAAATAAATAGATGATTAACTAAACAAGAGGTATTCATAAAACCCCTTGGTTTATAGCAGCATTTGAAGTAGTGCATGCTACCTGCTCTTCAAGCAGATATACACACCTTAGGTACATTATTTGAACTGTGGATAAATGAATAGTTACATCTGGTGGAGCTTGTGTGCAGTTGGTACTTATCCTGCTGGTGTAAATTCATGTATTTTTATGGAGGGAGAAGAACAATATTTTTTTTATAGCTGCAGGAGACCTGGCCCAAGGCTGAAGATCTCCAGGCATTGAATTGAAGGAATGATACTGCTGCTGCTGACATTTTCTGGCTTAAGAGCACATCTCAAGAAGTGCAAATGACTTGTTGGTTTGTTTTTGGTTTGTGGTTTGGTTTTGGTTTGTTTGGGGTTTTTTTTTCCTGGATTTCCATATTTCAATTCCATTTAATAGTAAGTCCTGGGGCATTTTAGGACTGGCTGCTTTCATTACTGGAAAGCATCACTATAAAGGAAAAAGGAGAACTTTACTCTAAATGAGCAGCTTGTAGTAGATTAGTCTCATTGAAAGCATTTAGCTCTTGGCAAATGTGTATCATGTAAATAGAATAAACTGTAAAGAATATCTGATCATGTTGACTGAAGAGCATGAAAAGCCCATTGTATACATGCTCTTGATAATCATCTGGAAGGATCTGTGGCTCTCAGAAGTAAATAGACCTGCAGGTTTCTCTGTTAATGTTGCTTCAGAGGCCTTTGGTACTTTCAGTGTAGAAGTACTGGTATGGTTGACCCACATTTGATGGAAGGTCATGTGTGCCCCATTCCCACTGGACAAGAAGCTGGACATGAGCAAACAGTGCATGCTGGTGGCCCAGAAGGCAAATCACATCCTGGGCTGCTGTCGTGGCTGTCTCCAGGCTCCATCAGAAGAAGCGTGAGCAGCAGATCAAGAGAGGTGATTCTGCCCCTGTACTCTGCTCTGGTGAGACCTCATCTGGAGTACTGTGTCCAGCTCTGGAGCCCTCAACACAGGAAGGACATGGACCTGCTGGAGCAGGTCCAAAGGAGGGCTACAAAAATGCTCAGGGGGCTGGAACACCTCTCTACGAAGACAGGCTGAGCGAGCTGGGATTGTTCAGCCTGGAGAAGAGAAGGCTTCAGGGGGACCTAATAGTGACCTTCCAGTACCTGAAGGGAACTTACAAAGAGGCTGGAGAGGGCCTGTTTACAAAGGCCTGTAGTGATAGGACAAGGGGTAATGGATTTAAATTAGGGAAGAGTAGGTTTAGATTAGATATTAGGAAAAAGTTCCTTCCCATGAGGGTAGTGGAACACTGGAACAGGTTGCCCAGGAAGGTGGTTGTGGCCCTGTCCCTGGAGGTGTTCATGGTGAGGCTGGACAAGGTTCTGAGCAACCTGATTTAGTTGGGATGTCCCTGCTCACTACAGGGGGGTTGGACTAGATGACCTCTGAGGTCCCTTCCAACCCAGGTAATTCTATGATAATGTCCATCCTTTGCTTTATGAAACTCTGTTCTCAGTGTGGGGAGATGAGGATTGGTGTTGCAGAGGGTTGTCACGGGCAGCTTCTGAAAGCATCATCTCTGTGTCAGTGGTGATGAAAACAAGCAGATTTATCAGGAAAGGAGCTGAGAATAAAAGCAAGGACATTGCTATGGCTGCCCACACCCTGACTACACTGGGTAGGTCTGGGACCTCAGTCTCAAAAATGATCTTCAGTTGGAAATGTTTCAGAGGAGGGCAGTGGGGATACTGGAGGATACAAAAGGGCTTCTTGATGGGGATTTGCTCAGCAGAGAGGTCATTTGGAGCATGGGTAGAGGAGGAGGATGTAGGAAAACTACAAAATCAGAAGTGACACAGAGCAAGCAAATGCAGAGTAGCTTTTCCTTGAGCCCTTCCCCTGGGACATGTACTGAAGGGAGCACAGAGGCATTTGGAAACATCAAAGAAGATGCTGCTTCACAATGTACCTGGGTGCCTGGCTGCTGCTGAAAGTTCACTTGTTCAACAAATTCCTGGATTAACTAATGGATGAAAAGTTCACTGAGAGGTGTTAAATTTAAAGAGAATGCCTCTGTCTCTAAATGTCAGCCACATTTCTGCCCAAGGCTGGGAGTGAGCTCTGGAGCAATATCACTACACATTTCTCCTTTTCACCAAGCACTAGCTGTTGGCCACATCCAGCTTCACTTTCTTCTCAAAAACCTAGGCATGAATTTGACTGAAGGCAAAGAGAGGACTTCTGAGTGTTTATTAAAGTCTCTTCCACCCTACCTGTTTCCATCTTGTTTCACCTCAGATGTGCACGGTTGTGGCTGTGTGATGCTGCCATTGATGTGCTGCAGCTCTGGGCTTCTTAGTTGAAGGGTCTTCTCTTCCATCTCTTGCTGAAAACTCCTGGATTGTCTCCCTTATAATGAGAAGAAACTGTTGGGCACTTGGATAAATGCCTTAGCCTGGATGCCTATGTTTGGGGTTGTTGAGGAGAGATGCATCTTGCAGTCCATATTTCACCTCTTGTTTTATGTGGCCTCACTTCACAACTCGTGTGTGTTTATAGAGCAGCTCTGGGAAAGCCATAAAGCAAAGAAGATGCACACAAGTTTACAGCAAGTGATTTCCAAGTTGTTTCTGTGCCTTGCTGCTAGCAGAATTGTGATGTGCAGGGGAAGAACTCAGCAGCAGGCAGGATTTCTTCTGACAGGGCAAATCACCTCAAAATCTCCTCACAGGAGAGGTTAAGCACAGCAGACCCAAATCTGTCAAAACTACACTCATTCCATCATCAAGGCAGACAGTGTCCTCTCTTCTGCTGTTGGGAGTGTGGCATTTGTTAACCCTTCACCCCCTTCCTTTTTCAATCTGTGTCCTTTAATCGCCTGTTGATCAGACTAGTGTGCCTGACTTCATCCTCCTCATGGCTGCTGTACCTGCCAGCCTATCTGAGCCACTTAAAGGCAGCATTGGCAGATATTAAGGATTTTTCCATTTGATTTTTTTTTTTTCCTGCTGTTGCTCCTCATTTTGACCCTTCCTTCTGCATCACTAGTAGAGATGTCTGAAGATGATGTCTGTTTCCTTTTGCAGGGATGCTGCATTTGCCTCTCCTGTTGTGCAGCGAGGGCTGATGAGTCAGCACTTTCCTTTTAAACCACCTTAGGGAGGTTGAGATGGGCCATAAAAAGGTGTGCTAGTCTGAAAGTTGATGTACAGGTAGCAGGGACATAAGGAGATGCAGCTGACAGAGTAGGCATCTCAAATGCATTTTCTGGCACTGCTGTTATTGCCAAAACTTGTTTTTTCACATGAGCAGCAGGTTCGAAAGAAGACAAACAGAATAATGCATCAGTGGAGTTTAGGTGAAAAAAATCACTCCAGGAGACATTTATACTCCTAAGAAGAGCAACTTTGAGAAGTTGTCCCCACCTTAGAGAAGATGTTTTGCTTCTAAGAGTGATAGAAATGGTGCTTTAAAAAAGGAAAGAAAAAGGGAAAATACTGAGGATGCTTGGAGTGTAGTGAAACAGCTGATAGCTAGCAGTCCTGGGGCTGGGTCAAGGAAAGACAGATCTCAGTGGCCTTAACACCAGGAACACATGAAAAGTCTGAAGCCAGCAAACCATGACACCATGAGCCTGAGCTATCAATGTGAAGCAGTTCCTGCCTTCCAGCGAGCAACGTGACAGTCAATCCACTTATCTTAAACACTAACATGCTGTATAAGAGCTAGGCACTTCACACCTAAGAAAAATGCTTGCTGCTGCTGCTTTGTTGATCATCTCAAATAAAAGGTTATCTTTCTAGTGCTCCTCTAATGCTGGACCATCCTATGCCATAACTGATGTATCATATCTCTTCGGGGTGAGTGGCCCTAGCCCTGATCTGGCAGTGATTTTTTGGGGGATTGCTCCACACAGGGCTCTGCCCAGGGAGGACCTGTCTGTAAAAGTCTCACTCCCAGACAGTCATTATCTCCTTTCTCTCTTCTTTATCCATTTCACTGAATGGCAATTTAAAGACAGCAAATGTTCCTCCCAAGCATGTACAAGTATAAAGCATATTTCACAATGCCTTGCCTTGCAGTTCCTGCACAGTGCATGAGAGTTGCTGCTTTAAATTATGGTGATGTCCTGGAAGTGGCATGATCATATCTTAAAGAAGTGAGCTAACTTATTTCCCTATAAACATGTGCAAGGCAGCAGGTAATAACTACAGTTACTAGAAAATTCCCATTTTTCTGTCCTCACACTTCTCGAGCTGATTTGCAGCAAATTCTCTGTGGGCAGAAAATGACAACTCCTTGGTGATAGCTCAAGGGAGATGGGAAAACATGAAACAGTTAACCCACTTGGTTTTATGAGTTTTGCAAGGGTAAAAAGGCAGCCTTTATTCAGGCATTTTCCTGTTTCTCTGGATTGCCATCACAGGAGGTGGAAATCTGTTGTAATGGGATGTGGTAGTGCCTGTGATATCTGGATCTCTGGAGTCTTCACTGTCGTTATTGACACGACCTCAGAGTGAAGTGTTGCTGAGCTGAAAGAACTGCAGAACCCAAGCCTCTTTGTTGGTGAAATAGGTGATGGTAAGCATGATGAATTCCTAAGCACGAAAATACATGGCCTCACACCATGCAAGAAATCTTCTGAGCATCAAGGGCACGTTCCTAGATGTTACTTTCAGGGCAGAGACCTGCAGCCAACACCAGCCTCTTAATGTCACACTGCTATTCTCCTTTCTAGATGCCTTCAAGAAGGCAGCAGGATGAGATGCAGACAGGCATGTGTTTTTTCTTTATGATCCAGCTAGCTCATCCTTGTGAGAGTTGTCCTGGCCTTCTGCTGCTTGTGGTATAAGTGTTTGCAATGAATTGGGTCACGTGACATCAGCCTTGCTTTGCTGTCAAGGTCTTTGGAAGATGTGTGATTGTGCCCACTTATGCTACAAGAAAATAATGCTCTTGGCTTGGGATGATTTAATCATTTGAAAATGTGTTTTCCTTGGGTGTTTCATCAGTTTTGTGTTTTGGTAATTGCTGCTGCCTTGAAGTAAGCTTGTGGATGGCATCTGAGTCAAACCACTGGTCCCAGAGGAGCTGAACCTTCCTTTTGGCTGTGTGATTGATGCTGATGATAGTCATAACACCTTGCACTTCTGTAGGTCAGATTTTCCATAAGAGATTAGCAGATTCCTTTCCAAAGCTGTGATCTGGACACAGTAAGGGGTTTAGGTCAGGCTTGGCACTTGCTGAAGCCTCCAGTGCCTGCTGGTTTCCATGTAGTTTGACTGCTTTGTGTTTCAAAGGTTCAAGGCCCTGCAGAGATGTGAAGCTGCTGCCGTCCTGGGGCACGTGCAGGACACCCAGCTTCTCCTCTCCAGACTCACCATTTTGCTGGAGCACCTGCATTCTGTGACTTTGCAGGTGACCACAAGCTAGTGAGGATCTTCAAACTGCCTGAGATTGGTTTGAGGAGAGATTAAATGCATGGCCTGACACCATCTGTTAGGGCCACAGCACAGCAAAGACATGTCTTAGCTCCAAGCACCCAAATGAACATGACCTTCCCCAAACCACCTTGCAGCACAAGTACCCCCACTCCTCTTGCTGGGGCTCCTCTGCCCTCCTGCTGCTTCTGCTGTTCTCAGAAACACAGCCTGATCAGGTTTTCTTAAAGCAGGAGAAGATGCAACCATAGTTATTTCTGCAGGGTTAAAAAAAAAATGCTTCAAGAACCAGGCAAGGAGAGTTCTCCAAGGAGAACTACATGTGTCAGTCATAAGAGATTTTTATTTCCAAGAGCTGTGTGGGAGTCCTGTAACAGGCTGGATCCTCAGGCAGGGTTTTGCTCAGTCTGTAAGCAGAGAAAGTTGGCTGGTGCAGTTAAATGTGGAGAGCTACAGCACCACATCCTCCTTGTGTGAACTTGGCTTGCATCATCATCATGTTATCTTTTATATCTGATCTCCAGATAAAATATGTGACATTAATGAATATTCCTTGTTATTGTATTGATTGTAACTCTGTACTCAACACTGTTGAGGCTGCACTTCAAATATTGGGTTCAGTTTTGGACCCCTCGCTACAAGGAAGAAGTTGAGGTGCTGGAGTATGTCCAGAGAAAGGTAATGAAGCTGCTGAAGGGTCTAGAGCACAAGTGTTGTGAGCCCAGGAGCAGCTGAGGGAACTGGGGTTGATTAGCCTGGGGAAAAGGAGACTCAGGAGAGACCTTCTCACTCTCTACAACTCCCTGAAAGGAGGTTGGAATGAGGTGGGAGCTGGTCTCTTCTCCCAAGTAACAAGCGATAGGACAGGACATCAGGTTGCATCAGGGGAAGTTTATATTGGATGTTAGGAAAAATTTCTTCCTGGAAAGAGTTGTTAGGCATTGGCCCAAGCTGCCCAGAGCAGTGGTGGAGTCACCATCCCTGGAGGGGTTTTAAAAGACATGTAGATGTGGTGCTTAGGGACATGGTTTAGTGGTGACTTAGCTGTGCTGGTTAAGGGTTGGACTTGATGATCTTAAAGGTCTCTTCCAACCAAAATGATTCTATGATTCTATATAAAAATGCCATGAAAAAAATCATCTGCCTCCCTGGCATTGCTCCAACTTGGGCAAGTCTAAAGCAAAGCAGAGACTCAGAACCTCTGTACCAGATCCTGTGGTTGAGCCAGATGTCACTGAGAGCAACAGAAGAGAGTTTCAAGCAGGTGCTTTTTGCTGAGGATGAACGTTAAAGGCTGATATCTCTGTGAACATCTGGGACTGCATGGTCTGGCAAGCATTGCACATGATGAAATAGGTCTGAGAGGGAAGTGCAGCAAACTTGGCAGTGGGAAGGGCACCCACAGCCTAGGCATGGAGTGTAGCCTGGGGTAATGCATTACTTAAAACTTACTGCTTCTGTGGACAAAGTGGCTCCTGGTGTTTTTGTGCCAACAGTCTGCTTAATCCCCAGGGAAGGCCAGGTTCTAATTGAGGAGCTGCCTGCTGTGTATTCACCCTGAGCTCTGATTTATGTGTGCTGCTATTGGAATACATATTCATGGCATTTTTTTGCATAAAGTAAAGCAAATTATTGTTGTGAAAATATGTAGGGCAAGAATCCTTTCAATTTGTTACCTCGTGAAGTCTCTCTTGTGACTCAAATGAAATGCAAAGTGGCAGGTTTGGGTTTGAATTAGTCTGAGAGGGAAAGGGAGGTCATTTGTTAGAGAGCTGTCCTTTTGTGGAAGGGATGTGGAGGATTAATAACTGCTGATAGACTCTGTCAGTTGTACTTGGTTGTATCCCCAGATCACTCCCTAGCTCCTATCAGCGTGTGACATCGCTGATTATCAACTAGCTTACAGTAACCCAGGAGGTTATTATAATCCATTCTGCTCATTCCCATGGCACGTGGCTGTAGCTCCAAATGTCCCTGGAACCAGCTTTGATGCCCTTCAAAAACATCACCAGGTTCTGTGCTTTTGTTGGGTTTTGTTTTGTTTGTTTTGTAGTGTTTGTCCCATGGTGGGCATTCAGGGTTACCACTGAATCCTGTAGCCTTTCAAGGTGTTTCTATTAATTTGCTCATCCTGGAGCTATCAATATTTTATGCACTTTGGAAATACCAAAGTCTTTTGGCAGTTGATAGAGGTGAAGGTGGTTGAAGTTGTCTGAACTGGATCAATTCTGTCTGAACTGGATCAAATCAAATGGGATGGAACAATTCTTGTTTGCCCAAGCCCTAGAAGTGGCCAAGATAAGTTATTGGGGTTTGGGTAACTTGTGCTGCCTGGCCATGAGTATGAGAGCCCTGTCCTTTATCAACAGTGCCAGAACCAGAGAAATCAAAGACAGGAGGGAGAGGTGATGCTTAGTGAGCGTGAGGCTGAGTTCTGATTAAATGTGAGCTTTTAGCATACTATGTAGATGAGATCTACTGTTAAATTAATACACTGTGAACTCTAAATAATTACTTGAAGGAAAAAAGAAGAGCTTGAAATGATGGATTACTTTGCCAGCATGCTGAGTGTTTCCTGAATGGAAGACAGGCTGCTACTGCTTCTCTCCTGGAGAGAAAAATACTTTGAGAAAGACAGTACCTGGGTCTGTCTGGTGAAAGTCTACCTCCTTTCCTTTTTCCATTTGAATTATAAAAATGTTTGTTTGTTTTATACAACCCTTTGTTTGGCTTTGAGAAGGACCACGATGTTATTTACTGTGCTGTAGCCTTGTACTTTAATCTGGTTTTTAGCAGCAGAACAAATTAACTGCTTTCTCCATCTCTAGCAAAGAGGCTCTGGTTCAGAGCCAGTTTAGCCTCAAAACAAAGGATGCTTTTAGTCACTGCATCTTCCCAAGCTCCCATCTTTAGTGGATTATTTTATTATTCTTCCTCTGATTGGAGATCAAAAGTGGATATGTTTAAAGCTGCATATTTACAATATACTAGGCATAAGCCCCTGAGAGCTAGTGCAGCCTGGCTTTATGCAATTGAGGGCACTGCATGTTCCTCCAGCTCAGATGCTTTGCCAGAGCAAGTGTGTGCTGATACAGATGAAATCCTTTTAAGTGGCAAGTGCTGCACAGGTGACCAGATGCAGCAAGTGATTATTGATACTGGCAATTAGCATACTGGGAAATTAAGAAGCTAAAGAAAACTCCTGAAAAGGGGCTTATCTTTTGGAGACTGCCTTGTGGTGGAAGTGTTCTTGTCCTGCAAGCTTAGGAAGAGTGAAAAAGCTGATAGGTAGGGAAGAGTTTGCAACTACTCCTAACACAACTCAGGAAGAGAATACCAGAGGGAAAAATGATGATGAGATGATGATGATGATGATAATAGTAGCATGAGCACTAAAGAGAGATGGTTTTTTGGAAACAGTGGCTCAGGAGGCAGTAGAGTCCTCTCCTCCAGGTGGATCTCCATCAGTCTGGTGTTCTGGAGATGCACTAGGAAATCAGGGAAAGCCTCCTCATTGGGAACCCAACCCTCTGTGTCCCTGAAGGTATTAGGCCAGGAATTTGAAGTAAAAGTGGTGAAGAGCTTTGGGGTGTTGCAGGTAACTGGCTTTGGGTGAAGCTTTCTAAGTAGATCCTGCCAGAAGGAATTTCACATCCTAGTAACAGTGAAGTTCCCCAAACAGCCATTTCCTTCTGCTGCTGGCCAACATTATCACAAAAAATATTTTTCCTCACTGGAAAGCTGCTTATCAAAACTTTGTCCAGCACTGATTATTTCCTGCTTCTTTGGAAAGGATTTAAAGTAAAATGAATATCTGGGTTTTTTCAGTCTACAGTTACAGATCACTGGATTTTATGTGCTATCCCACATGTCTTGTTCAAATATAGATTGTGCCATGCATAGAGAGGCTTAATTACTTAAGGCTTGATGAAAATGACTGCAAACCCATTCATTTCTCCAGGTATTTCTGTCTTTGGTTTGAATTCAGGAGGAAACTACTGGAAGCAGAAATTGTATCCCCATGACCAAAAGGAAAGTCTGGACCTTAACAAAGCTTTTCAGAAGTCAGAATAAACATACTGTAAATCCCCAGTTTAGTTCACATCCCTTGGCTCAATTGTAACAGTTGCTTGGCAAAGCTGGACATAAAATTCCTGAAATAAAACCAGATGCTGTGGGAATTATGTGCAATAATTTCACTGAGGAGAGAGGACACTTGGAATATTGTTTTCCTGACTATGAAGTGGAAACCATTTTTAGAAGAGGAACTATTTTTCCTACTTAACAAGGGCAGGATCTGGAAGGCAGACCTGTTGCTGTGCAGGTTCTGTGTGTTCCACTGAATTGGCTGCAAAGTTCCTTGGAAGAATATGCTGGAACTTTCTCCACATGGAAATGTTTTGATTGCTTTCACACAGCTTCTTGGGAGATGGAAAGCTGTGTGGATAATAGATTACTTGCTTCAAAAGAAAATACAGTACAGAATTTTTGTAGTGCTTTAAGCTCTGTTTTGTTTGAGTGTCACATGGTAGTTTCAGAGCTTCACACCACCAACAGAGGCAGGGGCCTGATCCACCTGTGTCCACAGGCCACTGCCCTTCCCTTTCCCAGTGTCAAGTAGTTTTCAGCAGCTCTAAGTCTAATGAAATATCCTTTTTCTGTGTACCAGCCCCAAAGCACCCACACAGATATGGATTATCTGAACCAACTGGGTAAGGAGTTACGTTGTGGACCGAGGTGTTCAGTAGTAAAGGTGTCACCCTGCTTCTGTAGGCACCAGAACAAGGGGGAGCTTGAAATGGGATTTGTGGAGCAAAGTCTTTTGATTGCTAAGCATGACAGTACTTGAACACCAAGTGTTCTTTTTTCCCTCTGAAGAAGTCACAAATGCAAAGCTGGGAGCCCCTCTTCCACACTTTCCCTTCAGTTGAGGTGGAACTGGCTGTTGATAAGCCAACCTAGATGATACCCACTGGCCCCAAATGCCAAACAGAGCCAGGGACATGGCAAAACAATTCTTTGCAAAGATGCTTTTGCAGAAATAGCTTTAATGAAGTTTTATATATATATAAATATATATATAAATAAGTCTTAACTTAGTGCTGTGCTAATAGCTATAAGCAGTTATTAATTAAAATATAATACATAATGTGGGAAATGAAACTTAATTTCATATTCAGTCTTTAACCTAGTTATTCTGTTATGAACATGGTAATAGGTGTTGAAAATGCAGGTGACTATCATGCAAATGAAAGGGAGGATGAAGTATTTTCTAATTTTATCTGGAAAAACACACTAAGGACTGCAGCAGGTCAGCTGGTCTAGTATTAATCACTTCCCAACCCCTGCAGTTGGGCTTTTAGGGTGCTTGAATGGCTGCTTACTTGATCAGGGAAAATCAAAGGGAGTTTCAGGCATTCTAGGCATCTTGCCCAACAAAAACTAAAGGTGTCATTAACTGGCTGCTAGTGCCTGGTTTTTTTCCAACTTAGTTTTCCTTTAAAACTTTTTATTGGAGCAATTTTTTCTGGTTTTCCTCACATAAAATAATCCATACAAAGAGCCAAAATGTTTGTGCAGTGTGATTACTCCTTATTATCTTCATGAAGTTTACACTGGTACAGGAAAATATCGACTTCTTACGCTGAGCTGGCTAACAACATTTATTTCATACTCTACAGCAGCCAAAAAGTAAGCTTTCAGGCTCTTTCTATTACCATTTTTCCCATCATTTTGTTGTTATGGATCTGAACTCCTGTTGACTCTGAGGCTTATATTTTTGCCAGCAAAGCAGGCACATCCTGTTGAGCAACTGAGCTTCTATAGAGTGTTCAGTAAAAAAGAAAGGATCTGGCCTAAACTGTGGGCTCTTGGATGGGTGCAAGCTGCTGCAGAAGAGAGGATGGAGCCAGCTTGCTGTTTTTATAGCTAGTGTAAATCACTGGATTTGGCATGGAATAAAAATTCTGCAGCCCAGCACAGTCCTGGTGAAGTGTGAGCCATCTGGAAGACCATGGGTTACTGTGGTGGCTGGGTTGCTTGAAAGGACACTGGGTGAGGGTTAGGAGGTGTGGGACTCTCATTTATGAGCAGACTGACTTTTCTTACCCCTCCCAAGCTTTCATCATCTCTAAAATAGCAGGAGGGTGCTTGTGTGCTTGAAGCATGACCAAGGTTGGTGGTTTAGATCAGCCAGCTCAGATTTTAGTAAGTCAAGTCTCAGTTGCCTGATATCCTAAAAAACACATCTCTCCCCGAGCTTGTTGCCTCAGGTGGGGCTGCAGGAACGGGGTTGGATTTGCTGCTTCATGGTCTTGTGATGACTGTGCATGTGTGAGCTGCTACCATGATGTACCTGCCATTAATTCAGCAGTGCTGCTCAGTGCTTTGGATATGCTGCTGCCCTGCCTTTTGCTCAGAGGAGCAGAGTCAAAGTGCTTCATTCACCCTCCTCTTCATCCTCCCTCTTTCCATGAGCATATCAAAGAGCAGGACTGAGCCCAGAGTCCTCAGATTTTGATTTCTAGCAAGAGTAAATAAAACCTAGGTAAGTGCTTTGGTCTTGGTCTGACCTTGCCTTCCTCAAGCCAAGATGTCTTATAAAGGTTTTGCTGTGTTGGGAGAAACCATGTCTGAATGGTCTATCTTTTATTATAGCTGGTTCCAGGACAACAGGGAGGGCAGATATTGGAGTTTTTATTTTATGCTTTTTATTTTATTTTATATATATATATATATTATTTATTTTATGCTCTTTGCTTAGCCATAATGTAAGTGAGGCTCTTTTACAAACGAGACTCTAAGGACTTGCCTGTGATTTTTTTCATCTTCATGGCTTTCTAAGGTTGCCCTCAACATCTTGTGGTCTCTTCATTGCTCAAGAGAAGCCCTAGGATGGCTGTCCAAAAGCTGTGGGCTGGGAGATACCCATTTCAGCATGTGTTTCATCACATCACTGTGACAGAAGTGTTCTCCCTCTGATGCAGCTCTTTCCAGTGAAACTTTCAGCACTTCTTTTTCACTGCAAATAGACAACACTAAATTATTCCTTGGCATGCTGAAGAGAAAGGAAGAGTCAGCTGAAAACCCTGTGAAGCGTGGCAGGAGCAGGGAGGCTGTGCAAATACATAAGTTATATTAGAGATCATATACTTCATAGTACATATCTGAGATGTTTGGGTCCACCAAGGACTTAGCAGTGGTTCCTGGGGCAGTTGAGTGAGATACAGTTGTTACCTGTTCAGAAGGGACAGAAGGGGAAGGAAGGAAGAGGGACCTGGACAGGCTGGAGAGGTGGGCCCAGATGAACCTCATGAGGTTTAACAAGACCAAGTGCAGGGTCGTGCATCTGGAGCGAAATAATCCCCACTATCACTACAGGCTGGAGGACGAGGAGCTGGAGAGCAGCCCTGCAGAAAAGGACTTGGGGGTGCTGGTTGATGAGAAGCTGGACATGAGCAAGCAGTGCGCGCTGGCAGCCCACAAGGCAAATCGCATCCTGGGCTGCATCAAGAGAAGCGTGACCAGCAGAGCGAGAGAGGTGATTCTGCCACTGTACTCTGCTCTGGTGAGACCTCATCTGAAGTACTGTGTCCAGCTCTGGAGCCCTCAACACAGGAAGGACACGGACCTGCTGGAGTGGGTCCAAAGGAGGGCTATGAAAATGCTCAGAGGGCTGGAACACCTCCCCTATGAGGATAGGCTGAGAGAGCTGGGTTTGTTCAGCCTGGAAAAGAGAAAGCTTTTGGGGGGACCTAATAGTCACTTTCCAGTACCTGAAGGGGTCATATAGAAAGGCTGGGGAGGGCCTGTTTACAAAGGCCTGTAGTGATAGGACAAGGGGTGATGGATTTAAATTAGGGAAGAGTAGATTTAGATTAGATATTAGGAAAAAGTTCCTTCCCGTGAGGGTAGTGGAACACTGGAACAGGTTGCCCAGGGAGGTGGTTGACGCCCCATCCCTGGAGGTGTTCAAGGTGAGGCTAGACAGGGTGCTTGGCAACCTGATTTAGTTGGAGATGTGCCTACTCACTGTAGGGGGTTGGATTAGATGACCTCTGAGGTCCCTTCCAACCCTGATAATTCTATGATTCTATCTGGGCTGGTGTTCACTGGAAATACCTATTTCAAGGTGTGTATTTTCATGCAGTTTCATAAATTTGAATGAAAATCCATGTGGTAAGGGATTTGGTGTGTTTAAACTGTGAGCTTGAAAAGCTGTGGATGCTTCAGAATTGAATTATGATTGAATTGTGTTAGGTTTAATGAGTTTATATTTACAACTTGTACATGGTCATGAAAATCCTAGCAGCTGACTTTTGAAGCAAATATTGTGGAATTGTGTCACAGTTAAATTGTACTGTGATCATGGAGTCTGCCCTCTGGTTGTTACTGTAAGATATGGCAGTGTTCCTGTGCATCACTCTCAGCAAGATACCTTTGTGTCCAGAGCAGACTCTCTCTTGTGTATTCTCCAATAAACCATTTAATTGCTCAAAATGACTGCAAAATGGTACAAAAATGGGGGAAAAAAACCCCAAACCAAAACAGCAGAAACCCCAAGCAATTGAGGATAATCTTTATCTCATGTGAGAATCCCAATGGGGAAATTAATTTTTTAATAGCTCTTTTTCTGAATTTTTTCCAGGACCATGTTTGTTGTTTCCTTGCCTCTGAACTCAAACCAATTTAAAGTGCTGCATTTTTCAGTGTTACCAGAAGCTCCACGTTCTCTGGAACATGGCCCACTGATAGAGTTCATTTCTGGGCTGTTTGGGGGCAGTCAGTTATCAGCAAATATTGAAATAAGGAAGGAGGGGCTCACCAAACTTCAAGACTTTGTGGAAGAACTGAATAAATTAGTTTTATATTATGATTTAAATCTTTAATTAACTTCCAGCATTAAAAAAAAAAAGCCACCACATGTCTAAAAGAACATTTTGATTATCAGTCCTGGCTCTGGTGACATCTCCAAAGTGAAGTAGTAAGAAGAATAAATGAGCCCTGTCTCTCATTTTACCTTTTCTGTTAATACCACAGTTGATTCTCTTAATACCACAGTTGATAAGTTTTAAGTACAGGCAGTTAAAATAGAAGAGGAAAGGAAAGGGTTTGCCACAGGAGCAGCAGTGAAGCAAGTGAGGACCGCAGACCTCTCGCTTTCATCAGGAATATGCTTCCAAAATCTGTATTGAAGTCAAAATAATTTGAGGACCACTTGAAAAATAGAACCATAAAGAGAATTTAAATAGCTGAAGAGAATTGTTTAAAAAAAAAAAAAAAAAAAAGGCTAGGAAACCAATTCAAGATGAAGCCCCTCACAATGAAGAGTATGTGTCTTCAAGGTTGTTGAGATAATCTCCTTCCTCTTTAGCAGTTGTGTCACTCTGCATCCTCTCTGTCTTTTTGTTTCTCTCTCTTGTCACTTTGAAGTTTTCCCTGGTTTGAATACCACCCTCAGCATTTCCTACTTTGGACTGGTGTGGACAAAGGTGGTAGATAGACAGTGACCTTTATCTGAAAGCAAAGTATGAATTTTAGTCAATAGAGAATGAAGGTTGCTCTCTGCTTTAATTTGGTTTTTTTTTCCATCCTAGTTAATTGTGGGCAGGAATTGAAGTTGAATTGCCTGTCTGGGCCCAGTGCTGGGAGAAGCTGCCTTTCAGTTCTTTAATTGAATTCCCATATGCAAAGAACCTTTGGGGCTGCTGCAAATGCAGAGCCTGATTGTATCACACACGAAAGACTGAGCATCCCCAGACCAGTCGCGCTCAGAGGCTGCTGGTGACAGCCCCAGTTCCGCCCAGCATCTGTACTCCTGGCAGCTGCCACTGGAGATACAGTTGTCATGTGTGATTGTATCTTGGAGCTTAGGGGTGCTGGGAAAGTCAGGACTGCTTTGGTTGGCAGAGAGGGAAAGTGGGATAGCATCAGTGGCTGATATAAGGGGGAAATAAGTACCATCAGTTTTCTTGAAGATGGCTGTTCCCATGAACCAAGTCTTGCACCAGCTGAAAATGTTGAAATTTGGGAGTCTGAACCCAGAAATGCTGAACCAGCCTGGGTTATTGTTTCTCTGTTTTCTTCCTGTTCACAGCTGTAGTATGTTCAGAGGGTAAATGTCACTCCAGTCTTCAAAAAGGGCAAGAAGGAGGAGCCAGGTAACTATAGACCAGTCAGCCTCACCTCCATCCCTGGAAAGGTGATGGAACACTTTATCCTTGACTCTGTCTCTAGGCATAGCAGGGATAAGGGGGTCATTGGGAGCAGTCAGCATGGGTTTACCAAGGGGAAGTCATGTTTGACCAACCTGATAGCCTTTTATGAAGACATAGCCAGGTGGATAGATGAGGGTAGGGCAGTGGATGTGGTTTATCTTGATTTCAGTAAAGCATTTGACACTGTCTCCTACAGCATCCTTGCAACTAAACTGAGGAAGTGTGGTCTGGATGACTGGGTAGTGAGGTGGATTGTGAACTGGTTGAAGGACAGAAGCCAGAGAGTTGTGGTCAATGGGATGGAGTCTAGTTGGAGGCCTGTGTCTAGTGGAGTTCCTCAGGGGTCAGTA